>CM053585.1:495261882-495305478 GCA_028646515.1 Pseudochirops corinnae | reverse complement strand
CCAGTTCTTTGTCCAGTTCTTCATCCAGTTCCTGTTCCATATTGAAGTTCACAGGTGTAATGATACTGGGATTTGAAGATCTTCCATGCCCCTTGAACTTGCTGATGTAGCAGGAAGGGGTGGAGCAAGAGAAAGCCAGAGCCAACGTAGCATCCATGCCATGGTGACTGGAAGCAGTGGCAGGGCAGCGGCTGTGGTTGCAGTGCAAACTCCTTTTTCTTTGAGCCTTCCAGAATCTCTGCTAAGGACTCCTGTTGAGGACTGCCAGGGACAGGAACTGCAGGGGGCCAGAGCTGCTGGGAGCAAGTTGCCTGGACACTGAGCAGTTATGTGAGTGAGGAGAGGAAGATCTTTGTCTGAGGTAGCCTGTCCTGTTTTGAAAGCTTGAGAATGTGGGTGTTTACTACATTAAATACATGTGCCAATTTCATAACTACTGTGTTGGCTTTGACTTTCTGGTTTGGGGACTCAGTTTTCTGGTCTGGATAAATGCTCTAGCTATATTTCCCATGTAGAGAGCCTGTTACATTTTGTGATTGATAACCATATTAGCATACTTATAGTTACTGTAGGCATTGTGAATACTGCACTGTTGATACAACAGTGTCCAGTCCTCCTCAAGTCCTTCACAGTTCCTGTTTCTGGGAAGACAAAGCTTGACAGAGGAAAATAATATTCATACACATTGCCATCACCATCATCAATTCACTATCTGCCTGTGAAATCAACTCAGATCCATCAACAAAATCTGAGAACTCAACATAAATCATCAACATAGAAATCAACACAGACACACAAACGAGGTCCAAGAGGTCAGCACAAATCATCAGTAAAGTCCCAGGACCTCCAAAACCCTCCTCTAGGACTTCTGTAAACATACAACCAGAAAATGCTCTTTCAGGGCTTCCAGTAAGGGTCCAGGGCTTCTGTACAAAGTATCACAAACAAACATCAACACAGACAGAGCAGACAAATAGAGTACCAGGATACCACAAGTTTTCTCCTTCTTGACTCTGCCACCACAAGAGTCGTCTACTCAGTTCTGCTGTCTCTAGCCTGGACCTCTCCCTATACATGGTCATCAGCTCCTCCCCTTACTGTTGCAGGAGTTCATGAGTTATAGGGTTCACAAGTTGTGGGATTCACATGTTCTGCTTCTTAACAGACTTGATAATCTTGATACAAAAGAAACTTGAACTGAAATAAGGTGTTAATTCAACAGCTGAAACAAGGTGTGAATTACTTCTGTGCTTGCCATTATAGTAGGCAACATTATTCTAATCATAATAGTAATCCCATACCAGCATTTTGAAGCTTCAGCATAATACTTGAGGAAACACACAGATTTTCAATAGGCTCTAAAATAATAAGTCTCATTCTTTAAATGCAGGCTAACAAATGCTATATACATTTTCAATGACAGCTGATCTTCTAGCATCATCTCTACCCTCACATCAAGTCCCCTTGGAATAGTTTATTTTTCCAAGCACACCACATGGAAAGCAGAGGAAAGTATGTGATACTATGACAACAAAGCCACATTGGAAGGGGCATCATCATAATCTTTTTGCATGACAAGGATAGCACTGATACGCATCCATCAGTAAATAATGATTATCTCCTCTCACATTTCTACACTGTTTGACAGTCTACAAAAACAGTTTCATCACAATGATCATTTAAGGTAGGTAGCACAAGTATATAGTCCAATTATGTATATCATCATCATCATCATTCTAGAGATGGATGGGACCTTTAAAGATCATCAAGTTCACCTCCCTTATTTTTCAAGTGAGAAAAATAAGTTTCAAAGAGGTTAGGACTTGGCCCAGTATCACACACCTAAGAAGTGGAAAGGAAAAGACCTGAACATAGACTTTCAAAAACCATGTCAATGCTGTTTCTACTTATTGTTTTGCAAAACTTTCAGCTTCTCAACAGGAAAGGTACCAATTTTCCAACCACAAGGACTGATATTAATATATTCCTTCATGGCTAGTAGTATGCTTTAGAAAGGTTTTTAATAGTATATGTTAGAGGAGGAAAGGCTTCAAAGAAAGCTAGATGAGAATACAAGCAAAGGCTAAGTAGGAGAAAAAGTGAATAAGGACTAGACTGTACTACCCTTAAAATTCCATACAAATTTGCTGGTGGAGTCTCTTGTTTGTAGCTTTTGGCACCACACCATCATTTCTTCTAATGTAAATCGCTTGTCACATATCCAGTCACAGGATCTCAGGATTCCACTAAAACTCAAGAATGCATGAAGACTACCATCCAGCCTCCAGACAGACTTACTCACACCTCAGCACTCAATTTCCTTTTATTACAGTTAAATTGATAAAAAAGAAAAAAATTAAGTGCAATGAAGCCCTAACCTAAACAGTTGTCAGTAAACAATCTTTTTACCCATGTAGCAAATTTTCTATACAATGCAGGGAAAAGAGATTTACTAATATTGTGTACACAAGCAACTTGACCTGACCCATAGAATGTCCAGAGTTTTGTAATTTTAACAGTCTTAGAAAAGCAGCCCTTATATTTGTTAATCTTTCTTATGACCATTGGCTGTTCATAGTCTTCCATCTTAGTTTTGTTTCTCACCTCTGACTTTTTAGTCCTTTCATTAACAGCAATACATCCCATCTATGTAGGGCTTCAACGTTGACAACAGTTTCACTGCAATAATTCCCCCAAGTATTCCAAAAGATACTCAAGGATGTAAGAAGTCAGTAGCAACTAGGATCATGCAACATATTACCTGTCTTTCCTCAAAAGAAAGAAAATGAATTAAATAGGAGGAATAATGCTGCTTTATAACTCAATTAATTCCAGAAATTAAAATATAGACATTGTTCTAAAATAATTTGTAAACAATCTGAAGGCACTGGTCTTAAAATCAAAAGACCTAGATTAGAATTCCAAATAATATTATTTAGCTATGTGACCCTGGTCCAGTTATTTTACCTTTTCTTAGATTCAATTTCCCCATTATTAAAGTGGGCATACTTAGGTGGCATAGTAGATACAGCACTGAGCCTAAACTCTGGAAAACCTAAGTTCAAATCCTGCCTCAGACACTTATTAGCTGTGTGACCCTGGGCAAGACACTTACACTGTCTGCCTCAGTTTCCACAGCTGTAAAATGGAGACAATAACAGCATCTACCTTGTAGGGTTGTTGTAAGGATCAAATCAGATAATATTTGTAAAGCACTTAGCACGGCGCCTGTAACATAATAGGATCTTTATAAATGCTTTTTTCATTCCCTTCCCTTACCCTACTAAGATCGCTGAACTGTCATAAGAAAAGCACTCTGTAAACCTTGAAATGCTATAAAATAAATAGTAATGTGAAAACAGCAGTAGAAGAGATAAATAAATTCCAATCATCCATACTCTGCACTGTATCCTTTTCTCATATATAAAAAAAGGAATCAGTGTTACTTGAAATTTAAGTATCAAATTTCAAAAATATTGCACTCATTTCAAAGAAATACGCTCTATAAAAGAAACATCAGGAAGCAACAAACTTGTGAAGAGAAGTTGAAATAGTATGTTATATTCCTTCAGTCACTAACGAGCTGCCTTTTTGGAGCAACAAGAAGATGGGAAGCTTTTGCTTTTACTTCAATAACATATCATTACTTCTACAAATCCATGATGTCATCAAAGTGGGCTCCAACAAAACCCATCCATCCACATGTTCTCATGAGATGCAATTCTTGTCCATGTCCATTCACAAATGCTCCACAAATATTCCACCCAGTGTACTAAATGCCTTCATTTTAGGTACTTTTAAAAACCTTCAGGATGGAAGTATAGCATTCAACCTGTCCAATTGTTGTTAAAAATAGCAATAATTACAGCTGACATTTTGATAACAATTTGTGATTTGCAAAATACCTTAGATGTATTATTCCAATTGAGCATCAGCAAAAAAAACTTGTGAAGTTAAGTGCTATACTAACCCTACTTTACAAAGAAGGAAACTGAAGCTCAGAGAGGCTAAGTGATCAGGCCAGAGTCACAAACACAGGCAGTAAATGGCAGAGGCCAATTTCTAACTCAGGTCTTCCTGACTCCCAGTCCAGCATTCTCTCTAATGCCACTCTCAATAATGGCTGTTGAACATCCTTTTAGGATCATACAGTTCCCTGATAATACAATTTATGCCACTTCTCATGTGCAAATTAAGGAATGGGCAGAGTATTTTTCATCGTGTACCTAAGGGCACATTTTATTAAATACTTGGTCATCTTCTCTTATGTTACCCCTGATAAGCATAAACAAAAGAGATGTATCAACATCTACTGAAGCGGATAAAGTGTCAAAATTCTAAATACTTGATAACATCCACCAAACCAACCCCACAGACATTTTGATACTTAGTGTCTTCAAAATAAAAGGAGAAACAGCAAAAAAAATGAAAATTAAAAAAAATTAATTGAGGAATCGAGAAAGTAACAACCAAAAACTTGATTACCCAGAAATCTTACACTTGTAACCCTCCAACTACATTTAAGACATTTGTAAAAGTCTTGGGCATGGCCAACACTAAACGACATATATGAAAAAATATAATTGATTATATCTCCAGGGAGAGGAAACAACTGATCACTGGCATGAGCACCCCTTCCAAATATGCTACTTGTATGTACTCATACCATCAACTACTTAGTGCAAAGGTTAAAATCAATACTAAATTGGGTTAAAAAAAATAAAAATGCAATATATTTCATGAGATTACAATAGCATTCACTTATTTCAACAAGTTCAACTCTTAAAGATAAAAAATAAATAAAAGCAAGGACATTGATATCAATTATCACCATTCTTGTTTAACTAAAAAAAAAACTACAAGAAGACTGAAAAGCACCCTGGAACACCTCAAATAACAAGTTTAATCTCTTTGCCAAACACAGAGCAACAGCAGCCAGGGGCAATACTAGTTGATTAGGGTATCAACTTATTTGCAAGTAGTATTACCTCACAGAAGGAATAGAAGGGAAAATGACCCTGGCAAAGAAAGCATTAAATTTAACTAAGCCAGATCCCAAGAATGTCTATAGGTAAAACTGGAAGGAGAATAGCAAATCCATCAAAATGAAATAAACTTGCCAGTGTTTCTATATTTATTTAATCTCACCATCAATGTTAGTGAAACAACCACATTTTATTTAACATACAGGGTCCTTCTCTCTTGCCCCATCCTCTCATTTTATGGATGAAGAAATTTCAAATGCTAAAGAAAATTTTTGAATTTTAAGTGGTAGGAATAGGTCATATTACTTGTTAAAGATTTGGCAACCTCATATAACACTATCTTTATGATAACACCTTCAACATTCTAATAAGATAAATAGATCCATTCCCACACTCACTATCAATGAGAAACAGTGGGTGCCTTTATCCGAACTAGAGCATTAAATCCCACGTATTCCACAAATTACAAACCCCATATTATGATCTAGATAAAAGCAAAGAAGTGTTATGCGGCAGTCAAATACAGGTATCTATGTAATAAATGAGTGGTGACAGAATACAGAAAAATATAAACTTTCTCATTTTTTGTCAAAATTTAGCTCTTAACAGTTAATCAGTGTTTTGCTGTGTCAAAGTCTTCTGCGCCAGATATGCATCATAATTCATAAACATCCGTGGTTCTTCACTAAATAGGGTCTGGTTTTTTTTCCCCCAGCACAAAAATGCAATATGCAAATTTTTGCATACACACACACATACACAAAATACATAGAGTTCCACTAAACAGACAATTAGTTACCTTTGTCTTTGTCTGTTGAGATACTAGAAGTTCATTTTTTAAAAAACACAATTTTTTGGTCCAATAAATATAAAGATGTGTGTGTGTGTTTTATATAGTGATAGCTACCAGTAAAGCAATCTACCATAGCAAAAACATTTTCCCAAAAACAATTAAATTTGATGAATATAAGAATCTGATTTGACTCTTTTGGAATTTTTATGTTTCTGGGAAATTCAAAAATTCTTGTTATTTTATATCCAACTGGCTTAATGCATGCAAACATCTGAAGATCCTGTGACCCTTTTAATATGTATTTATTTATATATGCCCTTTTCACTGGTAAGGGTAGATAGTATAATTTGACAAAACTAAATAGAGTTTTCCTTCCAGGTTATCAGGGGTAATTATTACCATAGTAGAAATGTATCATGAATCTCACCTATGCCACATTTTACCTATGTGACCTTGGGAAAATCACTTCTCTCCTGGTGTCCATCTCTTTATTTATAAAAATGAAACAGTTGGACTACATCACTTTAAAGGATCTTTAGAGCATTAAATTTGTTTTCTTGGTCAACACTGGAAGACCTGAGAGGGAAAACTGATTGTATTCAAAACTACTAAATTCAATGCTACAAAATTCTGACTATAGATATTTCCATTTTTGTTACGCAAAAAAATTCTTAAATTTTCAGGGAAAAAATTGTCATGTGATTAAGGTTTTTTTTTAAGATCAACATCTGATATTTTTCTTTAGGATTTCTTATGAGGACTCAAGAAAATATATGCTAGTGTAGACATGAAAGAACATTTCCAAAAGGTTAACTCTTACTAAGAGTTTTCAACATCTGTGACCCTCATTAAGGAGAACCTATGTGGTGACTATCTGACTCTGCACTGTTCAAAACCTAAAGCTGGAAACACAGAGGTGTGCTGAAAAATTCTTACCAAGCTGCAAAGATGAAATATGTCACCCACTGTAAGGACATTCAATTGTATTCCCATGATCATGAAAATCTTTAACCTCCAGTTATTTTGTAGAACTCATCCCACAATAGCATAGGTGTATTTTCCTAATTAAATATAAGTTAATCATTCAACTATCCTCAAACCAAATACTGAAATATCAGCCACCTTTCAGACATACTGTTTAAATATTAACCAAGCCAATAAAAAGCCAACATACATTCCTTCATATCTACTTCTTTTGCCTGAGCAGCATTTTTCCAGACCTGTAATGAAGGAGGAGAGGTACCAAAACCAATATTCAGCTTTAATGGATTTTCATATTATTCATATCCTGTGCAAGAATACATCAGGAATCAATAACCTAGACATTTCACCTTCTCAACTGCAGGTGCTTCTAGCTCTAAAAAGAGAAAACTCTACTTGGACTAGAGGGCAAAACCTGCTGAGGAAAAATCATGATGAGCTGGAACTTACATACTGATTGAGGATAAGGAATGTTGATTTTTAAAAATTCAAATTTATATTAGAAATGAGTTCCATAAAAAAGTGTGAAATGAAAATCTTAAAGCAGAAGTCAATATGCCAGTAAACCATCTCCTTAAAAAAAAAATGTACCAACCATTTACAAAATATAACTATATATGATTCCTGAGACATGAACTTGATACTCTTCTCTCACTTTTTACTTGTGAATAAAAGCCAATATTTTAATTTAAAAATAAATCCCAAACATATTTAACCACCACCATCCTCAGACCAGAAGGTGTTTGTACACATCACAGGATGATAAACAATTGTTAGCAATGAAAACAAGAACACTTGTTACTATGTGCTACTAAAGAAAGCCAACTATCACACACACACACACACACACACACACACACACACACACACACACCATGCATACTTAAAAGGATCAGTACAATTCATGCTCAATATTCCAGTGAACCAGCTAGCAGAAACCATTGAATTCATTGCTACTGCTACCAAACATTTCCCAACACTGTAACCATTGTCTAAGCAACTCAGCTATTTCTGACTCTTCAAAATGTCATTCACAGCAAAGCTAAAAACTTCTTGTTGCTTCTACTCTAATGTCTATTCTTTTATTCTAATAACTGGAATAAAAATAATTGAGGCAAGGCTATGATAGAAAAATGACCTATTTGGATTTCCTTGCAATTTTAGTCATTTTGTTGTCTAGGTCGAGTTATTTTTAAATTGCTTTCTGAAGTCTCCCAGGGAGCAAAACAATTACTTTTATTTTTAAGAATCACAAATACAGAAATAGGAGAATCAACCTTGCTGAATGGTTAGAGTCAAGATAACCTGAGATCCAGGTCAGTTTTGACATTAAAGACTGAGTGACTCTAAATAAGTCACTTAACCTCTCAGAGTCTTAAGGAGTTGGCAACTCAGTCATGCTATAAAATGAGACCAAATGCTGATCTATATCAATGAAGAATTTTTTACATGAAGAAAACCAGAGGTCCAGACCAAAAAAAAAAATCAAAAGATAGTTTTAAGTACTTCCCCCAAACATCACCCCAAGATATATGGTTTTATATATACCCAGGTGGTACCATAGATAGAGCACTAAATTTGGAGTCAGGAAGACCAGAGTTCAAATACAGTCAAAAAAATTACTAGCTGTCTGATCCTAGAAAAATCACTTAAACTGTCTGCCTTAGTTCCCTCATATGTAAAATGAGGGAAATGATACCTACCCAGGGGTTGCTGTGAGGATAAAATTAAATAATATTTATAAAAGAACTTTGACCTGTTTAAATAAATTTGCTAGTATTAGTAATAGCAATAACAAGTTCACAAAGTGCCTTATAGTTATAAGGTATTTTAACATATACTGTCTTATATGTTTTCAATGATCATGCAAGTATTATTCCATTTTTACAGACGAAGAAACAAAGGAAGAAAGACTATATGACTTAGCCTATGCAGTATACCCAATAACCATCAGAATTGGGACTTAACACAATCTGTCTTTCCAGTAGAGTCACCATCTTTCTGATAAAGAAGGATAGAAGAAGGAATGTTAGATCACTAAGGACTTGAAAACAGCAGACTCTGTCATAATTTATGTGTATGATTGTATGCATGTATGAATGTATGTATGTAGGCAGACTTTTAATGAGCCTCCACACTATCAACAGTCTAAATATGCCCAAAGAGCAGGGAATCTAATTGCTTCATTATTCTGCCAAATATAGAAACATCTTTCATAAAAGACAACATAAAATAAAAAGTATTAAGTCACACTTTTTTTTATAAACACAACCATAACCTTTCAAAAGCACATGGTACAAACTACAAAAGTAAAGAAAAAATGCTGGAAGGGCAAAAATTATTTTTGTCTGGGTAATAATTTTTGGAAGTGCTTTTATGGACAATGAATAGTATAGCTAAAGATCATGAAGAGTATATGAAATAAACAAATTGGTCACTAAGTTATAAACTCTCAAATCATGTCTGTTACCATGCCCCAAAAAATTGTCTTTCAATTTAAGATTCAAATATAAAGAGTTTGGTCTAATTTTCTGGTTTCTAGGTTAACAAGTATTTACAGAAAAATTCATCTTGGAAAAAGGAGAAAGTCTGAATCAGGCACTTTGAATAAATGGTGATGTCTACTAAAATATAGTATTTTACTGACTGTGTGTTTAATATTAAGGGATATTGTAGGAAAGAACTACCTCAATTAAAATTATTTTTAAAAGTGAAAAAGGAGTCTAGCAGAAATTAAGCTTAAACTAATATCTTCTGCCATATTTCATCATCATCATTATCAATAATCATCATAATAGCCAACATTTATATTCAACTTACTATGTGCCAGGCACGTACTAAGCAATTTGCAATTATCTCATTTGATCCTTACAACAACCCTGGGAGGCAGATGTTATAATTATCTCTACTTAACAGATAAGGCAACTGAGGCATACGGGGATTAAGTGAGTTGCTGAGGGTTACAAAGTATGAGGTCAGATTTTAATTCAGATCTTCCTGAATCCAGCCACCTAGCTGCCTCAATAAACAAATTTAATAATTAATTCAAGGTGGATACATGATCTTATTATTAAAGATCATAACATTTTTTCTATCAAGTAGAAGAGAAGCAGATGATAAAACCTTTCACAGTTGTGGATAGGAGTTATTAAGCAAACAGGGAGGGAGGTATAAGAAAGATTAAAGAGATAATTTTGGTTATATGAAATTGAAAAGCATCTATACAAACAAAATCTACGTTAAGAAGAAAAGCGGTTGAAAGGAGTTGGGCAATTGTATCAAACAAATAGTTCATATTTATATCAAATTTCTCAGATAAATTCTCAGACTTGGTTATCCAAGATCTACAGACAACATCATATAAGACCAAAAGTCATTCCCCAATAGATAAGTAGTCAAAGCATATGAACAAATGTTTCTAGAAAGAATTGACAAACTATCACCAGTCACAGGAAAGAATGCTCACCTTATACCTAGCAAAATTATCAAAGATGATAAAAGATGTGACTAATCCATATTGGAAGGGATGTGGGAAGATAAGCACTTTAAAGAAATGTTGATGAAACTCTGAATCAGTACAATCATTTTGGAAACTAATTTGGAATTATGCAAATAAAATTACTAAAATGTCTATACCACTTGATCCAGGGATTCCACTAACTAACCATATATCCCAAAAGTAGAATTCATTCTCTCCCCACTCCCAAGCTTCAAGTCTGGATTATTGCAATAGTCTGCTTATTGGTCTGTCTGCCACAAGCCTTCCCATTCCAGTCTATTCTCCACTCATCTGTCAGTAATAATTCTTTAGACACAGGTCTGTTGAGTTGCATAAATATCAAAGCAACAAAGTTACCAAAAATCCAGTACTTCCCTTCACAGGTGATATTACCTCATGGGGCTTGTATCTTGCAGTTTCCAATCTTTGTTCAAGAATTCACCAAAAAAAAAAAAATCAATAGGATGGCCAGATGTATTGCAATTAGTATATGAGATATTAGCCACAGCAAAAATCCCAATAGTATTCTAAAGCACATTAGAAACAACATATATAATAAGTACTACTGGCGGCTGGGCTGATATGTGCACCCTGGTTGACACTCTTCAAGGAATGACAGGAGCCTATAGAACCTTAGTACTCAAAAGGTCCTTAGACATAGGCAACGTTATACTTCTAAGTAGAAAGGAGGACTAACAGCTGTACAAACATATGGCACTTCAGAAGACTTGGTTTTCAATAACATTTTTATTTAACTCTAGAACATATATAAGATTCCCAATTGACAGAATTAAGGATTACAAGCTGAACATAGGTATAAGCATTAGCAGTTTATAGGCCCTCTTCCCATACTGCCCTCGGAAGTCTGCTGTAATCCTCACCTGGTATGTCCCTTTCCCCATTATCTTAAATATCAGTTGAATATAACTTGAGCCACTATCTCCTTTTTCCAAAAAGCTCTCAGATATGCCCACTTGGTTGGAATTTAAATGAATATTTGTAGAGATTGATTATGTGGCTATTCTGAACACATAAAAAACCCAAAATTACTCTAAAAATCTGGAAGGACTACATACATTTCTCCTAATTGTTTATAAAGCAATGGATGTGCATTTTTACCAATTTCTCTTTTGAAGAGGTATTTTTAATTGATAGGGACAGTAATTAAGGGGAAAATACACTTAATTCCTTTCTTCCACTATCCTAATTTTTATGCTTCTGTTTGAACTAAATTTTTCCGAAAAAATTAATCTATTTTCTCAAATTTCTCAAGAAGTTTATTAGTTTTCTACATAGAGTCCACATATTAATTCACATTTCAGAAATTATCACAACTAGAAGCATGTTAAGAACAAATATAATTTGCATGTGTTGGCCCATAAGCATTCTCTTTTAGAACAACCAAAAAAAAATCATCTAAGAAAGAGAAACCATCACAATTTCTGTGAATATAACAATTTCAAACACAAAGAACAATAAACTAAAGCTATAACATTAACTTAATAAGCACTTTAAGGTTTATGAAGTGACATATACATTCATATGGATGAACATGTATACATAAAATTTCATTTGAACCTAACAACAACCGTATCAAGTAGGTACTATTATCCCCATTTTATGGATGAGGAAATGTCCTTTACACATACCCTTGAACCTATTCCACCTCATCTTTTAAAGCATACCCACTCTCCTTAATCTTTAATCTCTCTTTACCTATGCCTACCTCATCCTCTTTAAAAAAATCCTCTTCTTTAATCTGAACATAACCAACCATTACTTATCATCCTGTATCTCTCCCTTTAACTGCTAAACTCCTTAAAGAAAACCATCAATAATGAATACCTCGTCTCTCCTGTAACTCTTGTAAAGCTTCTGCAATCTGTCTTCTAATCTCATCATTCCAACCTCAATTTAAACTGCTCTCTCCAAAAGATGCTAAAGATCTTTTTGGTGTCAATTCTGATGACCTTTACTCAATCACCATCTTTCTTGACTTCTCTGCTGCTGATACCTTTTATCCTGGACACTCTCCCTCTCTAAATTTTCATGACACTGTTCTGTCCTACTGGTCATCCTATGTGTCTGACTTGCCCCTGGTTGTACAGCTAATTAGTATCTAAGGCATAATTGAAACTTAGGTCTTAAATAACTCCTTAATAGGAAATATTAGCCACGATGTAGTTTTCTCTCCAAATCATGCAAGAGAAAATAATGCATATACTACCTCTTTCCAAACATACTTCCTGTTAAATTCCTGTCTTACTATATATGGTACTATATAAGCAAAAAGTTCTGTCTTATCACTGTTTTATTCAGCTTTAACACAATTTTTCAATAAATTCTTGCATACTGTAAACTATTTTCAGTGATGAACAGGAACAATGGCAGACAATTCTAAACATCAAGTGAGTTTTTTTTTAAAGTAAGTGACTTTCATATGTTTTTCTCTAACAAATTTACCTTCCTGTGAATCTGTGGCTTGTGATAATATTAAAAATTATTTTTCATTCTTTAATTCTACATTAATGAAGAAACTGTCTAATAATGCCTGAATATATGGAGAAGATGAGTTAAAATTTAAAATTTTTTGTCAATAATACACAAAATGGCCAATGTAAACAAAGATTAATGACAACTTTGCTATATTAGTACTCTCATCACTCTATCTGTCCCCCTCATCTCATTTTCAATTTATTTCTTCCCACATATTCTTGGCAGCTATTCATTTCCTTTGAAGGTCCTTGAAGATAGCTCTCACCATATACTTCCTTCTGGGGAGGAATAATACACGGGCAAAATGGAGTTTATCTTATTCCATAATTTACACCTTAAACCACAAATCACTTTATAATAACCACAGACTTACAAAGTTCTCAGAGAAGTGTAACATTAAGGTTGTATAAATATCTATCATTAGCTATAAAACCAGATCTGCAGAGGACCAAAAGAAAGGCTCAGCAAACTAGCTGAATGAGCAAATGCATTTTGATTTATAGTCAAAAAAAAAATTTGCATCATAGGCTTACACAGTCACATCTTTACTATTATGTGTGATATCATAATACATGCTAAAAAAAATTTCTTGGTTTGACAGACTGTAAACACTGGCTACCACTTTCCCTTCCCCACTGGGACAACAGCCATCAGAAAAGAGATAAGCCTTAAGAGACTCCCTTCACCCATTTCCCCCTCCCCTTCCTTTCATACAGTTAAATCAAATCTCCCCTAGCCCCTTAGCAAACAAGTAGCAAATGAATACTCTCTTAAACTCATCACTTCCCAGTTACCCAGTCATCTGATGGGGGTTCCCTTACAGCTGTGGGTAGATCAGGGTTTAAGAGAATGGCTCCAGTGGTGACTCATTCTTGACTACACTTTCCTCCCCCCAAATCAAGGCCAATAGTGAGTCATCTTTGAATACTCCTTTATCCACACCAACTAAGTAAGTCCTCTCCATTCTTCACAAATCTGCACCGTCTTTTCTTTCCCACTGCCTCTGCTCCTATCTAACTCTCTCAAAACCTCATGTCTATACTGGCTAACACCAATTAACTATCTCCGTCTCTCCTATCTCTCCCTTCTCTAATATATCTACCACAGATGAATAATGAATCTTCCTAACATGTTTTGCACCATTCACCTCCCTAATCAAAAATAGAAAGTTCAAACTCCTTTCCCCATGTGATTCAAGACTCTCCATAATCTGATCTCCATTCTCTTCTGCACTCACTGGTATAAACTGTGACCAAATTATCATCTTTATGACCACGACTGCTGCTACCTGGAATGTTAATTGTCTTCTTGTGACCCTCCACCTAACACCTATGAGTCCTTCAAGGACCATCATAAGTCCTACCATCTCTATTAAGTTATTTCCCACCATTCCAATCCTTCTCTGAAACTTACCATGTTTAATTATGTGTCATTTATTTGACACTGAACATATGCTCTCTTGTATTGCTTCTTCTCTTTTTAAATATGTGTCCTACCTCACACCATCCCCACCCCCATCCCTGCAGGTCTCTTAAAGGAAAAGATTGCTTTAGAAACTCTGTACCTCTAGGATTTGGCACAATATTTCTCATATATTCAATGTTGTCTAAAATGATCGCTGACTTTAATAGCAAGTGATAGAACCAAGTCCATGAAGTCAGGATCAGTCCAGTACTACAGGCCCAAAACCAAGAGGAAGTTAAATGGGTATATCCATCCATTTGGTCTCCTGAGATACATCTGAAGGTCAAGAACCATGTCTCCCTTGCATATATGTCCAGCGCCCTCTACATAGTAGTAGTGCAACAAATGTTTGTTGATGAAAGCAAACAGGAGAAAACAAGCAAACAAAATATTTTCCATATTTCCACTGCATTTCTGCTAGGGCAAGAAATTGCTGGATACAACCGAATATCCTTTACTTAAGCACTACTCAAATATCTTAACATACCATAGAAGTGATCTTGGGTTCTGCAGGAATGTGAGCAGAATGCAAACTCCAGCAAGTCCTATCAAGCTAGAAAGTCTTTGAGTACAGGCCAGGTTAAATATCATAATATGATCAGACTTAGAGCTGACATGTAAGGGACCTTAGACATCTAGTCCATTCCCCTGGCTGACATTCAGAAAAGATAAGTGACCTGCCTAAGGTTACACACTCTAGTAAGCACTAGATACAGGATTTGAACCCAAGTTTTCAGACTTCAGAGCCAGGGCTCTTTCCATTGTATACCTCATTAGGACTGTCTTTAGAGAACCTGCTTAGCTATATTTAGAGTAAAGGTTCTTAACGTGTGCACCAGGAATGTATTTGATTTTTTTTAAAGTTATATTCTGATAACCATCTTTAAATAGAATTGACTTCCTTTGTAATCCAAGGTATTTTATGCATTTAGAAAGGTAAATTATAAGATGGGGTCCATAGGCTTCACAAGAGTTCCCATGGAGTACATACATGTACACACAGAGCCCCTGGTTTACAGCATCTGATCACTATGGTACCTCTTAGAGATGCAGATTGTAATCTCCATCAGGGGAAGAAGCATAGAGACTAACTGACTGAATTCCATTGAATTATTGGCATATGATAAACTCAGCTTTCAGACATCAATGATTCCTAGAGTCACAGAAGTAGAAGGAAGTTCAGGGGCAATCTAATCCAATATCCACATTTTGCAGATGAGAAAAGCAAAGCTCAGAGAAACTGACTAGCTCAAGGTCAGTGAGTAGCAGGAAGAAATTGTTTCACTTTTGTCTTTGTATTCCCAACTCTTAGGACAGTGCCTAATACAGAGTCAGTATTTAATAAACACTTATTGACTGATTAATTATAGCTGATCTATAGCCAGTACTTAAAGCTGAAATAATAGTTTCATCAGGGATTTGCTTCAATAGAAGTAATTAGGACATGCATTATGTTATTCTGCTGAGAACCATGTTTTTTTCTTACAAAATTCTTTAAAATTCTTGTATTAATTCTTTATTATGTTTTTTTAATTTAAAAAATCTTAAATATTTGGAATTTTTTTTAAAGTGATGAAAGTACTCCAAACCAGATGGGAAAATTTATCGTATGTCATCCTGGAAACATGACAGTCACTTTCTGCAAACCCAGATATTCAGTTACTATGTAGGGACAGACCTGACTTAGTTCTGCTACTCAACAATATCATGAAGGCCAACACATACTGACAGAAGAAAAAATAAAGAGTAGCCTTGACTGACATATTTTTAAGAAAAATGAAGAAAATAAGGAGAAGAATGGGAGATAAGCAAAGAAGCACTAAAACTTACTTCTCAACTATTAAATAAAAAGTTAAAGAAAACTTAGAAGACTTATGAAAATTATTCAGGCTTCTGAAATAGAATCTAATCAGAATTTTGCACTGCAATGGCTACACTTTACATACTGCAAAACAAACCATAATCCATCTGTCAACTTGGCCATTCTATTAAAGAGCTTCTACAAAGAGTAATTATGATTATAACAAAAAAAAAACGTATTTTCTTACCAATCACAAAGATGTACAATAACAGTACATTAACCATTCAAAAACCTGAGCGCTTTAATGAATCTTTAAAAAAGAACACTAACATCTCTCACCTTTCAGCTTTTAAAAATTTTGTTTCACAGTCTGTTACTTGCCCTTCAATGTTATTAGTTTTGAGTGTTAAAACTTTATTAATTCTCATCCATACTCATCCCCCAAAAAATGCACTATGAGGTTCTGGGCAAAGAGTTCTTTTCATTAGTAGCTTTGCTTTGTAAAGCAAACATTTGTACAAGCCCCAACAGTATTTGATTTCTAATAGAAGAATGACATTAATGGGTATTCTTCAGAACTTTGGGGCAACAGTATGGCTAATGCCAGTTTTCTATTACCAAAATTTAAATGTCAGAGATCAATTTCAAAAGCAACATAAATTGTGTTAGATATTATCTAAAAGCTTAACAAATGCTGGTCTTTGAAAAAGGAAGGAAATCTGTTAACCTCAAACTGCATTTATCTATCCATGTACACTTCCCCCACCACCACAAAACTTAAAAAAAAAATCTTATAAGACAGATTCAAAGCTCAAGAGTTCAGACATGTTAATAAAATACCATTTCAATCAAATAGCTGCAAAACATTTACCAATGAGCAGTGTTATTTTCCCCTACTAAACTTTTACAACTATGCAAACAGTGAGATGCATGGCATGATAATCTTACACTTCTTTTTTTTTTTTAAAATGATATAAAGAGAAGTCGGACATAATGGTGTTCTGCAACTCTCCAAGACTAAGTTGCTGAGAAGGCCCACCTGCAACAGTAGAGGAAGAATCTTGATCCAGGAATTCCCAATACTAATGTAAATCATAAGTCTAGTTCCTATCCCTATTGAGTAAAATAGTCTTTTAATACATTTTAGAAAAAAGTAGGGAAGAAATTATAGTTCTTATATGGTTATATTGTGATTTGAGGGATTTTTTCTTCATTATAAATTTAATGTCAATAAAAATCATTTCTAATATAAAGATGAAAGACCTCATCTCCCCCTTTTGTCTTATATATAGTTTAGTTTGTAGTAGCCATTAACATGTTGTCTCCAGTAGGCTATGAACTCCTAGAGCACAGGGTTTGTCTTTTGACATTCATTGTATCCCCAGCTCTTAGCACAATGGCTATTAGTTTAGAGGGAGTTTTAAAATGTTCACTGACTGACCTCAACCAGAATTCTACTGCATCTAAGCTTTGATTGAATTCTTCCTGTTCTTTGTCTACCACCTCCAATTCAAATAGAAGCTACAACTAGGTACAATTTCACAAAATCCTAAAGAAAGAAATATTGCTAGAATTATAATTTCTAATAAAAATTCTCCATCGAAAGATTCGATGTTTTAGAAGACAGACATATCTTCAAAAAAAAAAGAAGACATCTTCAATGTTCAAGGTAAAATCCTGTGTAAATGCCATCTTAAATACACACAGACATTCTAAACAATAAGATGACTTTCTTGATACATTCTTAAGAAATGTAGTTTATTTGGAATAATGTCTCATCACACTAAAGAAAAGGGAAATCTAACTCCTAAGCAAGGCAGTCAGATACCATATGGAAATGGTTCCAGGAAAGTAAGTAGTTGAGAGGGCTTCATGGAAGACCTTTTTTAGCAAGTAAATTATTTAAGTTTTTAAAGTAACACTCCAATAAAGGTAGTTATAATCAATTTTGGGGCTGTCTGCCCAACAAAACATCTTTTGAACTCTTCTAGAAGCCAGTGTCTCTATATTTGTAGCAAGCATTTCTGACAGAGAGGACACGGACTCAAGGGGCAATCTGCTTGTGATTAACCCATCACCCAATCAAGAGGGCCCAAAGCACTCAAAACCCGCCCCCTCCCCCATCTCCAGAAGGAGGAGGGGGGAAAAAAGGTTTTTCAATTCAACCCAATTCATAAACATTTGAAAAAACTCATCTTTCAAAAAGAGAAATATAGTCCTGAAAGAAATCTATGACATTCTTTAATATATACAAGAATTAGACTCTACACACACATAAAGTCCACATTTCACTCTCTCTACCTCCAGGGCCTGGAAGAAGTGGGAGGCCTGGGGCTGGATTTCAACTGTTTGCAGTAACTATTGCCCAGGAAAGAGTAATCAAAGTGAAAGCTTTCATGTCAGAACTTAATTTAGGACTTTTCCTCCTCTTTTTTTTTTAATCCCAACTTAGCTTTGTGGCACTCTAGAAATTAGTTGAAAGAACCTGAGCACGAGGTGAAACACATCTTTCCACAACAATCCCAGTAATTCAGGGGCGCGCGCGCGAGCGCGTGCACACACATACATACACATACACACACACACACAAACACACACACAGAGCCATGTTGCACACCGCAGCTTGCGGCATATACTATTGTGGCTATGTGTAATCAGGCCTGCAGAAGGAAAAATCAGAGACTCACACTCAGCCCTCCACCTCCGCCCTTTAAAGAGAGGTGGGGGTGGGGTGGATGGAAAGGAGTAATCCTAACTTTCTTCCTACAAAGAAACTGAACAGCTGGGGAAAGAGGGGAGCCCCCCCCCCCACATATGCACACACATACACACACCGCAAGGAAATGACAAAGAGTTTAGCCTTAAACTTCACAAGCTCTCAGCTTTCCCAAACCCTTCCAACCGCCCCCCCCCCAATACACAAGCGGAAAAAAAAAAAAACCGCCCAGCTGGATGGTAAGAGTGCAACAGCAGCAGCCGCAGCCATATTCGGTTAAGGCTCTCCAAAGCCCGACTCCTCTCCAAGGCAGGCACACACGCACACACACGCACAAATACACACACATATACACACACACTCCCTGCCCCCAGGCCGGGACAACCCAACAGAACTTGAAACTTTCCAGCCTGTCAGGCAACTCCAGGGAGTCGAGGAGGAGGAGGTGGGGAGACAGAAGGAGAGAGATATAGGTAGGAGCGACTCCAGCCTCTCCACTCCTCCTCTCGGGCTTCCCCGGCTGCCCCATCCTCTTCTCCCAGACCCTGCACTTTCCCTGCCTCTCCTCGGTTTCCCCCCTCCTTCCCCTTTCCAGGAAGCGCCATATTGATCCCGGGCGCCCTCTCCTGCGTCTTCCTCCTCTTCCTCCTCTTCCTCCTCTTCCTCCTCTTCCTCCTCCCCCTCTCCCCCTCCCCCTCCTCCTCCTCCTCCTCCTCCTCCTCCTCCTCCTCCTCCTCCTCCTCCCCTCTCTTCCTTTCTCTCCCTCCTCTCCACTCCTCCCGCTCCACTCACACACCCAGCCCTCGGCGAGCCTCCCTCCTTTCCTGCCGCCCGCCCCAGCCTCACCTTGGCGATGGCCTTCTTGTAACGAGTCACCGCTTGTTCGATGAGGCTGGAAACTTTCATATTCCCATCTCCACAAGGCACGACCACCCGGGTCCGGCCGAAACACACGGTCACTTTCATGCTGCCGCTATCGCAAGCCGCCGCCGCCGTCCCTCTGCTCCTGTCTCCGGGGCCCCCTCCCTCCTCCCTAAACCCCCTCCCCAAAGCGACACCCGGGCTGGAGGAGGAGGAAAAGGAGGAGGAGGCGGTGTAACGTCGCCGCCCAGAGCAATGTTGTGGCACACAGTTGCACGGTGTGTGTGTGCTTGTGTGTGTGTGTCTTCGTATAAGCGTGTGTGTGAGTGAGTGAGTGAGAGAGAGAGAGAGAGAGAGAGAGAGAGAGCGCTGCGGGGCTGAGCCCGAGGGAGAGGAGGGGTCGGGTGAGATTGGGTGGGGGTGGGGGAGGCTGCACAACAGGCGCTTCCTGAGCTCAGCAGGGAGAGCCGGCGAGCGCGCTAGTAGAGCGGAGCCGCGGCCGGCGCGGGCGGCCCCTAGGCTGGCATGCTCCGCGCCGCTGCGGCGGCGGCAGCGGCGGCGGCTGCCTCTCCCACTCGCTGGCTCCCCAGCCCCGGGAGGCTCGCTCTCCCTGCCTCTAGCCACCTGTTCAGTGTCTCCTGCGCGCTCCTTCTAGGCGGCGGCTGCTCCTTACTGCTGCTCGCACCCACTGCTGCTCTTCGAGGAGGGAGGGAATGGAGAATGGGGGGAGGAGGAGGAGGAGAAGGAGGAGGAGGGACGAGAGGCACAAAACACTCGCTCACATGCAGAATGGGAGAGACCAGAGCCGCTGACTCCCCGCCATGGAGAAAGAGTGCATTGCCTCGGCCCCTAGTAGGTTGAGTTCCCGCTCCCCTCCAGCACCCCTTCGGTGCAGGAGGAGGGTGGATGGGAGTGGAGGGAGTGCTTGGGCAATTGTAAACTGCTTTTCCCTTTTTTCCCCTTTAACCTTCTCTCCTCTGCAGAGTTAGGAGGTGGGAGGGAACCACAGTTGCACCTAGGAAACAGAGGTACCGACTATGGATCTAACTAGAAGGGTTACAGGTCCAAGTTTCCTGGAGCCTGACTCCGAGACGACCCCTCTTTTAGCCAGCACTCCAGCCCGACTCACCTTTCTCTCTCCTCTCCCAGGGATTTTCGAAGCTCTGCTCTCTGATCCCTAGGGGCTTTTTCTCTCTCTGGTTGCCCAGGCCACCCAGTCCTAGCTTGAAATCCACCCTCAACATTTCTTTATTTTGTCACTTTTAAACCCCTTCCAGGAACCGGAATTTTTCATGATGAAATGTCCTGTGTCTCTTTAAGAGAGTGTGTGTGTGTGTGTGTGTGTGTGTGTGTGTGTGTGTGCGCACATGTGTACACATACATATATAGTGTGTTCTGGAAGAGAGAATGTTTTTAAAACAAGTTTTCGCCAGTGATTCAGCGCAAAGATGCTTAACTACTTTGCACAGATCTCTCTTCCCCACTCTGGGGTTCTTTCCTCAACACCCAGAACCACTGGCCTCCTGGGTAGTCATATCTGTAAGTCTTTCAGCGGCAATCCTGCCACTTCAGTGCAAGGCCCTAGCCTAGCAGAAGAGCAAAAACCAATCTTCTATGATTCCCGTTAAGGGAAGCATTGGAAGCTTCTCTCCTGCCCAAGTCTTTTCCTGAGGTTACTATTTAACTTAAAAGTTTCCATTGACCCTGCCTTGACCCCTTTCCCCAACTTCAATACATAAGATAGTCAACGTCAACAATTCCAATGCTTTTTTTTTAACTGCAATATAAACAATCCAAGTACAAATCTATGAACCGAAGAATGTACTTGAAGTGCCTTTAGGGAGAAGATGTGCAAAGCCATCCAAATGCTCTGCTAAACCTTCTCATAGCCACTTAAAAGTCTGGAAGAGGCAAGAGCTAATGTAATATGTTACTCAGTGATATTGAGACTTTTTAAAGAGCATGAAACACATTCAAGAATATATGGAAACATTGTATAACGCTCATCTTTCAGGCTTAGATAAGGGCTAGGATTTCTTAATAAAGAGTATTTTGTTTAAGGAAAGGCAAATATGCCACAGGAGTTTTTTTTTGTCTGTCAGAAGTTATTATAATTTCATTTTAGCCATTTGTTACTGGGAAGTGTCCAGGGAATTCTCATTTCCATGAAGCTATTGCATGAAAACAAGAATATTCAATATGAATGTAAAAATAATTTTGCAACTTCAGGACATTACATCTAATTTTACCGCTCTTTACCAACATACTCATTTATCTTCTATACCAACTTCTAGAGATACAGTATCGTGGTTTCATATAGACATTACCAGAGAGGTGAAATAACTGGCTCAAGGTCACAAGGAGAGCTAGAGGCAGACAGAAATAGAATCCAGGTTTCCTGCCATCTAGACACAGAAAAGGTTCATTTACATTACTCTCTTATTTGTCTGCAACATTAAACATCTCTAACGATGGAGTTTTTTTTTTTTAATGCACTGGACATGACATAGACCTTACAAAGAAAATGTTCTCCTACAGCTGATTTGTTGAGGTTGACAGGTAGAACTCACTATGTATTACCAAGCGCCAGTGCACCTGCAGTGGGAATAACCTAATAAACTAGGTGTAGTGCAAAATTTGAGAGACAAACCATAGTTCGTGATTGCTTATCATTGTTATACCCTTCGTTTTGTTTTGTTTTGTTCTTCAGTTAAGTTTGGGGGAAATATCCCAGTTCAGATTTAAGTTCTTTCACCAAACATTATTTCAGGCTTGACTAACAAAGATACTTCATAAAATAAAGGTAACCCTGGATTTTCAAAGGCTAGACCAGCAGAAAACAAGCTCTGGCATATCCTACCAAGCTGGAAAGGTTTCTAGCATTGGCCTGGTGACAGACTAAAGGTTTGTTGTCTCGGAACCAGCCTAGCTAAGTTCAGAGAGGTTCATCAACAAAAGGTTAGCCACTAGATGATCTTTTAAAGTCACAGGACATCATGAAGACCACACAGAAAAACAACAGATATTAGGGGATGGAACACAAACACTGTTGAAATCTTGTATTCTTGATACATTAAATTAAACTAATAAAGTAGAACCACATTCTAGATAGTTTAAGCACTATTAGCTTGATGGATTGAATGTTAGTGATCATCTAGTCAGCACCCTTTTATACAGAAGGAAACCGAGAAGCAAGGAAATTGAGCAATTTGCCCAAAATTAGAAACCAGATTTCCTATTCCCATTCTAGTACCCCTCCTAATAAACAACAAAAACAACAGCAAAAAAAAAAAAAAAACCACACACACACACAAAACCCAGACTCTATGGATGGCAGGACCCCAGTGGCTATCTAGTCTACGCAAAAATTTGTTCTGCAGTATCATAAATAAAAGATCATCTGTGTGCTGTTTTAAAACTTTCAATGAGGAGGAACCAATGACCTTGCAAATTACCAGATCACTGATTTCACAGAACAGGAAGAGTCTATAGAGATCATCTAGTCCATGGCCATTCATGATGAGCTAGGCCGTGCCATCTAATTCATTTTACAGAGCCCCAGAGAAGGAAAGGTATTTGCCTAAGATCACACAATAGCCTGCCCCATCCAACCTTCAGAAAGTTTTTCATTACATTAAATCAACATTTGCTTCCCTTCTATTTTTACCCATTGCTTCTTATTTTTCCTCTAGAGAGAAGAGTAAGTCACAACCCTTTTCCTCATGACAGTACATCAAATTTTGCTATTGTGTAATGTCCCACCCACCCATCCCCAAAGTCTTCTCTTTTTTGGACTAACCTTCCCCTGCCCCAGTTCCTCCCAGTGATTTACATCTGGCAAGGTCTTCAGTTCCCTCACCATCCTGATCAATATAATTTCTGGGCATAATTCTAGCTTGTCAATGTCATTCATAAAATATACCCTAAACTGAACACCATACTCCGTTATTTGGTATAACTAGAGCAGAAGCCATTAGGAATACAACCTCCATTTACATATATAACAAAATTGTTCACTTACTTGAAAAAGTTCCCTAATTCTAATTCATTTTAATAATAATATTTGAAGAACACCTTACAGTTTTTCAAGTAGACAATCTCAGTTGATCCTCACAAAAACTATATGAGGCAGAAAGAACAGATATTGTTGCTCACACTTTAGAGATTAGGAATGAAAAAAAGAATATTTGTCCAAGGTCAAACAATCAATACATGGTGAACTGAAACCCAGCATTTCTGACCCTTAAACCAATGCTTTCTTGATCACATGACATTGCATCTCATAAAATGTTGGGTACTTTCAAATGTCTTGAATAAAACTAGTCTTATGAAAGTTCACTGGAAACAAAAAAAAACAAAATTAGATTCCATTCATCACTTTTCATCAGTAAAGCTGGTTTCATGCTGGTCAGCCTTCTGGTCTATAAAATGTAAAGCTTACCATTACCACTTATATCTCTGACAAGATAAGCAGAATAAACAAACCCCAGAAGACTGTAATTCTCTTAGTAATTTAGGCATTAAATCCCAGTTTCCCAACCTTAAATATCACATGTATAACTTTAAATGGTTTTTTGAAAATTCTTCTCATCTGAAGCCAAAGGTGATTTGATCCCTATGTCATTGCAAGCTCTCTTTCAAAATCTCTTGAGCCTTGATGCTACAATTAATTTTTAATGATCAAAAAGTTAATGATCTCCAGACTCAGCAGAGACCTTCTGTACATTTCAGCCCATCTGCAAAGGGGCAGTTGTCCAAATGTGGGTCATAATTTAAACACATACAATCACACTCATGTTTATTAATATAACAGGAAGACAAACATTAACACTAGAGGATGGTAATTGAGTAGATGACAGTCATTCGTGCCAGGGGGTCCATAAGTAGGTTCAGAAATACTGGAGGTTGGAGAGGGAAGAAACCAGAGAATTTAGCCAAAAAAGAGACAGCACAGTTACTGTTGGTGTACTTAAGAGTTCCCCCACCCCACCCCTGTGAAAAGATGTGCATACTAATGCATTATTGGTAGAATGACTAATTAGATCACCCATTCTAGGAAACAATTTGGAATTATGCTTAAAAAGTAACTAAAATGTCCATACCATTTGACAGAGAGGTTCCATTGTGAGACAGATACCCAAAGAAGTTAATGACAAAAAGAAAGACTCCCAAACTTTTATAGCAGTGCCTTTTGAAGGAACAAAATGAAACAAAAAACTAGAAACAAAGACATTGCCCATTGGTGAGGAAAGGCTAACCAAGTTGCAGTACATGAATGTACAGTATAATATTACTCTGATATAAGAAAGGATGAATAATGAACACAGAAAAACATGGAAAAACTTATATGAACTGATAGAAAGTAAAACAGAACCAGGGAAACAACATGTGAAATGACTACAACAATGTAAATGGAGAGAACAACAACAATTGAAATGGAATGTTTGAAATTATAATAACCAAGCTTTTCTCCCAAAAATAGATATGGGAAGGCACCTTATTCTGCTTTTTTGTAGAGGTGAGGTGCGACATGGATATGGATGTAGAATACTTCCTGTAATGTCAGGTTATTTTGATACCTGATTTAGTTTCACAGAACTCCTCCTCCTCCTTTTTTTTCATTCTTTGTTATAAGAGATGCTTGGGGTGGGTAGGGAGGTCATACACTGAGAGACATCATTGATATAGAAACTAAAGATATCCATAAAATTTTGTCTTAAAATACTTTACAAAATGTTTCCAGGAATATATTTTAAAAGAATTAGGTAAGATTTACTGTGACAAGGAAACACAGCTGTCAGTGATTTGGGGTCCCTAGATATGTCCCTTCACAGTGTATTTGGGTGTCCTTCTGGCATGCAACCTTTTTTTTGAGAGGAATGCAGGAGGGAGTGTTCTGTGTGCGTCTTTTGCAGCTGTAGCTATATTTCTAAACAGCCTAAAGGTTCTGGTACAATTAATACAATAAGGAGTGGCCACCGATGAGTCTGTAGCTTCAGGCTCAATGAAAGTTGTACACACAAATAGTGCCAGTGCGAGGAGGGGTTGGTTCATGATAATATAGATAGTCCTCTTATTAGTCTATCAGGAAAATCCTATGAATCTATAAACAAAAATATCACAGGTAATATCCCAGTATCATGGAGTTCAAAAGAAACTGGGCTCATTAATGCAACCTATACCTGAATAAAAATTCCCTCTACAGTATCCCTCAGCAAGTGAACATTCAGCCTTTGCTTGAAGATGTCTAGTAAAAAGGAATCTGATACTTTTGAAGGTAATTCATTCCACTTTGAAATAGCTGTTTGGAAGCATTTCCTTATAATGAGTCTTAATTTTCCTTTCTGAGATTTCTGATTAATTCCTCCTCGTCCTAGCCCTCAGAGGACAAGAAGAAAAAAAAAAAATCTAATCTCTATTCCACATTTTGTGCTTCAAATACATGAAAGCAGTTATCGTGTCTTCCCTATCTTTTCTTCAAGCTAAACAGTCCCAGTCTTTGACTGATCTTCCTATGGTATAATCTGAAGGCCCTTTATCATTTTAGTAAACCTTCCTTGTATACTATCTAGCTTGTGAATATCCTGCCAAAAACAGGTCTATTGAACTGAATGAAATGCTCTGCTGACTAGCGCAGAGTACAGTAGGCATGTTATTTCCCTCATCCTGGATATTATGCATTTCATTTGCTTGTAAGGGTGGGGAACCTGTGGTCTCAAGATCACATGTGGACCTCTAGGTTCTCAAGTGCAGACCTTTGACTGAATCCAAACTTCACAGAACAAATCTCCTTAATAAAAGGATTTGTTCTGTAAAATTTGGACTTAGTCAAAAAGGTGGAACCCAAGGAACACATGTGGCCTCAAGGCCACAGGTTCCCCACCCCTTGTTTTGGAGCTTCCCATATCACATTGTTGATTCATTGAGTTTGCTATGCATGAAAACCCTCAGATGTTCTTCACAGTATTCTAGACATTCCTTCCTGACCTAACACTCATGAGGCTGATTTTTTTAACCCAAGTATGAGTTTGCTATTGTTCAGTCATATCAGTCATGTCTGACTCGTTGTGACCCCATTTGGGGTTTTCTTGACAAAGATACTGGAGTGGTTTGCCATTTCCTTTTCCAGCTCCTTTTACATATGAGGAACTGAGGGAAAAAAGGTTAAGTGACCCACACAGCTAGTAAGTGTCTGAGGCTAGATTTGAATTAAGGAAAAGGAGTCTTCATGACTCAAGGTCAATCCTCTATCCACTATGCCACCTAGTTGCAAGTATGAAACTTAACATTTATCCTCACTAAAGAGAAAAACAAAACAAAACAAAGCATCCTATCAGGTTGGGCACAAAGTTCTAGCAGGCAAAGATTGTTTAAAAATCATAACAATATCATTCACCATGCTAGCTTTTGGTCATCTATAAGTTAAATGTTTTCCATCTACGTCTTTATTCAAGTCACTGAAAAAATTGTCAAATGACCCAAAATCAAGCTCAGATCTCTGGAGTATTCTATTAGAGACCTTTTTCCAAGTGCTCATTTCTCTATTAAATAACTCCTTCTTTCAGACCATTTGATCATTTCTAAACCTACCTACCTGTGTTGTCTCTCCCATTTTGTCCACAAGAACAGAATGAGAGATTTTGCCAAATGCATTCCTAAAAACCTAGGGAAATCATATGTAGTATCCCTTTCTCTTTGCTGCTTCTCCCTCCCCAGTCCTACTCTCAGAGAACTGAGAATTAGGGCTGAGTGGACAATAGTGAATGAAAATGAGGAGGAACTAAGCAAAATTGCAGCAAGAAATGCTGAGGCATGTTCAAGGAGAAATGGATGAAAAGATAGTGGTGGCAGTACTCCTAAAGGGAACCACTTGCCAATGATGAACTGAGGGTAGTTGAGGTCAGAGGACCCTACTAGAGACCAAACCATTGACCTTCCTGAGCCTCTGTTTGCACCAGATACCACATTCCATGTTCCTGTGCCATGAGGAAGCCAAGACCCGAACTCTACAGCTTCTGCATCTATATGTGATATCTAGGGCTAATGAAAGTATAACCTGGACCTGGGGAAGAAGTTTTTGCTCAATTATTTACTAAGAGATCACTGAAGTGGTATATGTGCTAGAATTCCTAAATCCTAACTGATCTCATGTTAGAGGGACACTTAGGGGTCTTTAGAGTGGCAGACTTGCAATAAGTATTTATTGCTGATTATTTTGCATTGTATCCTTGTTATCAAGAGCAGCTAGAATAGTGGACAGAGTGCCAGGCCTGGATTCAGGAAGACTTGACTCCTATTCTGGCCTCAGACACTTACTAGAAGTGTGACACTAGGCAAGTCACTTCACCCTGTTTGCCTCAGTTTCCTCATCTGTAAAATGAGTTGGACAAGGAAATGGCAAACCATTCCAGTATCTTTGCCAAGAAAACCCCAAATAAGGTACCAAAGAGTTGGACACAATTGAATTGACTGAACAACAATCCCCACCTTGTTACCAAATACTGTTTGTTTACATGTTGATTACATACAAAATGTGAAAATGTTCTGTACAGCATTCCATCAGGTGTGTCTGTGTGGGAAAACAATTCTATTATGCCAAGGGCATGACTAGTGCACGTTGAAATATAGTACATTCAAAAGGGAGGTGGGGTTAGCCAGTGAATGGGACCTTGGAACTAAGTTTTGGCTGGTGAGATCCACAGAGTAAGAAGTGGAGCGGAGGGGTAGAAATTCTCAAACAATTTGGTAACTATGGAGAGTGTGGCACTTAGCACTGCTGCCCCAGGGGGAATAAATAAATTACCTGGGCAAATGCAGGCATAATTAAATATATCTACAAATACTAATGATCATCAGTCTAATAAGTTTGTCAAAAACAAAACAAAACAAAAGAAATTAGGTGGCTAATGCACTGGTCTTGATACGGTCATATTGAGCCTCTGTGACCAGGATTTCCCTTTCTAGCTGTCCACTAACCAACCTTCTAATAAAATATCCTTAAATTCTCCCTGGTATCAAAATCAAGTTTGGCATTCTATACTTTACAGTCTATTTGTTTTCATTTTTATGAAAACTGGCACAACTATCTTTTTCAGTCTTTGAGAAATGGGATGTCATGTATGGGCAACAGAAAGTAGAAATGAACGTAGTGTACAGGGAAGATTAATATGAAATCAATATAAATTAAAAGGACAAATTGGAGCCAAATTATGAAGGGCTCTGAATGCCGAATGAGAAGTTTGTCTTTTATCCTAAAGCAGTGATTCTTAATTTTTGTATGTGTCAGAGACAACCTTGGCTATATGGACCCTTTCTAGAATAGCACCTTGTTGCCTGCATTCATGATGGAAGGAAATCCTAAATTTCATGAGAGGTTAGTGAAAATAAAAGTGTAATTTTTCCCCATATAAATTTATAGACCACCTTAAATCTATTTATATATCCCTACATCAGAAGAGAGAAAGAGCAATTGAAAATTCTTGAGTAGGAGAAGGCAAACAAAACAAAACAAAACAAAACAAAACAAAAACTCCCTTTGCTTTAGGAATATCAATTTGGCAACTATGTGGGGGGTGAACTGAAGAAGAGAAAGACTGGAGACAGGGAAGCTAACTAGGAGATGTTTGCAATCATCCAAGTGACAGGTAGTAGTCAGCATGGTGGTCATAAGAAAAGATGGAGATGGAAGACAGATTTTAAAAAAACTTCGCCATTTATTGGATATAGGGGATAAGAAGAATTAAGGATATCTAAGGTTGGAAACTTATGTAATGAGAAAAATGGCAGAACCCTTGCCTAAATAGAAGAGTTATGAAGGGGGTGGAAATTTCCATTTAGGAGTTGAGTTTGAGATGCCTATGAGACATCCAAAGGAAAATGCTCATCTGGCAGTTGGGAGTGGGGGAGAGGGAGTCCAGTACATAAGACAGAGATAAGACCTTAATATGTAGACTTAGAAGACAAATGTATAGACATGGAAGACATCAATAAAATAACCTTTTTTAAAATAAAAAATAAATTCGCCCTCCAAGTCATTTTCCAACACCCTTCCCTACCGGGTAAAACCTGATAGCACTGCCTCTAATGAGGTTATACTGTTCTCATCCACAGCAGCTCCTCATGTGGTTTCGGAAACTTTTGTTTTCTACATTGCTGGGACATTCTGGTCTTCCTCTCCTTTTTTCCAGACATTCTTCATTTCCTGCTGGCCTCATCCTCCTTCAACTATTGGAATATATCATTTTCCCTCATCCAGCTGTGGAAAACTATGTCCTCTTGCTCCTCCTCCTTATTTGATCATTTATATTTTTCTGAAAATTTTTACTCAGACATTTCTTTTGACATATCACATGGCCTTTCCATACCACAGCACAATAAAAATTGAATATCTTGACCTAAATTGATTTTAGAAGTCTCAGGGTCCAAATGTGGATGTAAGCTTGAGTCACAAGTATATTTACTAGAAAATACCCCCAACAATCATGAACCCAAATCCATTAAGTATGTAAAGACCAAGGCCAAGGGAATAGGGTATACTTAGGGGGTCCCAGCTCCAGAATTACATGGTGATCACATAGAATCACACAGGGGTCATGTCCTGGTTGAAAACCCAAATGCTTTCACTCTATGGTTCACTATGCCCCAATCACAATACCCCTGGAAAAAAATATCTTAAAGACAATTAATTCTAGAATTCCCCAAAAGAGATTAACCAAGTCTCTTCCAGAAAAGTACACAATGTACAGAGTTGCTCAGGTACGACATTTTTATTTTCTCCATTACAAAAGAAATGCTTACCATGAAAAAGATCTTTAAATATGCATTGACAGACATTTAAACATAAAACAGTTACCTATTACTCTTATTGTTCCGGCCCAGGAAGTTGATAATTGAAAATTAAAATATGATATACTTTGTGGGAATGCTAAATGGAAATTTTACTCTTACCCCAGATTTGCACTGTCCAAATGACTCACTCAAGGTCTATATTTCTGGCAAGCCAGAGTATGGCAAAAGGTATCCTCCTGACAGTAGTCATCTTTTCACCTGAAAAGTTATTGTTTTATATTTTTTCTGTTATTTTGAACCTGACAAACATTAAAAATCCCAAACACTTCCATGTAAAAAGTAGAACAGAAAAACACTTGTATATGAAAATGTAAATCTCATTACATAGAAATTTATTTTTGTTTTTTTGGGGGGGATTAAGTATAGTCTAAATTCAGCATAATAGTCCTAAAAGTTATTAGTCTCTTTTCCTCTGAACCTCCATTTGTTCTGTGGATGTTTGAAAATGTTTTTCTTTTTTCCTACTTTCCTTTTTTCTTTCTGTTTCTTTGTATCACTATCACAAAATCCCCATCCAACCCAATTATCTCCTCACTAAAAACAAACAAAAAAACAACAGCATCCTACCTTCCTATATAATAAGTCCAGCAGCAAAACAGATCCACATATTGACCTTGTCTAAAAATATGTGTCTTATTCTGCACATATAGTCCATCACTTCTGTGCCAGGAGTTAGGTAGCAAGCTTAATCCTTGGTCCTCTGAATTTATGTTTGGTCAATTCATTGAACACAGTCCTAAAATCTCTCAGAGTTGTTTTTCTTCACAATATTTATATCTCCCATATTCATTCAATATTCACAATAGTTATAGTCATTACCTAAGTTATTATCCTGGTTCTGTTCACTTCATTCTGCATTAAATCATACAAGTCTCCCCAGATTGCCCTGAAACCATCCCTTTCCTAATTTCTTATAGTGTAATATTATCTCATTGCTTTCAGATACCATAATTTGTTTAGCCATTGACCACTTGATGGGCACTCTCCTTAGTTCACAGATCTTCAGTAGGACAAGCTCTTAAAGCTTAAAGTTGGGCCCATTTCTAGGGTGTCCCCAAATGGGATTAACTTCTAAAAAGGCTAGATGGGTCTCTTCTAGCAAAGTTTTTGCTCTGAATGTTTTTGTAAGTGTGTATGCTTGCCTTCATTCTTTTATCTTCTTGAAGTATATGCTTAGAAGTCATGTTTTAGGGTCAAATAGTATACACAGCTTAGAGACTTTCAAGGTATGGTTCCAAGTTGCTCTCCAGAACTCTAGGAAGTTGTTTTAGAGATCACTTCCTGCTGGTCAGCCAAAAAGAGATCTGGGCCTCTTAAACTCTGGTTTTTCTTAGAAACTAGAAATATTCATCTGAGGATTACTACTTAATCATCTGTACTTAGAGAAAGAAACACAAATCAAGAGGTTGCCAGAGCTTTGAGATATATCTTAAACCCACCTCATCAAGTATATGCTTTCACTGCCATATGCAAACAGTGATTGCATCTTCCTTTCCACCCTCAGCTCACTTTGCAAATTTGAGGGAGAATTATGACATTCCTAAGAGATAGGAGGAGGAGAACCATAATAAAATTGTCTCTCTTTTTAAAAATGTTCTTAATGAGTAACTGCCTGTTTGGTGGCCAATAGTCTTTTGCTTGCCCCACTCCCAGGCACAGGAACTAAGGAACCAACCAGGAGCCTCGTCTTTTCAGCCAGAGGCCAAAGGGTGACCATAGAGTCACTGGAAAGGATCAAGGTACATTAATAATAATAATAATAATTAATTAATAATGGCTAGAATTCATATAGCACTTTAAGGTTTACATTTTGTCCTCACAATGACCCTAAGAGATAGGTGCTACTAGTATCGCCATTTTACAGAGGGGGAAACTGAGGCAAAGTGACTTGCCTAGGAACACACAGCTAATAACTATCTGAGACTGAATTTGAACTCAGATCTTCTTGACCCCAGGCCCAATGCCCTATCCATTGTACCACCTACCTGCCTATACTCAGTACCATGAGAAGTGTGCCCCAAATAATAACTGGAAATGGCTAAGGCATATTCATGGTCCTATCAGAAATGCCCCAGAGAGGGCAGATCAGTGTTTACTTCTATTACAGGTACCAGTATAGACAGGTAGGTAGTACAATGGATATGCCACCAGAGAAATGGGTGAATAAGAACAACTAAAATGAAGGTGGCTGAAGCAGGTGCCATGGACCACTTAGAAGGTGACCACCGCTTGGTCAGACATCAAAGATGCCAAGTTCATGCACTGTATCCTGGGTTATTGTCAGTCATCTTGACTTTTGTCTGGCCACTGGACTTTGATGACTCTGGAAGAGAGAGGCTGAAGACTGTGCAACTCTGTTTCACTTAAATTCAATTCAAGTGCCAATTAAGACATCACTCCATGATGTCATGGTCCTCTTCAAAATGAAGAATGAACATCAATGGTGGCAGTTGTGGTGGTAGTAATAGTAAATATCAAGGCAAAATAGATGGGCATCTAGGTCTTAGCAAGGTTTCCTTTGGTTATTTTATGAAGGTATCAGCCCTCCAAGTGATGACATTTCAGGCTGTTAGAAGTTATATTTGGAACATACTGGAGACACCACCAACAGCTACTCATCAGTAGCTGATCATCGGAGATAGTACGCTGCGCAGGCAATAACAGGTGTCAGGGCTGAACAAGAAATAGGCAAGTTGATGTTTGTGGGACCTCCCATCTAGAATACTCTCTATGAAACAGGCACATTCAATTCTGGGTCTGGTCATCCACAGAAGAGCAGGCACCCCCAGAGTCAGTAAGGAGAATTCATTGTATTTCAGGTTGTTTCTGAAGTTTCACCTCTCTGTTTACTGTGTGATTTATTTATCTTACCTGAGACTTGCTTGATTCCCCTCGTTAGGGGCCTCCTCCCTATTACTCCATTACCTTGTGTCTATTTCGCATATACTTGTGTGTGTGTGTGTGTGTGTGTGTGTGTGTGTGTGTGTTGTCTCCCAAAAGAGTGTAAGCTCCTTAAGAGACAGAAGTGTTTTATACACCCAATATCTAGCACAGTACATGAATAAATACTTGTTGATTGATTATTTCTGCTTCAGATGTATTGACTCTTTGTGACAATAAATCAGAACTCTCAAGTCTGCTGCTGGTCTCTTTGCAAAGAGAGGTAAGACTTACGCATCCAGGAATAGCTCAAGGACTCGACAATGACTGTCTTCATCCCACATAAAAAAGCACCCTACACCACTGCATTTCCATAGCAAGGAAGCCTTCTCTTCTTATCTGGAAGTCGTGATAAGACAGCAACATACATGTCAACATAAAACAGTCTTTTGTGCTCTTAATAAAGAACCCAGCCTGCTCTTGTCCATTGAAGAGGACCAACAAAGGTTCATATGCTCCTGAAGCCAAAAGCAGCCTTAGGCAAGAGTTCTTTAAGCTGGGGTGCAAGAAATGGACTCATGCTAGATGTTACATACTTAAAAGGAAGACCCAGTGCAAAGGAGGCTGCTTTGCAAGGTGATTCTGTTCAATAACATGCCTAGCTCCTCAAACCTTCTTTTGTGTATCTTAGAATTCTCAGATTTGTAGCCTGTTTTAGGTACTCACTGTCTAAAATTCCCTGCCCAGGCTGAACTTTGGAAAAGCATTGCATGCTTTCGCTCTCTTCTCCTTCCCTTTCTTCCCTTGCTCCAGTCTCCATGGATACAGTTTCCCTACACAGCACCTTCAGGGACTCCTATCCCTGTGGTTAACCTTCCCAAAAGGATAACTTTGCTGCCATTAACCTCTTGTCTTCCAGGGGATAGACATGGAATGTTATAGGGCCTTTGAGGAAGATAATCTCAGGGTGCCTTGTATTTAGATATGTTCTGCTGTGGAATGAGTGACTAGGTCTTCTTTCTCCTGCTTTCTCTTAGGCTAGTCCTTATATTTATGATCATGAAGAAGTGGTCTCCTCTATGCCTAGACAGGTCATTTTCCAGGATGGTTGAATCAAAGGACTATTGAAATGGGTATTCTATTCTCCCCATTTTATACTATCTCAAGAAGGTGATGATTCATCTTGATGACAAGTTTACTGAATGGAGAAAGACCAGATCTAAAGAGGCCAACAGGTGAAGGGCTAGGAAAGAGCAACCTAGTGAACTTGGGCTTTTCTTCTTTAGAGGCTTTCAGATCTAGAACCAGAATAGTTGGGGGAACTCTGCAAGGATCTCTGCCTTTAGGGATGAGAGAATGTTACACCAAGAATGGATTTTACGTCCTTCTCCACGTGGCCTGGAAGTCTCTTAAAAGGAACTGAGGACAGATGGGTGCTAAAAGCAATAGGGAAACAATGAGAACAAGAAATTATGCAGGGTTCACTGGTTAGCTCCCACTGACAAGTGGGTGGGAAATATCAAACAAGAGAATGAAATTCATAATCCCCAAATGTAATGGGGAAAAGAAGGATTATCTGGACAAATTCAGGGTCATGGAATGAACTCTTAGACACAGACTCAGGGACATGTAGAACCTTTAATATGTCTAAAAGGACAGAATTGCCACACTACCAACTAAGACAAAAGGACTCCACAAATTCCATTGTCACATCATCGGATAAGTCTCCCTTAGTTGCAATAAAACATATCTCTCATTCAGCAAATCCATGATTTTGATGCAGGAGTACTTCTCCAACTCCAGAACTGACTCTTGTTCCTTACATTTGGCTTGTGTATCTCTAGTTGCATATCATGTTTCTGGATTCTTTTACCAAAGTATTGATGAACTTGAGATTTTAAAGCTACTTTCTCATCTGTCTCACTCATATTTAGCACTCTCCTCTCATAAAGATTCATAAATATTGAACTTGACTAGATATCCTATTCCTTCCCTGATGATCCAAGACAATATACTATGGATTTTATCTTCTAGTTTGATATACTCCCATCCAATTGTCAACAACAACAATCTCAATTTGTTAGAGCTGCTCCAGAAAGACTGTGATAATTTTTTCTGGCTGCTGCAACTGATTTACTCTTTACACTCCTCTGCAGGACAAAGACATGTGGATCTCACAGTAGAGTGTTCAGGTTCATCTATCCATTATCTCTGTACCCCATATTTAATGCACAGCTGGAACTGTCATGGACATCCAGGGACCCAAGACAGTAAGGTTCCCAGACTCCCAGTAACTGTGAAGTCCTACAATTGAGATTCTGGGAATTTGCCCTTTTTGCAAAAGATTTTAGAATTTCCTATAGTAACTGAATGGAAGACCAGCAAAAGAAAGCCCAAGATTGGTCAACACTGAAATATAGGGGTCAAAAGTAAAAGTAGGCTTAAACTTCTTCAACAGAAGTACCATGTTCAGAATGACAGAGGTGACTATCTTGCTGAACTCTGTTCTGTTGAAATCGTATCATTTATTGTCCACAGTTCCAGAAATCATATTGTAGGAAGATCTTTAATATGATGGAGAATGTCCAATAGAGGGTAGTCAGAATTTTTAGGGAACTCAAATCTGTGCCATATAAGGACTAGATAAAAGAAATGAACCAAAGAAGACTTGTTGAGAGAAAAGATGAAATGTAGCAATGATTATTTAAGAGGGTATCACGTGGAAAGGAAATTTACATATCTATGGATATGGAAGGAGTTCATAACTAAATGAGGTATAGAAAGCATCACAGAAGGTAACATGGACAATGTCAATTATAAAAAAATTAAAGCTTTTGCACAAGCAAAATCAATGCAGCTAAAATTAGAAGGCAAACATAATGGAAGAGGGGGAAAATGTTTGCAGCAAGTTTCTCTGAAAAGGATATTGTTTCCAAATATATGTGGAACTAATTCAAATTGTTAGGACTAGAAGATATTCCCCAATTGATAACTGGTCAAAAGTTATGAACAGGAAGTTTTCTAAGAAATTCCAATTAACAATAGCTATATGAAAAAAATTCTCCAAAATCTCCCGATAATTAGAAAAATGTAAATTAAATATGGTCTACTACTACTATCAGATTTGCAAAGTTAACAAAAGAGAAAATAATAAATTGGGAGGGGAATGAATGAAAACAGGGAAACTGACACATCATTATCAGTGGAGCTGTGAATTGGTCCAATCATTCTGGAAAGCAATTTGGAACAATGCACAAAAAGCATGTACTAAACTATATATACACTTTGGCACAACAATACCACTTCTAGGCTATATATCAAATAATTCAAAGAAAGAGTAGAAGACTTACCTGTATGAAAAAATTATAATTACTCTTTTCTGCTGTAGCAAAGAAATGGAAACTAGGGAGGAGGGGGGTGCCCAGCAACAGGGGAATGACTACAAATTATAGCATATTAATGCAATGGGATACTATTGTGCTAAAAGAAATGATAAATGAGGCCATTTCAGAGAAACATGGGAAAACTAGTATGAACTTATGCAAAGTAAAGGAAGGAGAATAAATTTTTAAACAATAACAATATGATAAATATAAACAATTTTGAGAGACTTCAAAACTCTGAAAGGCTTCAAATCAATTCAATGATCAATTTTAATTCTACATGATCTATAATGAAGTGTGCCACTGAATTCCTGACAGACAGGTGATGGAATCAGGGTACAGAAACAGATATATAGCTATATCTATATGTGTGTATATTCACACATATATACACATATATATATATACATATATCCACATATATAAATATGTATGTGTGTGTGTGTGTGCATATAGACATGACCAATGTAGGAATTTATTTTGTTTGTATATTTGTTACTAAGGTTTTGTTTTTCTTTGGGGGCAGAGGGTTAGAGGGATGTAGGAGGGAAAGAAAATACATTTTTATTAACTGAAAAACTTAATAAAATGCTGTGGTTAGTTTGGCTACAAAAGATAACCTGGTAGGAAACAGATGAATTAGATGTTGTTATTGTTGTTGTTCGGTCATGTCTAATTCTTCACGACCCCATTTAAGGTTTTCTTTTCAAAGATCCTGGAGTGGTTTGCCATTTCCTTCTCCAGCTCATTTTACAAATGAGGAAACTGGGTTAAGTGACTTGCCCAGGATCACACAGCTAATGAATGTCTAAGGTCAAGTTTGAACTCAGGAAGGAGAATTTTCCTGACTCTAGGCATAGCGCTCTATAACTACTGTACAACCTAACTGCCCTTGAACTAGACTTAGTTGTTCCCTCTCACTGATCACACAGGCACAGCAGTGATCAGACACATAGCACTTAGTCATAGAAGTAGCCATGGTACTTACAAAGACTCACAGAAAGTTTTCAGTTTGAAAAAAAAAAAAAGTCAAGCAATTACTGTCACACAAATAGTACAATAGTCCCATTGTCTCAATTCCAGGAAGAGTACCTAGTTATGGGCACATTTTTACTTTGAATGAGAAAGAATGAAGTGTTATTATCTACGTTCTTTAAGGAGAGCCTGCAGAGTTTTTCTTTGTCTATCTAAGATTCCCAACTAGTATTCTGCTTTTTTTTAAGCCAAAAAAAAGGAGACAGAGCTGAGGCTCTACATAAATTATTGAGGAATCAAAGCCATTACAATTCAGAATTGGTGTTCCTTAACCAGGCCAGATCTATATAACAGGGGAATATGATATTGTGAAGATTTACTTAAAAAAAGAAAAAGAAAAAAATTGAGAGGAGAGGGAGAAGAGAGTGAGTGGACCTGGAATTGTATTGTTATAGGGAACCCTCAGGGAGGAAACTTCCTGTGTGAATACTGATTAGCCCCTCTTCCAAAATTTGTCTTAGAGTTGTCCATAATATTGAGAGGTAGATATTTGTCCAAGGTCACACAGCCAGGATATGTCAAAAGCAAGACTTGAACTTAGGTCTCTGAGGCTGATTCTATCCGTTATGATATCTTGTCTTGCTATGAACTCATAGAATCATGAAATCATAGAATCTCAACATTGGGAATCCAGCCTATATTAACCTGTTAGCACCAAAAAAAAAAGTCAACCTTTTGGGGACTGTAGGTATCAATTAAATAAGCTTCATAGGATTCTTGGTTCTCTGTGTTTCATTCTTTAAACAGATGTTAATGCTATGCTAGCTGCAGTCTGAACAATACAGTTTTTAAAATAAAAATATGAGAAAAAGAGGGCTATAGTCTATGGTACTCTGTGGTGCCTTTAAAAGAGGATAACTTCTAATGCTCATTTATCATTGGAATTAGGATCCTGGACATCTTCCAACAAATGTCTGCTTCTACTGACAATAATTCTCAATCCAGGGCCAACTAATTTAATCATGCCAGGTATAATTATTCCTAATAATCAGTTACTGGTAGGTCGATCTGACAACATATTTTGGATTTAAATGATCATTGCACCCAGAATGGTACTGTAATAATTGTTTCCACAAAGAAAGAAAGATTTGGGTCTGGATGATGCAATGTTCTGTATGGTTTTGCAATTAGAATGTCTTCCATGTCCATGGTAACATTTTTGGTGTAACAAGTTCGCATATCATTCTTGAAATGTTGGAATATAATAAATTATAGATCAGACTATAGGGCATTTCCTCTTCAAATCTGTATTGGCTATGTCTTTTTACATATTGACTCAGTGAAAACCCTGGTAAACAGTCAGAGGATGCTCTTGGAGATAATGAATTCCTCAAAAAAATTGGAGACCATCATGTTTAGAGGCTAGATGACCACTTGTGGTGGATATTGTAATGACCTGCCCTAGCTAATAATTGGATTCATGGGAGCTGATGTAATCACCAAAAAGAGAATACAGAAAGAAGTTGGAAAGTGTCAAGGACAGATTGGCAAAATACGTTCTTTTAGTGATACTAGTTGAATTCTAGTCTTGAAACACCCCCCCCCTTCCCCGCCAATATCAGAAAAATCACCAATACATGTGAATTAAAGAGTTAATGAAAAGATCCAGGGCAGATCTAAGTAGGTGGCAGATATTAATAGTAATAAAAATAATAGTAAACATTTATGTAGTACCTACTAGTGCCAGACACTATGCTAAGTGTTTTACAAATATATCTCATATTATCCTCACAACAAACATGGAAAGGTAGGTACTAATATTATCCCAATTTTATAGATCAGGTAACTGAGGCAAATAGATCTTAAGTGACTTGCCCAGAATCACACAACTAGTAAATATCTGAGGCTGGATTTGAATTCAGGTCTTCCTAACTCCACACCTAATGCTCTATCCACTGCACTACCTAGCTGCCTTTACATTGCCTAGAGGATGATTTATGTTCCAGAAGTGACATCATCAAGAATATGTGACCAGAAAGGGAAGTGGGTTAGCACTGTGTAGAAAGGGAAGGAAAAGAGATGCACAATTCATGCTGTACTATTTCCCAAGAAACAAAACAATTAAAGATGAGCTTTTAGAACTCCAGATGAGTCCTTCATGAAAGATGTAGACCAGAATGGAATAGAACTAGGTGAGGGAGGCTAAGTCCTGATTTGCACTGTTAGAGGGAGTACCCACACAAATTCACTTGATCTGAATGCTTAGATTGAATTCAGAAATAAAGGGATTAAGGCTGATCAGAGCACTAATAAACACAAATGGACATGAACAAGCACTTTCAGCCCTGGGAGTAAAAATTCATTGAAGCTGATAATTAGAATGCCACACTTCTTGCCCTGTTGCAGTTTCAAATGTCTGAAATCTCTAAATTCTTGAAACAATTGGGGTTAGTAATGCAAAAGTCCCCTAAAGCTTAACTGGGGCTGTGGAAGGCAATTAAAAAAACATAAAAAACCAGTCCTGCTCCTTTGTTCCGAGGTCTCCCAGGTTATATGCACTCTGATCCTTGCTCGAGTAGCATTGTCCAGGAAGCACCTCAACCTACAGGAAGTGAGGGGGTGACTCAGGTATTGGGTCCACTTCCACATGAGTCAGTGAGCAAAGAGATTGTTGCAGTATAATGTTGGGAGATACTTTGAGGCTGGAGGCGTTGACTTTCCAATGAAACCTGACCCCAAGGTCCTGAACACTGATAGTCATCATGAAATCATCTCAATGAAGGAACTTAGGTGTATTGAACTAAAAACTAAAGAATCCAGCTCTATTATTTTCTCCTGCATTTTTCCCAAGTAGCTTAATGATTCTTTTGTAAGACATACAGTAGGTTCCTAGAACAATTGAAAAGGTTCTCAGAGAAAATTTAGTCTAATCTCCTTATTTTACAGAATCAAATGCTCTGGGAGGGAAAGTGTCACCAAGATCATATAGTTAAGTATTTAACTCTTACAAATTCTTCTAAATGTTGTTATCCCCTTCTAGACCAGCTTGCTTCACAAGGAGGAAAAAAAAAAAACCCCACCAAATACTAGTCACAGACTAATTTTAACGGGAGCTAGTCTTTCTCTCAAATATGTACCCTAGGTCACAAGTACTGGGGTGGGGCTAGGGAGTAGAGGATAAGACAAATGAATGAATGAAAGGCTTTGTTCACATTCATAACCCACACCAATTCAAAGCCTACATAACATTGACCTTAGGTCAGTGGCACCACTTTTACATGGCGGGGAAGGGAGTGGGGAAGTTAACCAATCAACAGATATTTGCTAAATGTTTTACAGTCATATGCCACTGAGGGAAAAGATCAAGGACTGGGGGGGAGGGGGGGGAGGGAGGGAGGGAGGGGCAGCAGTGGGGAGGGTGGTAGTTAATGGGGGTTGAGGGGAAGGGTCGGGTCTGACTCAAGATCTGAATGAGCTTAAAGTAAAAGGACAGTCCTAGCTGGTGCCAGGTGTTCTTCAGAGTGCCAAAACCCAAGGCTTGAGCCACAAACAGCAAGCCAGCTCTAAGAATGGAGAATAAGGAAGGGAGGCCAGTATTGGATTAAGGGGAAAGATTCAGGCTATTTTGAGGAGCTGACCATTTTGTCTAAATTAGCCTAACTCACCAAAGCTTTTAGCCTTTTTATGACTACTGAAAGCTTTCCTTCCCCTTTGCTGATATGTCCACGAGGCCTTTCCACAATGAGTTAAGCCAGTAAGGTTATAGATTCAGGCACTACTATGCTGGATACAAAGAAATCAAATTCACAATCCCTGCCTTTAAAAGAGATTACAATCTCATTGGGGAAATGAAACATATGTAGCAGATTATTTAGAGACCAGTTTCTATTGAAAGAAGTTAAGATTTTAGTGTTAATCTGATGGAAACAGCTAAACTGTCCCTATCCTAGTAAAAGGTAGTCTAGTTGTCTCTCATCTTGAAGAAAGAAGAAATAGAAAGGGAAGTGAGGGAGGGAATAAGCATTTATTAAGTGCCTACTATATGTACCAAGTGCTGTACTTAATGGCTTTACAATTATTACCTCATTTGTTTTTTACAACAACCCTGGGAGGGAGGTGCTAAAGATGAGGTGCAGGCTCTGGGAGCCCCCTTGAGCTCTCCTTGAATCTTTGAGGTACAGGCTCTGGGAAACCCCTTGAAGTCTGATTATTTCTTCCCACTTGATGAGGTATTTGCAGAGGCCATAGGTTTTTCATTGTGGCTGGACCCAAATCTCTGTTACTGGCCTGGCCCTCCATTGTCCATCTACTTCCCACCCTTGAGTCTATCAAAATATCAATCCACCCTTGCATTGACCTAATTAACTCCTCCTGGAGACCCTTCTCAAACTCATTACTGGAGTATGACCTCATCTGACTCCTCCTGAAGACCCCCTCCAAACTGTTACTCCAGACCACCCTTAAGATTCCTCCCACAAACTTTCTGTATATAGGATCCCATTTTCCCTCCATGTGGTGTGAGAGCACCATAGAATGACTTACCACAGACTTACTCTGTATCAGACTTGCTCTGGCCCACTTGCCCAATGCAAGCATCACAGATAACTAGGCTCCTTAAGAGTCTACCCTATATGGTGAACTTAATGAACTTTCAATAAACTTTACTTTTCTTTGGCTGAAAGAAGACTTTAGTAGAATTCTTTTGGCAGGACCCAGCATGTTAGTATTTTGGGGTCTTTGGAGCACCCCTAACCCTCTTTATGGCTAACCATATCACTATTATTAATCCTGATTTTACAGATGAAGAAATAGAGATAGACAGAAGTTAAGGGACTTGTCCAGGGTCACATAGCTAGTAAATGTCAGTTTGAATTTGAACTCAGGTCTTTCTTTATCAACTGTACCACCTTAGCTGAAAGGAAGAGGAAGAACGTCATGTGGATTGAGAAGTGAGGAAAGGTAGCCTCATGCAGTTTTAGCCCCAGGGTGGCCTGATGAGCTGGCTGGAGGGATTTGAGGAGAGTGGATCACTGGCAGCTATGGCAGTTTCCAGAATTATCAACCTATAAGAGCCAAGGATAAAGTGAAAGGTCAGTGGAACTCAGCTAAATTTTGGGGGAAAGGAGCGGGTCCGGCTATCTGCCCCCAGAGCCAGAAGCAGGGGAAGCAGTGGCCCAGCAGGCACCTCCACCTGGCTGCTTCAGAAGCTCCCCGCCTGCAGATTGCAGGGGGGCCAAGCAACCATTCAGAGGCTAAGTGCTCTTGCCTTAACCTGCCTGGATTGGGATCACAGTCTTGGGTGGTGGTCCTGAGGTGTGTTTTCAGTGAGCCAAAGCTGGTGGGGGCTGCAGAGATAGTGGCCCCCTAATAGCTCCAGCAGCTGCAAAAACCCCAGTGATTTGGGACAAAGCTCTCCCCTCTGAAAGCAGAGATCTACTGAGCGCAAAAGTCAAGTAATTGACTGGCAACGTAATTGACTGGCAACTTGTGCAAGCAAAGGAAGAAAAGCAAGAACAGCAATCCAACTTTAGATTCCTTTTTTGGGGACAAAAAGGATCAAAGCATGGAATGGGAGGAAGACAATGCAGTCAGAACTCCTGCACCAAAAGCTTCCAAGAAAAATGTAAATTGATTACAGGCCACAGAGGAGCTTAAGAAGGATTTTGAAAACCAAATAAGAAGTGAAAGAAAAATTGGGAAGGGAAATGAGAATGATGCAAGAAAATCATGAAAAGAGAGTCAACAACCTGACTGAAGAAAATAACACCTTTAAAAATAGATTACCTCAAATGGCAAAAGAGTCCCAAAAAGCCAATGAGGAGAAGAATGCCTTAAAGAGTTGAATTTGCCAGATAGAAAAAGAATCTCAAAAGCACTCTGAAGAGAATAATTCTTTCAGAATTAGAGTGGAGCA
>CM053585.1:495218168-495261382 GCA_028646515.1 Pseudochirops corinnae | reverse complement strand
GGATAGGTGAAGAGTATACAAATGTATATATACATATACATACACATATGTCTATATAGGAGGGTATATATATGCTTATGAATACATATCTGAGTATGTGTATATATGTATACATAGAGGGCACAGGATCAATTGAATAGGAAGGGATGATACTTTAAAAGGTGAAATCCTGAGGTGGGAGAGGATTATAATTAGAGGAGACAGGGAGAGAACAGAATGGGGTTAATCATCTCATATAGAAGAGACAAGGGATAACTGTTACAATGGAGGGGAAGAACAGGAAGGCAAAAGGGAAAAGGTCAACCTTACTTTCATTGAATTTGGCTTAGGGAAGGAATGACATAAAATCTAAATTGGGTATCTTGCCCTACAGGAGAGTAGGGGGGATGGGGATAAGAAGGGGGATGATGGAGGGGAGGGAAGATTGGGGGAGAGGGTTATTAGAAGCATACACTTCTGTAAAGGGACAGGGACAAAGTAGAGAACAGAACAAGTGGGGGGCAGGATAGGATGGAGGGAAATATAATCAGTCTTTCAGAATGTGTCCATTGTGCAGATGTCCTGCATAACTACACATATACGGGCCTATATTGAATTGCTTTTCTTTCCAGTGGGGGTTGGTGATGAGGGAGGAAGGGAAAGAATCTAGAATTTAAAGTTCTAAAAATGTTTTCAAAAATTGGGGGGGGAAAAGAGGGAGGATGGTAGCAAGTATGCGATAGAGATTCAGAAGAAATGGAGAACAGATAAGCTATTTGGATTGTTAGGCCAGAAATTTTCTTTCCTCTCCCTAACTGGGTATTCAGGCACTATAAAAGAATCTTATTAATTGTTATATTTGATAAACTTCTCAGATGCAGAAAGAGATTAAACCATGTGCATTTGACCCTTCTTCCCTGAAGAAAAAAACATACTGGGTTGCCACATGAACCAAGTTGCCTTTCCCCATAGTGCCCTTTCATTCATGTTGACAAAGAGGTGAAGCCAAGGGTGATGACTAGAAAGTAGGTCACCCAGGTGGGAGGAGAAAGGTAGTGGCTAGAAAATACCAGCAACCCTATTTCAAAATGTGGGAGCCAGCAAAGACTGAGTAGCTATTTTTCCTAATCATACTTGTTTTTTTATAGCCAACTCATAGGGCTACCACATGTCCTACGTATGGCTCATCCAGGGGAAGCTCATCCAGGATTAAGCACTCAGGGTTGTTTGGATTCAGCTCCTCAAACATCAGAGGAAGTTACCACATCCAAGAGTTATATTCACTGCTGGGCTAAAGGAGCTAAGTAAGGCACTGTGCCCTCTCCCTCTTGACCAAGAATCCATCTACTTTGTACCCACATATGCATGGAAACCAGGTAAAATTCAGGATTGGGGGAAATTAACCACCTAAAATAAAGCTTCAAAATCTCCACTCTTTGGCTTGTTATATACTCCAAAATCAATTTCCTTGGGGAAAATTACTAAAATATTATATGTTGGCTTATGTTTAGTGTATTTCTCCTGGGGATTAGAAAGGTATTCAATGTACAATCTTTAGATATGGCACAGGTATTTATTTTCTACACACAAAAGAAATGTCACACACAATATGCTCTCACCAGATCATATTGACAGAATGATTTAAAACAGGACCCAGTAACTTATGCCTACTGTTATACACAAAAGCTTAAACAAGTTAGATGAATGGCAATACTAACTAGTTGTACTGTGCCAAAAAGCTGAGACATAAATACAAGAACATTTGTTTAAGGAACTCCAGATCTCTGTCTTCTGGCAAGCCACGCTAGTTAGGTCCTAAGCTCAATCTCTTGACACTGGTTGTCTTTTCTGATGCAGAAAACATCCTTGTCAGATGCCCACCAGTTGGGGAAATATTTGGACAAATTATGTTGTATGAATGTCATAGACTATTATTGTGGCTTAAGAAATGAAGAAATGGAAGATTTCAAAGAAAGCTGGGAAGACCTGTATGAATGAACGCAGGATTGAAGTGAGCAGAATTAGAACAAGTTATATTGCGTATTTGTAATTTATATTATACTGTCAATATTGTAGTAAATAAATAATTCTGAAAGACTTGAGAATTCTGATCAATATAGTGATCAAACATGATTCTAGAGGACCAATGATGAAGACTGCTGCCCACCTTGTGAGAGAGAGATGATGGGCTAATAAAGGAAAGACATGACATACATTTTTGGGTGTGGCCAAAGTAGGAATTTGTTTTGCTTGACAATGCTTATATATTATAAAGGTTTTGTATTTGAAGATGGGAGGGAGAAAAATACTTGATAATTGGAATACACACACACAATATATATAAAAGTGGTTTTTTTAAAAAGTAGTTCCTGGAAAAACTAGAAGCATTTTCAATAAGATCAGGGGTGAAACAAGGATGTCCACTATCACCCCTCATATTCAATCTGGTACTAGAAATGTTAGCAGTAGCAATTAGAGAAGAAAAAGAAATCAAAGGAATCAAATTAGGCAAAGAATTTTAAAAAAAAAGGAGTTCCTGTTGTATCCTCCTAAACAAATGAAATAAGTTAAAAACAAACAAACAAAAAACCCTTTTTATTATTCAACTTTCACTCAGAAGATCTAGGATCTTCAACCCAGTGAACTCACTTCCCAGATTGGTTGGACATACCCAGATCAGGATCACAAATCAGTCATTTATTATCAGGTAGAGAAACACAAAGCAGAAGACGCAACTAGGGCTCTAAGATCCAGCCTCTTTACTTACCTAAGCAAGATAACGTTTTTGCTTTAATATATGTTCGTGACCACATGTCTGCTTTCACTACCAGCCTTCTCAGTAAGGTTCCAGTTAGACTTTGCAGATGTGAAGAGTTAAAGGCAATTGAGAGTAGGATACTCTCTTTTAAAGTTCCACTGAATCATGGGCACTTTCTGCTCAAAGGACAATTTGCTTTCTATTATCCCCAAATACCCTTCAATGCTGACCTCTGGAAAGGTTCTGTGTAATCCCCAGTTACATACATGAAAAGATAACTAATGAGATGAGGCTGTATTTGATAGGTACTGAATAAGTACTATCAACAAAAATCTACAGGATTTTAGAGGAGGAAGATTCACTGTGGATTAGCTTAGTGAGGAAAGGTGTCATGGAGGATATGGAGCTTGAGCCAGGAATTGAAAGGTGGAGCAGTAGAGACACTGATGATCCAATCACTTTCTTAGGGGAGTGCAAACACAAGGGCAAATCGTAAACAGGGAATCCCCTCCCTAAACATTTTAAAACAGGTCAAGTTATGCTTAAACAAACATGAAGGGCAGCTCAAGATTTTTTTTTTTTTGCAGAATTGTGGAGGAGTTGATCCAGTTTTCTTTGGTGACAACAACAATAGACGGGTGATTCACAGTTCTTGGCTGGCTTTCTCATTTCTTCCACCTTAGGTCTTCAGAGGGTGGCTGACAACTTTTCCCCTCAGGGTTTTGAATATAACTCTTAAGGAGTGGGGTTCTAGTACTGCTCCTCAATGATCCCCAACCAGTGGTTCCCATTAATAATCAGTTGATATCTAGCCAACCAGTGTTAGCTTTTAGAATGGGTTTTTACTAGGGTAATTAATAAAAACAGGTGGTACAGAAATATTTTCAAGAACCTGGGACACACTCTCCCACAACTGCATTTGGAGTCAGGGAAAAGTGGGCTTACACATGAGGCAGAGGGGTAACTCACAGCTCCTGGATGAATGGATGTCCTTTTCTTCATTTTTTGTGGAATCCTCTGAAAGTTCTAATACGTGTGCTGCTCATGTTGTTGTTCAGTCATTTCAGTGGTATCCAACTCTTCGTGACCCTCTTTGGTGTTTTCTTGGCAGAAATACTGGAGTAGTTGACCTTTTCCTTCTCCAGCTCCTTTTACAGATGAGAAACTGAAGCAAACCAGGTTAAGTGACTTTTCTAATGTCACAAAGCAACTAAAATGTCTGAGGTTGGATTTGAATTCCAAGGTCTTCCTGATTCCAGGATTGGCACTACATTCATTGCTCCATGTAACTGCTTATACTCTTACAGAATTCTGAAGCTGTCTGTCTTCAGGTTGTCTAGTTTGTTTTCAGAACACTGCTGTTCTGGGGACACTTTACGGGAAGTCCCAATCTCTGAATCTTTTGATCTTCCACAGTAAATAAAGGCATCCCTAGGTGGGAAGGGTCATGGGGGAGAGGAAGAGAAGACACTTCTCCTCCAAAGGAATTCCCATTCTGAGATTTGGCTGAAGCTACTCCACATCTCCTAAAGCTACTCAAACTGGATTACTGTTTTATCCAAGCCCCAGAGGTTACAACTGATTCTTCTTAACCAACCACAAAGACCTTTTCCATATGGCATAATTTGCTTTTCTCAAATGACTCAAAAACATTTCACTTATACTTTGATTGATTGTTGGCACCTAGCTTATGTCTTTGATTGACTGATTAATTGATATGATTCACATGTCTAGGTTTTTGTTCACACATAGTTCATACCTCTGATAGATCAATTTGATAGAGAAGTCTTGGCTTTTTGTAATTATTGCTGTGGGGATGTAGAATTGCCTTCCTGAGTAGGTGTGTGAGGTTCAGGCCTTTTTTTTTTTTTTTTAATATTGCTGAGAATAATTTTTTTTTCCCCTTCCTAGCTTCTGCCAGGCCCAAGCTGAGGAGTTTGGGGAAATTACATTGATTTTCTGTACTCTGAACAGGGCTTCAAGAGCATTCAACAAATTAGAGCAATAACGTGATTCTAGGCACAGAAATGAGAATGCATAGGCCTTGTCTGGGGGGGATAATGAGCCAGACTAGTCTGGCTGAATTATAGGATTGTTACTGTGGAAGACTGAGATATAAGTTTGAAAATTGAAGTGAGGGAAAGATTGTTAAAGATCTTAGATATCAGGACAAAATAATTATATTTTATATGGTAGACAAATGGAAAGTTTTAGAGTATCTGATAGCCAGGAATCAGAGCCAAGGGACCTAGGGACAGAGTCCAAGGTTGCTTTTGGGGTAGATTAGAATGTTGGTCTGATCATAGGTATCATGGAGAGGATCTGGCTCAGCTCAGCTGTATGAATGGAAGGGAACTGATATTATGGGGCATGGTGGCATGGAAGGAGAAGTATCAACAGAATTTGGTGAATGGATATACAACCAATAGAGAGGGGGAAATAGTTCAGTAGAAAGAGTACTGGAATTAGAGTAAGGGGAGACCAGCATTCTGTGCTGTCAGTGAACCTCATTAAACCTGAATTACTTCATCTGAAGTACAGGGATGATAATATTTTTAGAATGTTCCTCATAAAGTTGCTGTGAGAATCAAATGAAAGCATGAATATCAAGCACTCCCAAGATCAAAAAGCATGACATAAATATCATTTACTATTATTATGGAAAGGACAGTTCCAGCTTCAAGCATGAGTATTTAAGAAAACTTGTAAAAATGAGGAAGTCAAGAGCTGGAGCTGGAGCTGGTGTGGGGTTTGCATGTTTGTTTGCTTTTTGGTGGGGGAGAGGTCAAGTTAATGTTTATTTCTACACAATTTGCAGTTGTCACAAAATCTCATGAGCAGAATTATCTGAACATTCTATCCACTGGGCCACCTAGCTGCTCCTTCCTTCCCCCACCAAAAAAAAAAGGACCTTAGACGTCATATAGTCTAACCCCTTACCTTTACACATGAAGAAAATAAGTAAATGACTTATATAGAGTCATACTGCTAAGTAATGGGAAGACTAGGTACCCAAATCTCTACATTGGCAAATTCAATATCCTTTCCATAGTGCCTCCAGCAAGGTAACTGGAATTTCAGGATTTTAGCTCAGGAGACAAGTTCCAGATCAAGAGGCAGATTTGAGGATTTGCATAGAAGTGATAGAAGAAGCCAGCAGACAAGGAAATGGTGCAGAAGAACAAAGAACTAAAGACAGCCTTGGAGTTTACACACCTTCATGCATAATTTTTCCTTGTTAAAGATAAAAGTATTATATTATTAATAGGGAAAGCACAATATAAATTATACTTAGAATTAGGGTTAGATAAAAGTGTCATGTAAATATATGATAGTATTGCTAATACAGGGCAGGTAGGTTGTGTAGTAGATAGAGCACTGGAGATATGAAAACTCATCTTCCTGAACTCAAATTTGGCCTCAGACACTTAGCTGTGTGATCCTGGGCAAGTCACTTAACCTTATTTGCCTCAGTTTCCTCATCTATAAAATGAGCTGGAGAAGGAAATGGCAAGCCACTCCAGTATATTTGCCAAGAAAACCCCAAAGGGGTCATGAAGAGTTGTATAAAACTGAAAAAACTGAACAACAACAACAAAACTTGCTAATATAGTCCATATTGTCATGGTTGCATGATCTTGTATTCTCCATACCTTTTAATCAGTTGTATAACCATTACAATGTGGGAAATAAGATCCTGATGTCTCTATTATGCATTTATATTTAGGGTCTGGAACATAGCAGGTGCTTGATAAATGCTGATACCATTTCCTTCTCCTTCCTTCAAAGCATTTGATTTGGTAAAAATAAAATACAGCCTTGAATGTTCTCCTCAAAGTGTCTCTTGAATAGGTAGAATGGGGAAAAAACAAAGTGGATAAAAAAAAAAATCATATTTCTCAGACTTTGACAAGCAGTCGAATGGTTGTCCACTAAGCAAGTCCCTTAACACACACATGGATATCTCTCATCAGGCTGGATAGCATTTGGGAAACTGTACCATGTTTTCTGTGATCCAAAGCCACTTGCTGCTATAAACACTCTTTTTTTTAAAAACACTACTCATAAAGCATAATGATCACCAGACAATCAAAACTGAAAAGGGGGAACGTATAGGGCTTAAATAGGCTGTAGCATATTACCAAACATGCACTGTGTTCAAGAAGAAGAGTAAAAGACATCCTCATGGGAATGTATGACGAGAACAGGAGGATCACAATCATCTTTGAAGGAACCATCTATCAACATCTATCAACATTTATTATCTTGTTTCTATTAAGTCACCAAGATGTCCCTTATCAGGAATTGTTCAGGAATAGATTTTTGGCTACTCAATACTATCTACAATTTTATTTCCTTTCTCTCTCCTCAAACTTATTGTTCATATCTTGGAGAGGCAGTTATATGACACAGTGGATATAGTGCTGAGTACAGAGTCCAAAAGACCTGAGTTCAAATTTGGACTCAGATATTTACTAGCTATGTGACCCTGGGTAAATCACTTAACCTCTGCCTCAGTTTCCTTAACAGTAAAGTAGGGATAATAATAGTGCCTACCTCCTAGGGTCATTGAGAAGATTAAATGAGGTCGTATTTGTAAAACACATACCACAATTCCTGGCACATAGTAGGTGCTGAATAAATGTCTCCTTCCTTGAGAAACCAAGGATTAATTATAACAAATTCAGAAAGCATGTATAATATTGGTGCAAAACTCTATTTCCTCATAATAATTTCATGGCTAGAACTACCTAGATGTGTTGTAATCATAGTAATGTCAGCTTAGCTGCTGGCCTTCATCAGTGCTGGCAAGTATTCAGTGGGTGTGGGGATGGTCATGGGAATGGACAGAAATGGTAGCCATGAGTGGTGGGCAGTGGCAGCCTTGAAGGTAGTAGGACTACATTCCCTATAGAACTCTGATTTAGAGCAACTTCTTTGCTAGTCCACGTCCTTGTCCCATTGGTACAAACATAATGTACTTAATGGAATGGGGAATTAAGTAGGATGCAATCCTACTACTTTTGGGGGTTTGGGATCATACACAAATCATATCTTTTTTTTTAGGGTTCAAAAGAATTGTGGGACAGGAAATTTGCTTCCCACCCATTTCAAGTGCTACATATATGTGTAGCACAGACTCTGGGCTTACTCCTCCAAACCCCATTTTCTTTGGCTGTTTGGATTTCCAAAGTGAGTGGGGTACACTCTCTGTTCCTCTGTGAAGACTCCTCAGAATGAGAAGGGAGAGAAACTATCTGGAAACCAGAGATAAACTTTTGTAAGCCTGGACAGACCTGAGTCCTGGGTTTACACAACCTAGGACCCTTCCCCCCTTCCCTTGTTGTCATCAGCATTAGGCCCCATTCAGGAGTTTTAGACTTCCACCCTTGTATACCACACCCTTAAAAGCATTAGGCCCTTTTTCAGGAGTTTTTGACCTCCACCCTTGTATACCACACCCTTAAAAGCATTAGGCCCTTTTTCAGGAGTTTTTGACCTTGCTTTGGCGTTTACCAAATAAGGACATGGATGATACCTTGGCTCCCTGTCCCACCTCCGTGCCAATAGGAGATAGTGGCAGGCTTCTTTGTTATCTGCCTTTGGGTTAGATTTCGCACCAAGACTGAGAGCCCACCTCCCAGCCAATGGGAGAAAGGACAGATAGGGGGAGGGGGCTTGACTGAGTTAGGGTATAAATTCTTGTTCTGTCTTTCATAGCATGCCTCCTCTCCTTGATCCCCGCTATGGAGAGGACCACCCTCTTCCTTTGAGGGGGTATGGGGGGGGGGGGGAAGAGAATAAAACTTCCTGTTCCCTCCTAAAGATGGATCTGACTTTTGATTTTTCTTGGGTAAGAGATTTTGGGGGTCCCCTGTACCCCACACAAGAGGGAGGTTGCGAACTTCATCCTTCAGGATACTAAGGGTAACAAGGAGAGCTTGAGGAAGGTATTGTCTAGCACAATAGCTCATAAGCCTCCATTCATAGGCTGCCCCACTGACAATCAATTGATATTGATTAGTCAGTCTTAGTTAATTAGCTTTTATAAATGAGTACTGTTCATCAAAGTGCTATAGTAACAACAGTTACAATTTCCCACACATATTGATGAATAAAAGTAAGATTACTAGTGCAAGGCAATGTGCTAAGTGCAGGGGGTAAAAAGAAAAGCAGGACAGTCCTTGCTCTCAAGGAGCTCATATTTTACTCATATAGACTACAGAAGAAAGTGGGTTCATGGCAATATTCTATTTTTCAGGAAAAGGAAGACAAATTTAAAATGAAAATAGATATATGGTTATAATAGCACCTAGGAAAAATGGTAGGCTGTCACTTTAGACACAGTGAGTGAAATTTTAATCATTTCAATCCCAGAAAGTAAGTATAGTTAAGACTGTTCATTTTTCTCCCCTCCTGTCACTCTCTCAGGATAAAGTAATGTTCAGGAAATAATTGTCTCCCTTGCCCTGCCTTGGATTGAGGTGATAGACAGTAATCTGCAGAGGTATTTGGCAAACAGGGTCAAAACTGGGGTGCTTTTGTCACCCTTCCAAACCACTAATTTACAAGTGGGAAACACAAGAACTAAACACAGACTTGTCCAAAACTGGTATCAGTGACACAGAGCAGTTCAAGGAGCAGAGGCACAAGGTGTGTTCTGGACTCTAAGACATATTTTTTTGCATGAGGTCAGAAGTCAATGAAAATTGTAGTATAAGGAAAGGACTTTAGAGTGAAGACACACTGGTCTGGTATTGGTCTCAAGAAGGGGAATTCTGAAATTCTCTACAGAGCCTAGGACACTTAGCTGCCCAACAATACTGAGAGGTGTCATAAAGTTTCCAAATCAACAATCAGAGAGGTCAGAAACCCCTCAAAGAATGCTCAGGCTCCTCAAATCAAGTGAAAGCCTCAGACAAAAGTAACATAGTGAAGCTTTTAGATCCGAACACAAGGTCAAAGCCATTCAGATGCAAGGGAAGGAAGGAAAGAAGCATTTATTAAACACCAATCAAGTAGTTTGTCCTACCTTCTCTCAAACAGAACTGACACCTGCAAGAAGATGCCAGATTTGCAAGTGAATTGAGTTTAAGTGAGGGAGGGCTGTGCAAGGTCACCAGCCTCACTTTCTCCTCCAGAGTCATCTGAGTCCAGTGGCTAGATTGGCTGGAGATGGCCCTGAAGCAGTGAAGGACCTTGACCTTTTTAAGCTAAGGTCTTTCTGAGTCCTCACTTTGGCTGAGGCAATGCCCATTCAATGATTAGATTAGGCCTGTTTAAGAAGAGAGTCAAGGGATGGCCCCTTTAATTAAAAAAAGATGTATCATGTGTTGTGGTAATCACTTAGTACTACAAAAGGAAAGAAAGTCCTTTCCCTCAAGGAACTTATCTTCTAATGTGGAAAGACAATATCCAAAAGAGAGCTGGGAAGGAAGGAGGCAAGAAGGCATTCCCCAGGGTGTAAGTATGGTTCTGAAGCCTGGAAAGTCAGAAACGGGCCACTTAGTGGATAGAGTACAGGACCTGCAGTCAGGAAAATGAATCTTAGTTTCCTATCTAGATTCAGACACTTACTAGTTGTGTGACCCTGGGCAAGTCACTTCACCCTATTTGCCTCCCAGTTTCCTGATCTGTAAAATGAACTGGAAAAGGAAATGACAAATCACTTCACCATCAAAATCCCAAATGGGGTCACAAAGAGTCAGATATAACTAAAAAACAAGTCAGAAACAGAGATGGGAGGAGAATGAAGACTGACTGGCCTGAGTTATTGCACAAAATGATGGCCCCCAGGAGGAATTCACCAATGTGAGAAGGGGATGGAATGGTGTAAGGTGAGGAGGCTAAGGGAATTTCAGAAGAAAGCAGCAGAGGCAGCGTGTTACAATTTGGAAAGTTAGGAGCAGAATTGACTGGGCCAGGGGTGGAACAGGGAGGGTTGCTTTGAAGACAATTCTTCAAATCCTGGCAGATGGCACACCTGCATGTTCTTCATGAGCTTCTATTCTTACTCACGTGTGTGCCAGGTGTGCAGTACGTTAAGATTTGGGGGGACATTTGGATAATAGAGATAGCTGGTGCAGAGGCATCTGAATAGAGGCTTTCTAAATCAGATTTTAATAGGATGATTAAAAAACTATTTTTTTTGGATAAAACCTTAAAACTGCTTTATTTTTAAGATTAATATTCCCTTGCTATACTGCACGCACCTGGGTCGGATCAGCTTCATCCAGCATTGACTAGGTTAATGCAAACTAATTTTAATATACATTGTTCCTCAGTCTTCTCCTCATTGTCCCAACTCAAATATAAATGATTCCTGAATTTTTTTTTACCATTTCATGGAATTTCTGAATTGGAAGGGATGGCAGAGGCCATCTTAACCCAACTACTACAGGAACAAGAATCTCTTCTACAATTTAGCTGGCGCATGTGGTCAAACCGTTACTTAAAGACCTCTAATGAGAGTAAGCCATCCAAGGCATATAACCGATCCCACTTTGGCATTGCTCTTAATTGTTTTTCCTCATGCCAAGCATAAATTCACTCTCCACAGTTCCTATCTCCTGCTCCTATTTCTGCCTCCTGGGGCAAAGCTGAACAAGCCTAATCTCTCTTGCATGCGAGCACCCTTCAAATACTTGAAGACAGCTATTCATGTCCCCCCAAGTCTTTGTTTTTCCTCCACACTGAACAAGCCCAGTTCCTTTAAATGATCCTCACATTACATGATCTTGAGGGCTTTCCCCATTGTGTTTGTTTCACTGGACACTCCAGCTTATCACATCCTAAAATGCGGTCCCCAGAACAGACCACAATGCTCCAGAACTGATCTCACCAGGAAAGAAAACCATAGAGCTCTCACTTTCCTAGCCAATCAATAGAGAGGCATTTGTTAGGCATCTCCTTCAAGCAGAGGGCTGTGCTAGGCATTGGGCATACAAATACAATGAAGAAACCATCCCTACTCAACAGGGGATTATACTTTACTGTGGAAGATAACAAGCATATATGTGTATATAAAATAAATATGAAGAGAATAAATACGAGTAGTTAAATACAAGGTAGTTTGAGAAAGAAGGTGCTAGCAGGTGGACAAATTATGAAAACTTCATGCAGATGATTGTGCTTGAATTGTTCTTGAAGCAGTTGAGGGATTCTATGGAGCCAGGCTGAGATGGGAGAGCATGCCAGGCCTGGGGGACAGCCAATGGAAAGTCACTGAGAAGGGAGGGGGAGTCATGTGTGGGGAGCACAAAGACAGCCAGTTTGGCTGGATCACAAAGCATGGGAGGGGGAGGAATATCCAATGAGGCTGGAAAGATAGGCTGGGACCAGCTTGTATAGAGCTTTAAAAGGTAAAGCGTTTATATTTTATTCTAAATGCAGTGGGGAGCCACTGAAATTGACTGAATAGGTGAGTGCCATATTTAGATCTTCACTTAAGGAAAAAACACTTTGGCAACAGTGGGTATGATGGAGTGGTGAGAGGTTTGTGATAGAGATGCAATCAGAAGGCTCTCTCAGTATTGCAAGCAATAATAATCCTGGAAGCTACACCTCTCAGTGCAGCCTATGATAGTATTCGTTTTCTTGGCTGCTATATCCCACTGTTGACTCATTTTGAGTTTGTAGTCTACTAACACCTTCAAATGTCTAACTGGATCTCTCCTCTTCCCCTTATAAAATTGGTTTTTGTAATCCAAGGATAAGAATTTCTATTTATTCCTACTACTGTTCATGTTATTTAATTCAGAAATCTCCCAGCCTATTAAGATCTTTCTGAATCCTGACTGTCATCCATTGTGTTAGCTATGCATCCCTCTCAGTTTATCTGGGATTATCTTTGCCTATGTTTCCCTCTATTAATTCAGTGTTTGATAAATGGTCAGCATATAAGAAATTCTTATTTGTAGGATCATTGTGTGGTTTGTCCTTCATTCTCAAAGAGTACCATGACATCCGGAAGATGATGCCATGACTTGCAAGTGAATTGGATTTGAGGGAGGGAGGGGTGTGTAAAGTCACCAGTCTCACATTCTCCTCCAGAGCCATTTGGGTCCAGTGGCCAGATATAGATCAGGACAACTGGACATGAACCCCCACAGGGTCATAGATCTGAAGGGGCCTCAGAGACCATTAAGTCCAACGCCTTCATTTATAGATGAGGAAAACAAGGCACAGAGCTAAAATGAATTACCCAGGACCATACAGCTAACAAGTGTTAGAAGTAGGATTTCCTGACTCCAAGTCTGGTCACACATCCACTGCTCCACACTGCCTTTATTTCCTTGTTGGTTAATTGATTGATAGGTTATACTAATTGAGTAAAAAAAAAATTTTTTTTTTTTAAACAGTGCAGAGGCACATTAGCATCACTTTGAGAAGCTACCCTTCATTAAAGTCCTTGCCTGATACCTTCTGGTGGCATGGGTCTTTGAAGATTATATCAGTAGAGCACAAGGTCTGGTAGGTGTCTCAGGTACAGACATGTCAGTGGACTATATGTCTGTTGCCATAGGAATGGCCTAGCTAAGTTCAGAGAGGTTCTCCATCTGGTTAATTGCAGGGTATTTAATTGTTTGGCCATGTATTTCTTAAGGATTGCCTACTGAGTTATAGAGGGGTTGAAATCTGCCTGGAGGCCATACCAATAAAATTACATATCATTGAGATATTGACATAAGAGAAATCCTGGGCTGATTTCCTCATTCACAGAAGGAATTTTTTTAACTGACCTAAGATAAAACATTGTTATTTATATTCCAATACTGCAACCACTGTCATCACCATTTCTGATTTTCAAAACCACTGCCTGCAGGACAATATAGTAGTTGCTTTTCAAAGTACAGCATTTACAGAATTTAATTGATGAATTTTCACAGCAGCAGTGGAAAATAAAGCACAAGAAGTATTGTTATCTGTTTTGCCCAAGGGAAACTAAAGAAGAAAGTGTTCATTATAAACCAAAGCTGGTTTATAGAAGCAGAAATAGAACCCCTAGCTCCTTTGTCAGCTCACTGAGCCATTAAGCATCCCTAAGAACTTTGTGAATACACTTCATTTAATTGAAAACTTCTTGAGTTTTTGTGATTTAAAATGAGCCATAGTAAAGTTATGAGAACTTTAAGTATGCAGTTTCCTAGTATAGCCCATATATAGTCTAATTCATTCTTCCCCCATATCCTACTCCCACTAACATGTTGAGTTCCTAGAGTTAGGCTGGTTACCTCTGCCACTCAGGGGTGGTCCTAAAAAGTCTCTGACTCTCATTGGTGTCTTCCCACCCCACCCCAGATTATCAGTTAAAAATTATTTAGTCAACCTTAAGAAGCTTTTAGAAAGGAATATTCACTGAAGTAGTATAATAGGTACAGCTGGTAGAAAACATTCCCCTAAACATCTATGACACACTGCCTCACAAGCATGTATAGAATCCAGGAGAAAGTAGGCTCAAGATTATTAGTTTTTGGAAGTCCTTTTCTCCCATTTGTGAAGAGCTCATGAATTTCCTCTTAGACATGGTGTTCTCTCTTTGCTGGACCCCCTGTGAATTAAGACTCTCTTTGGCTACCAATGTTGTAGATTCCACCAACTGATCAAGGGACACTATTTAGGATACTTGTGAGAAATCTAACATGCTCTGAACCAGGGGTGGAGAACCTGTGACCTTGAGGCTACGTGTGGTCCTCTAAGTTCTCAAATGTGGCCCTTTGACTGAATCCAAACTTCACAGAATCTGTTCTGGGCCACATGTGGCTTCAAAGCCACAGGTTCCCCAACCCTGCCTGGACTCTTTGACGCTAGAAATTCTGCCTCTGGTCAAAGGAAGGGGTGGAAAAGATAAGAGATTTCCCTGAAGCTGAGGCTTCTTTCTCATAGGCAGTTCCTGCTCAGGGATGTACCAGAAAGCCACACATTCCCATTTCTGAAAAAGTTTACCATTCCAACTAATGTGATATTTTTGTACTGGAAGCAGATGTCAAAACAAAGTCCTACAACTAGTTGAAACAGATCTCTTATCTAGAGTTATTTCACTCCACCAAATATGAAGGGGGTTCATTAACTCACTTTGGTAGATTTATTAATTGATTGAGACATGTTCTAATATAGTTAAGAAAAAAGACTAACATAGTGTGGGTAATTTTGACCCCACTTTTATACTCTCCCCTGTCTCCCTCTCTCAAGCTTTAATATTTGCTCTCCTCACTTCATCAAATCTATCAGCTAAGATGAATCTTCTTTTTTCTCAGTCTGTGAAATCTGCTTTGAGATACCTGTAGAGTTAATGACTATCCTCTCTATCTTCTTTTTCTGCAATAGCTTAATCCTCTCTTTGCTCCTCAGGAGTATATTGGAATGCCATGCTTCCTCCAGACCTTCAGATTCTCTCCCCCTGGTTCTAAGATAGTTTCTTCCTTTTATACAAATTTCTCGTGGGGTTACTTAGTCTCTCACACAATGGCTTTGACTGATGCAGGTAAATATACAGATCCTATTCACACTTGGTGATGGTTGTCTGATTCAATCAAACACTATTATTACCAGACAAAGGCAATTACTTTTAAGCTGAGATAAGAAATGAAGCTTCATCACTGCACTGGTATCCCAAAAGTCCAAAGAGTAAGACAAAAATACAGAATAAGAATTTCAAAACTGATCACACTTTTTGGCTTGAAATTTCCTTTGCTAAAAATATATGTAAAGGTAACATAAAAGAGAACAAAAGGAAGCATCTATTTTAAAAAATATTATATAGCTGTGAATGGACAACAATCTCCAAAGTTGAGAATCACCTTAAGGGGAGTGAAGAGGTGCATGGTAAGCATGAGTAGGCTACAATGCATCACAAAGAACTAGGCATGAGTAGTGGGATAAAGGATGTTATCATGTCATAAAAAGAAGATAATTCAGTCTTGTAGTGAAAGCAAGGGATAATCATGAACAGCCTATGTGTTCCACTGGTATCTTTGTGATTTTAAGAGAAAGTGGAAGAGACCCCAGTACATTTAGCAGACCTCCTATGCTGACATTATTGGAGTTCATCAACAAGATTTACGTAAAATGAGCAGGTGTGTATAGGTTCCAACTTAAATCATTGTAGGCAATACCAACCTTGATGAGATAACAAAGTCCCCTGAAATCTTAAAATTGGCACAAAAAATATTAATAGCTGTTTGATTTGTAATAACAAGCACTGAAAACAGTCTAGATGTCCAACAGTTGGAAAATGACTGAATAAATGATATACTAATGCAATATTATAGTGCTATCAAAATGTTAAATATGAACCACATAGGCAAATGTGGAAAGATCTCCACAGATTTCTAAAAAATGGAACCATAACTGTATGCACATCAATTATTCACCTATCTTGCTATCATCTATTCATTTATCTATCATCAATCCATTATCTCTTTATCCTTCTATTACTGATCTATTGATATATCATCTCTCTGGTCTACCATCTACCTATATATCTATCTATAGACTATCTGTTCTTCTATCTGATGAGCTGGAATATTATCTATAAATTATATTCATCTACCTATTTCTCCATCTCTCCCTCTCCCTCATCTACTCCTCTCTCCTTTTGTCCTCTCTCCCCCATCTCTCTTCCTCCTTCCTTCCTTCCCTCACAATCATTGAAAAGGAATTTCAAGTTCAAAGAGCTTTGAAAAGTAATATAGGCTAGACTTTTTTCAAAACATTGGTTAGTTTTGAAAAACTTTTTTTTACCTTTTAAAGAAGTATTTGTTATAAGGAATGGTTCTAGAAGAGGGAAAAGGAGGGCTACCATAAGAAATGTAGGTGATATTTAAAAAAAAGAGACAAATGAAAAAAATTTTTTAAAGAAAAGGGAACCAGGGCATTTCATTATCTGTTCATGTGTCTGCTTAAATACTTTATTAAATACTCAAAATTCTGTGTCAGATTTTATTCTTTATTCCACATGATTCATTGGATCATACTCATCTTTGTCAATAAATATTTTAAGTTTATAGTAATATTTTTAAGTCCAAAGAAGGAAAAGTAAGTACATAGGTTAGGGAGAATCTACTAATCAGTTGCTGATGAAAGTATGCCAAATGGGAAAAATGCCTTGATTATCAAGAGCTGGTTCAGGACTCAAACTTTCCATTCCTAATTATAAACACACAAGGATGAATAAACATCAGTTTTTGTACCAGCATCTTAAGAGATTAGTAAGATGATTCCTTAAAGTGAATAACTGTTGACAAAACCATAAAACTATTCCATACAAGAGATGAGAGTTGAGAATGCAATCATAGAATTACATAAAGGGAGTATGGAATGTTTCCTACAAAAATGACAAGTGGAAATTGAATTAGAAAATTTGATCTGTATACAATGACATATTTACTGGCATGGACCAAGGGAAATAAAATTATCCAATTGAAAATTAAGTCTAATAAAATCCCTACATTCTATATTTTGAAGGTAGATATTCAAGAGAACAGAAATGGGAATATTAAAAATATTTTTGAAATCTGATTAAAAGTGAAATAAAAATTCTTAAATATATCTCTTTATTTTGCTGTAAGTATTCTACATCACCAAAAAATAAGTAACTGTGAAAAACATGTCCCTAAAACCACATATGAGTCATCTATCAAGGTTAATGACACATATTTGACAAAATTAAACTGGAGATAAACTTCCTTCTCATAGGTGATGTTTCCAAATTATTATGTAGGAGTTGTAAATCAAAAATATAATTGCATGCTATGGGATATGATGTTTTCATGGCCTCTTCTCCAAAGATTGGAATGAGATTAACAGTTCATATTTGCATTTTCAGAACATCTAATCAAGTGGGGAGATTTACTCAAAGAAAAAATGATCTTACATAACTCAGTAAGGATTTTCCCCATTGATTTAAGTTAATTTATCCTCTTAAATTTTTTCTATTTGAGATGGAAACAAATAATACTCACTTTTTTTGGCTTTGTTTCTCATGAAATTATAGGAGCGGTTCTATAGGTCCTATAGGAGAGATGATGGAGAAAAATAAGCCTACAAAAGTAAATTAATGCTATACTTGTCTACTAATAGAGTTTGATGAGGAGTTAGCAGATATATGTGGTATAGTTTTTCTATAAGGAAATTAGTAATACAGCTAACGAGTGAATGTGCTAAGGCATAGCTAAGGAGTGGCAACATTTCTGATCAATTCTCTAGTTTCGGTTAGAATAAGTATTTATAAATCAGTCTGCTTTTTCAGAAGTTCCATTAATAATAGTAAGGCTAAGATAATAATAATGATTATAATTTTAACTCATTTACATCATGTTTAAAAGTTTTAAAGTAATTTATATACATTGTCTCATCTGATGATCATGGCAACTCACAGGCTCATAGATAGCATCATAGATTAAGAACTAGAAGGTACCTTGAGGCTACTGAGTCCAAGACTCTCATTTCACTTATGAGGAAACTGAAGTGCAGAGAGGTGCTTGTCTAGGGTCACACAAAGTTAGTAAATGTCTGAAGTAAGATATGAACTCAGATCTTCCTGACTCCAGCTGAATCACTCTATATACTATGTCATACTGCCTCTTAATATGGCACAGGGCTTTCTACTCCTTAGAAAAGCTATAAAATACCTCTGGGTCAGAATTCTTAACCCTTTTTGTATCATGGATACCTTTAGCAGTCTGGTGAAGTCTATAGATGCACTCTTCTCAAAAAGCTTTTTTTAAATGCATAAAGTATATGAGATTACAAAGGAAACCAATAATATTGAAATTTAGTTATTAATTTTTTTTAAGGTTAACTACCTCAAGTTGAGAATCTCTGTGTAGGCATCTAGGTAGCTCAGCACTGCATCTGAAGTCAGGAAGACTTCAGTTCAAATCTGTCCTCAGACACTAGCTGTGGGACTCTGGGCAAGTCATATAACCTCTGTCTGCCTCAGTCTCTTCAAGTATAAAAAGGGGATAAATCCCTCATGGAGTTGTTCATTCATTTCATTCATTCATTCATTCATTCATTCATTCATTCATTATTTGTCCTTCATTCTCAAAGAAGACCATGACATCAAGAAGATGATATCTCACAGGGTTGTTGTGAAGATGAAATGAGATATTTTTAAAGCACTTAACACAATGCCTGGCATATAGTAGACACTAAATAAATGTCTGTTCCCTTCCGCTTCCATAGGCAAGAGACAGGGTAATCAAGAAAGTGTGATTTACTGAGATAGCAAGCTGCTATGTTCAAACATCTATACCCAAATCCTCACTAACGGGCTGTGTTAATGTCCCATCTGTAGGATATGGGCAGACATGCTTGAGGGTGTTATTAAATGGATGTGGAGGGCATCAGTGCTGGGAGATGACTAGGGGTAGAATGAAGAATTATAGATCAGTATAGCTAGGTCCTAACTAATTTCAAATGCTAAATTCACCTGAAGTGGTCACATGTATTCAAATTCTCACTATTTGAAGTTATAATTTTGTCAAATATGATAATTGGCTCTATCCCAATGGAAAAATGCAGTGAGAATTCAAATAATATGACCACTGCAGGAGGATTCATTATTCATACTAATTGGGCCCTGGTTGTATTATCATATTTGAAGATTTCATACTAAATATTAATGCCTACAAAATTGAATTTGAGATAGCTTCTGGATTCTTTCAACCCAGAAGGTAACTGTTGAGTGATCATTGCTTAATTTTCCTTGGTCGGATGATCAAAAGTGGCCATAATTAACAATTATACTGATGGACTTTCTCCTCTTTATTTAAAGCATGTGGACAGCAGGGGAATCTTGAATTGTCTCTACTTAGGCTATATAATGGACTGATATGAGCCTAGATTTGTAAATGATTTTGAGCAACTTTTGCCTTATTTTGTCCATCTGTAATAACATATCATTACATTTATGGATTTATGATTTTATGGATCCCAGTGCATTCATGGCTTCCCAGAAACGTCAGAGAAGATAACTCATTGTCCTGGTGGTCTTTCTCTAACATGGGATTTTGTATTTGCTTCAGTTTTTTACATTTTGAAGGTACAAATAGAGCATATGGATTGTTCCTCTATTATCTCTCACTTGTACCACATGACTGATCCACTTCCTTTTCCATTTATACATTTCCTCATTGATCTTCCCTTATACTATTTCTCAAGTATGGATCATTATTGGAAACATGACATTGCTTACTTCTGCCTATCATGTGCCTTAGCATCTGCCTTATACATCATTGTACTTCCTCAAATATTGTCATGTTTCAAGACTTGCAGCCCTAGAGCATTGCCAGGAGAAGATTTGTGTTGAAAAGATGCATTTTTGCAAAAGGGAGCAACTCAGCATCATTAAAAGCACTGAGCAATTTCTTTTTTTTTATATTATCTATTTTTTAAAATTTTATTTTAGTTTGCATCATTCATTTCCACAAGATTTTGAGTTACAGATTTTCTCCCCATTTTTCCCCTACCCACTGCCCCAGAACAGCCATCCCAGTGTATCCCCCCTCCCCCAGTCTATTCTCTCCTATGTCTTCCCCCCTCACCCCTCTGACTTTCTGGTACGGCAGGATGGATATCCCAACCAGGCCTGTATTTTTAAAAGGGAGGTAATTCAGCAGCCCAAGAGTGGGGGCAGTTGAGATAGATCTGTATGGGACCAGGAGTACTCGTTCTCTCCTCTCCCCACCTGTGTCAGTCACAGCATCTAGTAGGAAGCTTAGTGTTGAGGTACTAGGACCCATACTGTTCCTTCAGAAGTCAGAAAGTTGGTGTGAGAGAGTTCAATGCTCAGCTGAGAGAGTAGAGACACATACTCTAAATAAATATGGATACTGAGAGACAGTTGCTTGAGGAAGGTAGCAGTGTCCAGAAGCATGACCCCTGGGCAGCTGAGAATAGAGCCAGATATTGATGCTAGGGAGAGCTAGGTCTGGTAACCAGGAGCTGAGCCACAGAGAAGACTGACCAAATTGAGAAAGGACTCCTAGGTCCTCCAGCTCTAGACCTGAGCTGCTTTAGTATATGTATTGCCTATACATGTGTCTCACAACTCAACTCTAAGTTGATGTCAACTTTTCCCATAAACTCTGTATCTGCAGAAGAGTGTGTCCCATTTTGGTGGTGGGAGAAGGGTTTTACACCTACTGTTTTAGGAATAATTGTGTATACTGGCTGATTGTTAACATGAAGCACAAGGGGTGGGGGGAGAGGGGATCAACTAGGGTGCGGGGCACCTATGAAATGTAGTGCTAAGTATGCAGATCCACCTGGTTAATTCTAGAACCCAAGATAACAGCTATCCTCTGGGGACCTAACCCTCAAATGCAAAGACAAATTTATAATTATTGAAGGGGCTACTTGTAAAATGAAGAGGTTGGATTAGATGGTCTCTGATATTCCTTCTAGTTTCCAGTTTATGATTTTTAACCTTTATTTTCATTTTCTGTTGATTTGGGGGGCAGTTGATAGCACAGTGGATAAAATGCTGGGCTTCATCAAGAAGACTCATCCTCTTGAATTCAAATCTGACCTCAGATACTTATTAGCTGTGTGATGCTAGGCAGGTCACTTAACTTGGTTTGCCTCAGTTTCCTCATCTGTAAAATGAGTTGGACAAGAAAATGGTAAACCACTCCAGTATCTTTGCCAAGAAAACTCCAAATAGGGATCACAAAGTATGAGATATGATTGAACAACAACAATAAATATTGACCTTGATCTTTGTTCTAAATAATCCATGGTCTGATTGCATTCACACAATTAATTTTTAACACAATTCCCACATCAGTAAGGAGTAATTTCCTATCTTTTAAAATATGGTAAATTTCATTTTTTTAAAAAGATATTTTTTGGTGTTTGCCCTGCCTAGACCTTTCTGACTCTCTTCTAAAAGACAGTAATCATAAGATATAGGCATGGCTCTTCTGAATGGTCTCCAAACATTTGGCTTCTTTTTTTCTTAAACTTAAGTAATATTTTTTAAAATTTGATTGAAAATTTTTTCTGCCTCTATCACTTGCCAAAGCCAAACCCTATTCATACACATAGAAGTCTCTCTAATAATAATAATACTAAGTTTGCCAAATACTCCCCACATTTAAGTCTTCACATGTTTCTCTGATTTCCTTGTTTTATCACTTGATATGGTACAATAATATTCTATTAGCTTCATATACCACAATTCACTTATTCATTCCCAAATTGATGGATACTCATTTCAATTCCAGTTTTTTATTCCTCCAAAAAGTGTTGCTATGAATATTTCAATATATATGAAGCTTTACTTTCTGTCATTGACCTACCTGAGTATGCCAAGTAGTGGTATCAATTGGTCAAAGGGTATGATTTCACAGATTTTTTTCTACTCTTCATCCTGTACAACAGATGTTGGAACATTAGCTGCCGTCAGTTCCATGGTGCTTTTTTTGTTTATGTTCATCAGGAGTATTACAAAATGAAGTGATCAAATGTCCCATGAAAATATGTTTTGCATTTCCTTTAGGTGCATAGTAAGGCCAACTCTGCCATCTTCTTTTGTTTTTCTCTCTAAGGAGAATTGTTAACCATGCTTCCATTTAGTTGTAATTTCTTTTGTCACCACAATAAAAAGATAACAATTTTTGTTTGCCTTGTACCATTTGGTAACCATGAGTAAAAGTCACTATGTGTTAGCAAGTCATCAAAAGTAATTATGCATAGCTTTAGGTTTAAATCTAATAATCTAGAATTTAATCTAGAATGAGCCTTTACAACAATCTAATCCAACTCTCTCATTTTGCAAATGAAGAAACTGAGACCCAGAGATCTAAAATTAGTAACCCAAGTTCACAGTGGCAGGGAGTTACAGAGTTAGACTTAAAATCAAGATCTTTTCACTCCAAATTATGGGATCTCTCCATTTTACAATGCTGCACTTTCCATCAAAGTCAAATCACTGATCATTTAATATTTTCTATTTTTCAAACTAATTAAAGGAGTCTGGGTTATTATTGTTATCCATCCTTAATTTTTGAAGAGGACCAGTGATATCGCAGGATGATGTCTTGACTTGCAAGTGAATTGGATTTAAGTGAGGCAGAGTTGCACAAAATCATCAGCCTCACTCTCTCTTCTAGCATCATAGAAGTCCAGTGGCAAGTCAAAAGTCAAGATGCCTGTTGATGACTCAGGATGCAGAGGATGACCTTGGCATCTTTGATGCCTGATTAAGCTCTAAGCACTCCATAGTACCTACTTCAGCTGCCTTCATGGCCATTGGAACAAATTGTTCTTAGCCACTCATTCCACCTGGGAAAGTGTTCACATGCTTGGGGTAGACATCCCATAACTCATTGATGGATTTGAGACCTCTTGATTACCCTCAACCTGGTTTAGCCTGTCGGTTTATTGGGGTGTGGCTGCTGTGTATGCTAGAGCTTCTTAGAGCTACAGGTAAGAGCTGAGTGCTGGGTAGACATCAAATGTGAATGAGTAGCCCTAAAGAGAGCTCAGCAAACCCTCACATCAGAGATGCTAGTCCTCCTTACATCCTGAGAGCTTTGGTATAAACTGTATAAATGGAGATAAAATGTAAACTTAGGGAGGAGAAACCCAAAGTAAAGAAATGGTTTTCTTTTGCATGTAAAAAGAACTTTGGCATAAGTTGGAGAATGAATTGAAAAATTAAAAACAAGATGGCTGAATCTTCCGCTCATAAAAACTGACAATCAATTCCCATTTAATTAAGGTTTTCTTTATTGTTAATGTAAGGGAAATTATGTGGATCTTTACATGTACATACAGGCAAACATATGTCTGGAACAATGCTGAGTGATGCCTCAGAATTTAATTAAACCAAAGAAATTAATTAAGGTATGAAATCCCATTTACAGGAAGTTTATTGATCCTGTTTCTCATTGTTAAACAGACCCATAAGAAGAAGAGAGAATGTAAGCTAATTTGCCAGAATGTCAGACAAGATGCTGAATCCAGCTAGCCAAGTATTTTTAAGGCTCAGATTCTCTGTTCTAATTTAGCTTTTCAAGATAAGACTGACTTCTTTAAATCCCTTTACCTCCTCAATATCATAAATTGACTTCACTCTGGGGCTCATTTCACTCTATAACTTCTGTTACATGAAGGCATTAGATGGGGCCTATTTGCAGGGTTGTTTTCCTGCTGCTTCCTGGATTTCTGTCAAAGCTTCAGTTTTACAAATTGCTTGGCTGAGATCTGTATTCCTTTTCTTCTTTTGAAACTGTGAATCACAGTATCCACCCCTGCTGCAGAACTCTTGCAACTTGAAGAGACCAAAAAGGCTTGTTTCAAAAACAAGCTAAAGAATACACAGGCCAGTGAGAATCTTCATGAAACTATGTAGCCACATATGAAGAGAAAGGGAGGGTCATCAATTAAAAAGAAAAATCATTAGGTAAAGACTCTCTTGATGCTAAACAAATGGCAGTAACAGTTCATGCCCCCAGGCTACTTAAGCTAAATCAGCTAAAAAGATATTTAAAATTAAGAATTTTAAAAAACAAGAAAAGGAAAGATTTTTGCCCATATACAGGCAATATTCTTGGTGTTTCCATAGGCCATTTTCAATTTTTCTCATTTATCATCTAATAAGAAAAATGTGTTTCTGGCTTCTGCTGATTTTAGCAAAAAAAAAAAAAAATCCTGTACTATTAGATCCAAAAGGGACCTTAAAGATCATCTGCTACAGCTTATTTATTTTACAAATGAGGAAACTGAGGTCTAAATAAGGTATATTGCCCAAGGTCATGTTGTATATCAGTGACAAATCCTGCCTTTAGCAGAACATACTTTATACTGAAATCCTCTTTTTTTGTGTGGAAAAATTCTTCAATCATTTCATAAATATTTATCGAACCATGGAAGAGGGGGAAATGGACTGGGGATTAAGTGATGAGAATCCTAGCAAATCATTAATCTCTCTGAATTCCAATTTTATCATCTGTGAAACGGGGACTGCTCACCTATGTTCTTGTAAGGATTGAGATTGTACATACAAAAGCACTTTAAAAATTATATGAAGCATAAACGTAATATAGATAGATAGGTGCATAGATAGATAGGTACATAGATAGATAGATAACCAGAGTGTGTCAAAGCAGCACCTTAAATCTCTCTACTCATGGTAACTGGACTAAGTTCTATCTTGAGGATTATCAATAATAATTTATCTCTTTAGTTCCTATCTCTAAACCAGAATCTCTTACTAAGAAAAACTCAAATAATATTACTCATTTTAACTTACCCCTAGAAGTAATAATAATAGTTAACATTTATATAATGCCTATTATGTGTCAGACACCATGCTAAGCATTTTACAGATATTACCTCTTGATCTTCAATAACCCTGGGTAATAGGTGCTGTTATTATTTCCATTTTACAGATGAAGAAACTGAGGCCAAAAAAGGTTAAGAGACTTGATCAAGGTCATAGAGTTTATAAATAGATAGATTAAAAAATAAATAAAATAAAAATAAAAATATGAGGCCAGATTTAAATACTTAATGCAAGCAAACCAAGACTTCCATAGGTATTTGAACAGGAGTAATTTTTAGGATAATAATGAATAGAGCTTTAACTGGGTTAGGGCCACAGAATTTTTCCCTAGGTGAAAAAATTAGACAACACCAACAGCATCTCCAACTCTTCCATCACCCAGTGCCAACCATTATAAGGGCTAGTTTAGTGCTGGACCTTATCTCAGGGCTTCCTTCCTCCAAATCAAGTCAATCAGCCTCATCCTCACAGTAAATATCTTACCCTTCCTTCCTTTTTTTCCTTCCTTCCTTCTTTCCTTTCTTCCTTCCTTCTTTCCTTTCTTTCTTTCCTTTTTCCTTTCTTTCTCTTACTGATTCCATATCAGTCACAACATATTCTGTGTGTGTCCCTTGTCTCTCCCCCTTCTCCCTCTCTTCACCTCTTCCAAAAAGAATGGGGAAGGGGAGTTGAGTAGGTAGAAAATATTCCAATATGTCTTTTGGGATTTGAACTTGGGTTCTATGACTCCAAGCTCAGCACCCTTTCCTCTGTACCTTTGTCTCTATACATTCCACAGTAGAGTCTGGACAATAAGTATTCTTCATTTGCTTGGATGTTACCATTGTGCATAGTTAGGTCAGAGTTTCTTGAATGACTACAGGGCTCACTTGGGAAGGTCTGCATTGTTCTAGGGCTTAATTAAATCAAGGAAGCATCATGTGTAATCACATAGATCTGAGGGCCCTCATCATCTGTAGGGTAGGTGGATTGGCTTATAAAGGCCAGTTCTTGAAGCATGCAAAATGTTCTCTGCCTATCCCAGTTCTTGAAGCATATGCAGACATTCTAGTTCATTCTGTGCTGCCTACAAACATGTCCATATTTCCCCCATCTTCAAAAACATTCTCACTTGATTCTTCCATCACCACTAACTATTGTTCTGTATCTCTTCTGCACTTTATGGCTAAACTCTTTCGAAGGGTCATTTATAATAGGTGCCTCCATTTTCTCCCCTCTCATTGTCTTCTTAAACTCTTACAATCCAGTTTCTAACCTCATCATTCCATCAAAACTGCTCTCTCCAAAGTTACTGATGATCTCTTAGTGGCCAAATCCAATGGCCTTTTCTCAGTTCTCATTCTCCTTGACCTTCCTGTAGTCTGTCACTGCAGGTCATCCCTTCCTTAATATTCTCTTCAGTCTATGCTTTTGGGACACCATTCCTTTCTAGTTCTTTTCCTACCTGACTACTCCCTCTGAATCTCCTTTACTATATCTTCTTCCGGACCATGACCTCCAAGTAAGTGTCCCACAGGGTTCTCCCTTTGTATTACTGCACTTGATGGGGGCCATCTCCAATTCTCCTGATCTATATCTTGGCTCCAGAGGAGAAAATGAGGCCACCACTTTGCCCGGCCCTGCCTCACTTAAATCCAATTTACTTGTAAGTCATGGCATCACTTTCTGGACAAACAACAGTAATAACAACAACTTCACTTGGTAATCTCATCATCTCCTGGACTTAATCACCGTCTTTAAACTGGCAATTCCCAAGTCTACCCATCCTAATGCACACTGACCTCCAGTCTCTCATCACTAACTGCCTTTCAGGTATCTCAAAGCAGATGTCCACTAGACATGTTAAACTCAACATGGCCAAAAACAATCTTTCCCTCTAAATTCTCCCCTTCTGTCTTCCTTATTAGTGTAGAAGGCCACACCATCCTCCCAGTCCCTCAGGCTCCAGACTAAGGTGTCATCCTCAACTCTTCAGTGTCTCTCACCTCCCACAGCTAATTTGTTGTCAAGGTTTGCCGATTTCACCTTCGTAATGTCTCAAATATATCCCTTTCTCTCCTTTGACACTGCTACCATTCTGCTACGGGACCTTATCACCTCATACCAGAATAATTGTAATAGATTACTAGTAAGTCTGCCTTCCTCAAATCTCTCCCCACTCCAATCCATCCTCCATTCAGCCACCAAAATATTTTCCTAAAGTACAGGTCCAACCATGTCACTCTCTCTACTCAATAAACTCCAGTGGCTTCCCATTGCCTCAAGGGTTAAACACAAAATCTTCTATTTGGAATTCAAAGCCCTTTAAAACCTATCCCCCTTCTACCTTTCCAGTCTTCTTATATCTTAATCCCTGCCATGTCCTCTGCTAATGTTCCTAGAGACACTGCCCTCTTTACTGTTCCACGAACAAGACATTCTTTCTCTTGATTCTGGGCATCTTCTCTGGCTGATCCTCATGCCTTGGAATCCTCTGCTTCCTGGCTTCTCTGATTTAAGTCCCAGATAAAATCCCATCTTTTATAGGAAGACTTTCCCAACCCCTCTTGATCTAGTTCTTTCCCTCTTTTGATTATTTCCTACTTATCCTACTTGTATAGCTTGTTTTGTACATATTTTTTTTGCTTACTATCTCTCTCCCAAAATTAGATTATGAGCTCCTTGAGAGCAAGGACTGTCTTTTGCCTCTTTTTGTATCTCAATCACTTAACACAGTGCCTGGAACACAGTAGGTGCTTAACAAAAAATTTTATTGATTGACTGACTACTTCTGGGATTAGGCCCCTTCTTCACTGTCCATAGACACTATGCCCCAGTTACCACTGCTACAGGCTCCACTATTGACTCCAATGACTGGTAGTTCCCCTGATGGAACCTTTCGATCTCCTGACCTTACAAAGTTGCCCAGCATTTCCATCTTGAAATATTCATTCAGTCCAAAACAGGGAAAAATAAACTAGCAAGAAACAGAGGTATCAGGTGCTCATGGACACACAAAGTCATAAGTCAGGAGACAGGATCATTGCCTTTTCCCCTACCTGGAAGTTCAAAGAAACTCTCCTTACTCTAAGCCTCATCCAAAGAAAAAATCATTGAGAATCCTGTCCATCACACCTTTTGTCTGGTCTCTCGTTCCCAGTTCATCAACTCCTGAGTCATTATTTCTTCTGCTTCCAGAGTCAATTTAAAGACTTTTAAAAACCATCCTATAGTGCTGAGTCATCCATCCATCATGACCAGAAACTGACTCACCAAAGTTTCCATGTGATTGGATTGAAAGAAGGCAGAGAATATCTGTGCATGTTTAAATGACTAACTCCAGACAGAGAATATCTGTGAACACTTTAAAGACTGGCCTTTGAGACCATCTCTAGGTAATCCTTTCATCTGAATTCTGCACAGGATTGTCCTACACGAGAGTAGCAAACATCCTTTGTCAGGATTTTCCATGTTTTATGCCTTGCTTGATCTTAGTGATCAGAAGATCATCAAACAAAGAGGCTGTTGCCTCTTTGAAGAACTCCTGTATGATTTTGACTTGTATGTGGGATGTACCTTGTTGGAAGTCTTTAAAGTAGCATTTTGCTCTACCAAGTAACATACTTTTTTATAGTTAATAAACAATAAAGAAAAGAATTTTTAAATTTGTGTAGCTTTAAGTCAATTAAATGACTATAAATACATGGTGTGCTGGGAACTATTGTTTGAAAAAACCTACCAGTTCTCTTTTCATTCTATCACCAAGGATGCCTTCAATTCATGTGATTTTTAATATCACGAAGAGGAAATGTGATGTACTGAGAGGTGTGCTCTCTTTACAAGTCAGAAGACTGGAGCAGAAATCCCAGCTGTGTTTCTTACGAAGATTGCCTTAGCCAAGTCACAAATCATTCTGGATCTCCTTTTCTTCATCTGTTAAAAAAAAAAAAAAGCAGGGTGGGGGAAGACCTCTGAAATAATTTCCAGCTATATCTAAGATCCTGTAATTTTTGTGGTGATGGGAAAATAAGCATGTGGGTTCATAGTTACTGATATTATCTGTCATCTTCTGGATGGAATAATAAAATCTGTTTCTTCCTCTAAGCATTTAGTATTCTCTGCTTTTTTAGATACCTTTAGAATCAATCCCTTGATGTCTTAAAAAAAAAAACCCAACTGTGCTACAACATTGTGACAATAATGAACTGTGAAAGAATTAGCTACCAAGACAATGATCCAAGGCAATTCCAAAGGAGCAATGATAAGAAATGCTGTCTACCTTCAGAGAGAGAGAGAACAGAAATTGAAACATACTTTTTCACTTAATTTATTTTTCTTGTTTGTGTGTATATTTTTTTCACAGCATGTCTAATATGGCAATCTTTTGCATGGCTTCACATGTATAATTGATATACCACTTGCCTTCCGAAGGGGGGGGGGGGTGGAAGGAAAGGAGACAATTTGAAACTTAATTTTTAAAAAATGAATGTCAATAATTTTTAAATTGGGAAAAATTTTAATGAAACAAAGAAAATGTATTTAAAGTTTAAAAAATTGTGCTGCCTCTATCTTACCCTTCCTCTGTATATACTTGTTCTAATCCAACTGCTTTTCCTATTTTTGTTTTCCTTAATGTCATTGCTACTTCCTCTTTTAGCATAATAGGAACTGTAATGCTGGAGTACAAATGTGTTGGCTTCACTGTGATCAATAAAGGAAAAGTTAGTTTTAGCAATCTTAACAGATTTTTTTTACTTTTTTTTATGTTTGTGATCTTCCTCCACCTGCTTTTATCCTCAAATATTCTTGAGATTACCTGTTTTAATTAGGTCTTTCATCAAGCTTTCTCTAAACTAATTTTTCCCTCCACTGCTTCCTATTGTTTTATGAGATGATACTGTTTAAAATCTCCTACCATGCCCCTTGCTAAGATTTTACAAATAAATGTGTTTTAAAACCAGTGTTTCCTTTGGCTATCATGTCTCTTTACTTGGCCAGGAGAAGGAGAATTTTCTGACTGAGGCAGTTTCTATGCTCTTTGGTCTCTGTTGTGGTGACTAATTCCCATCAGTTAAGCTTCCTTAAGAAATAAATGATTATTGATAGCATGTGATAGCATGATTGAAAACCAAAGAGGACAGCTCAATCTCTCAGCACTTTAAGAATAGCATGACTTTAGGTTCCAGCCCTAAGATTCTGATTCTGTGATCAAATTAACTCCAACTCACATCAGCAAACTTCAAAGCCTATTACATCCTTGTGGCATCAGTGAGAAAGAAGCCTGGCTCTGACACACTGAATGAGTTGCTTTATTTCTCTAACAAAGTCAAGTGGTACAGTGGATAGAGTCTTGGAGTTCTAATCCTGCCAAGACACTGATTGTGTAACCTTGGGCAAATCACTTGACCTTTCTTAGTCACACTGTCCTCACCTGTAAAATGGAGATTGTAATAAGCACTTACCTCATTGGGTTACTGTGAAGAAAAAATGATGTAAAGCAAAGTATTTTGCAAACCTTAAAGTTTCATAATACAAAGTTTTAAATTTAGAACAATACAAAGCCTTTATAAAATTGCATGAAAAATTATCAGTCTCTGACCCTCCACCTCCTAAGCCATAGTACTGGGACAAAAATATTTATACTACTTACCTCAAGGAGCTATTGCCAGGAACGCTCTTTGTAAACCTTAAAATATTCTATATAGTAAATGTGAATAATAGTAGTAGTTGTTATTAATATAGCTCTTTAGGAAAATTAGATGTGGCACCCTTCCATTATTTCTAAAAGCAGTTTTTTTCCCATCACAAAGGGCTCAGTTACAGCACAAAGTCAAACATATATTCATCTCCTATGTGTATCACTATTTGAAGTATAGCTATATAATAGAATGAGTTTTATTTAAATTCCTACAAAATAAACCAAATGGTAAAGAAGTGGAGTTTTGCTATAATATAATCCATTATAATATGAAACTTTGGGGAAGAATTGAGGGAAGAGAAGGGAAATAATCACCTTTCAGAAAACAGTGTAACCTTTTCAGAAATGAGGAGGTCAGCGTTCTGAGACAGCTGACATAGCACAATGTCTCGGTATCTTTGACTGCAGAGATTATCCATCCCCTGGTGAGGGGTCCCAAGGCCCCATTTTTTTTAACACAATTTCAAAGACTGTCAGGGTATATCTAGCCACCTCTGACACAGGCCTGACCAAAAGAATGAAGGAGGGCTCAGAAGATTATGTCCAAGAAGCACCTGTGGCTGACCATGTGACACAGATTCATCACTACCCTCCAAACTTTTGGCATTCCCAATGCTCAAGACCTCAATTAAAAAAAAAAAACCAACTGTGCTACAATATTGTGACAATGATCAACTGTGAAAGAATTAGCTACCAAGACAATGATCCAAGGCAATTCCAAAGGAGCAATGATAAGAAATGCTGTCTACCTTCAGAGAGAGAGAACAGAAATTGAAACATACTTTTTCACTTAATTTATTTTTCTTGTTTGTGTGCCATTTTGCAGAATGATCCAAGCTATAAGGCTTCTACAGGGATACACATCATTCATTTCCTTACAGACACAAAGAGAGATAGAATGATAAGAGGCAATGGTGACATGGAGACATAGAGGGAAAACTATGTGGACATACCAGGATGCCAGGTCTCATCTGGCTGTGTACAGCTGCCATCCCTGCTACTGACGAAACTGAGGCTGGAGGATCACTGAAGTTCAGGAGTTCTGAGCTGCAGTGCTGAGCTGATTGGGTGTCCACATGAAGGGTGGTGCATCAGTCTGTGAGGAAATCATTCCAGGTTAGAAATGGAGTAGGTCAAAGCTCCCACGCCAAAGAATAGTGGAATTCAACTCATGAGAGGCACCTTTGTTTGCAGCTTGATTAAGATAAGGAACCTGGTTCTCTTTCCTTTCTTCCAAGCGACAACTAAAGTATACCAGAATAGCTATTCAACCACAGCCCACAGGATCTTTTTCCTGTCTGCAAGAAGCCTCAAATCAGGCCAGAGACTGGGAAAATCTTTAGGGCTTTTGTCCATTTCACTGCTTGTTGTCCCTCAAGCTTAGCTGTCCTCAATTCTTAGGTTTGATCTGATCCACTGATGTCAGTGGGTGAGGAAGGAAGGAGTGAGACATTCTCTGATGCTTTTCTTCAAGCAGCAGCTAGGTCAGAATTTTTCTGCATCATTACTATAATAAAGAACCTTAAGGAAACCAGTTCTGTTCTGGGTTCCATGAAACATCTGGTTCATTTTTTAGCCTCAGTGGAGTCTTATGTAGATCAAAAACCGCAAGATTACTCCCTCAACAAAAATGTTATCATTTATACTCCTCTTTATAGCTCTCTGTGTCTTTCCCCTATACAAGTTATTCTTCTGACTTTTTTGGTTCATGTCTCATCTGCACAAAAAATCATACATCATTTTAATAATTGGAAAACATTCAGATAGGTACTATCTTTGGCACCTACTTATGGAGAATCAACCCTAATGGTATGTAGTCATGATCCCACTGTCAGAAAACACTGTAGAAGATAGTTCTTTCCAATCCCTCATTGGCAAGAGTAATGAGGGCTAGATTGTGACAGACTTCAAAGGTTTCCCAAAAGGAACAAGAAGAAGAGACCTACTTGGATGTGAGGAACAGAAACAACCTCAGGCTCAAAAGGTACTTTCTTTGTCATCTGAAACAAAGCATCATTATCATGTTAAAGGTAACAGTTGGAAAAACCCAAGCACTACATTTCTGAGGTACTAGGAAAATGAAATTCTCCAATAGGATGCATACCAAAAACATTGGCCATGCATGGGGCCAACCTGAAGCTTTGACAATTTAATGTCTCATCAGAATAAAGGCATCAGCTCTTAATCCTGCTTGAAGGGCAGGAGATAGTTCTAGTTATTTGCGAATGTCACTGCTTTCCTGGGTGATTCCTTCTCATGGGTGTGTCAAGCATCTATTCTGTGCTCACTCGTCCTGGGAGGTGGGAATGGGCTCACCAAAATCCAAAGCCGCACAATGTAAACACAAGTACTCCTGTGTAAATATTTGTGCCAGAGAATATTTCTGAAATGCCTACATGACCAATTTTCTATTGACTTGCCCTCCAGCAGGTGGTAAGGTAAAAAGAAGCATTAGCGTAGGTATTAGCAGCATTTCTCATAAATGATCTGACATAGCCGTGGCTCCTGCTTCACCATGACACATCCCTAATGAACATTCTTCATATCCCAACTTAGTCAACCCCCCCTTGTCATCCCATCTCAACACACTAATCCAATAAAACAGCATTCCAAGTTTTTAGTTGTTTTGGCAAGGTCACTTTCATTGCCATTTACCACCTGGTGTTGGCCTTAGTCTCGTTCAACTATTTTCTAATCTCTGCTAATCCTCTCCTCAGAATTTTGAGCAAAACATGAGAAAAGGGAGGGGGGAGAGAGAAACTAAGACAGAAAAGTCAAGGCCTTATCATCCTTTCATTTTACTACTTTTATACCACTTTTTTTTTGTAATTGCTACTTTAATTCTCCCCCTCTTTTTTTCATTTTTTATTTTTTTTAATTTCTGGAACAAGATAAGCATTTCTATAACACAGTACAATAAAACAGATGTTACACACAAAACTGCAAACCTATTATATATTACTTGATATTCCTTTAAAATATATAATAAAGTTATCGTGTAAATTTCTTTTTTTTTCTTTCCCCCCTTCTCTCTCCATGGCTACCATTAAACACAAATATGTGTGTATGTGTGTGTGTGTGTGTGTGTGTGTATGTATACACATATATATGTAATATATGTAAAATCATTCTATACACACTTCTACTTATCAATTCTTTTTCTGGAAGTAGGTAGCATCTTCCTTCATAAATCCTTTGTAGTTAATTTGGGTATTTATAATAATCTCCCTATTTATTTAATCTCCTTTCCAGTCCAATTTTTTTTTGCTTTCTCTTATTCTTATCAATTCCATTAAATATTCTTTTCTCATTCTCAAATCTTTAATCTAATCCAATCTTACAAGCATTTAAATGCCCACTACATCCTAGGGAAATTAGCAACTCACCTCTTAATTTAATTTCTTAAATCTCTAGATTTAGAGAGTAGCCTAGGAAACTAAACGATTGGTTTGTCTGTGGTCACATAGCTAATGTATGTTAGATACAGGTCTAGACCCAGATCTTTCTGACTCTAACATTAATGAAATCATAGGTCTAAGTCTCTCCAAATATTTAATCCTCGAACATTCTGCTGTGGGAATACAGTAAACAAAGAGACAAGTATACACACTAGAATTTGAGGAGATAGAGAGGATTTAGGACTAAGGAGATCAGAAAAGGCTTCCCTTCCAAATGATACTCAAGTTGAGCCTTGAAAGAACAGAGATCCTCAGAGGTTGAGGTGAGGAAGGATTCATTCCAGGTATGAGAGGTAAGTAAGTATTATATTTCTTCCCTATAGCTCTGCAACATAGGCTCACATAAAAAAAATAATAATCTGGGTTTTAGAAACCATCCTAATCCAGTTTGCCACAGGAGGTTCACTCAGTATTCTGGAGGTCATCTTTCAAGTTTTCCTGACACACCAGGGTTACCAGTTGGCGTGTGGTCATCTCTCACTCCCACAATATGACCAGACTAGCTTCTTTTTCAAATGTGAGTGAATGAATGGAAAGTATTTATGAAGCCTTTACCATGTGTCAGCTGAGCACATTGGCTAAAAATATAAAGGTAAGACAGTCTTTGTTGCCCTCAAGGAGTCTACCTTCTAATGGGAAGAGACAACACCTATAGGAGAGTGGTAGAGAGAAAAAAGAGTTTTAGTCTAGGAAATCACAGGAATGGTGAGGAGAATGAAAGGGAGTAGAAAGAAACACTCTTTTCCAGAACTATTGCAGTATTGATTTGATAACAGTTTTCAGAGTAAATAGCTGGATTGGATCAGAAGTATCATCCAGTCTGAATTCAGCAAGATATAGTGCTGTGATAGAGACAATATCCTAACCTCTCTCCTTATGCAGGGCAGGCTAGTTATTTCCTTTACAGGCATTGAGTCATTCCTCAAGACTTAGTTGGTTCAAGGGAGGAAGGGTTTAGAGTTAGACTGTTGATATCATTTCCTCATCACCTGACTGCAAAGCAACCATGGGGAACTAGTTGGAGGGTCTCTCAGAAACTTGGCTGGTAGATTGTGTGTAATAGGAGATTTACTTAGCTAAATCAACTCAAGGGCTCCTCAATGATATCCTCCTCCTGCTTTGACTAAAAAATTTTCATTTTGTTAAATATTGAATGACTTATGAGTATCTTATTTTGTTTCAGTATTGAACCTAAACTACCAGGAGGTTAGCCTGAACAGCTATGATATGTGAATTTTCACTTACTGACTCATCAATAAGGCAGATCAAGTGGTAGTTCCAAAACTTAGTAGATTAAGTCCTTCAAGGGAATGATCTCTGGAAGTCTGATGATCTGGAGGGTGTAGTTGCAGGGGTGATGGCAAAAAGATGGTTGGAGTGAAGAGCTGGATGGGATGTGAGGCATACATTTCTTTGATGACATCCTTTATACCTTTTCTCTTTCATAATTCCTTAAACATATGAGAGGACATGAACAAGAGTATAGGTAGATATTGATGGGTTGTGATCTGTATGGTTGGAAGGAATACCCTCATGAATAACAACAAAGACCCAACAAGAGCATTAGGATACTGAATCCCAGATCTTAAGAAAAAAAGATAATAGATAATTCTACCTTTCTCACTTTTTCCCTAAAAATGTTTCATTTCCTCCTTTTCTCTCTTTCCTGACTCATTTCTTTCTTTTTGCTGTTAGGTAGTATGGTAAATAGAATCCTGGACTCTTGGGAAGAACTGAGTTCAAATCCTACCTTTGATACTTACAAGCTATGTGACCATAGTCTGCCTGTCTCAGTTTCCTCATATGCAAAATGGAGATGATAATAGCACACACCTCCCCGGGTTATTGGGAAGTTTTTAAAAAAGAGCTTTGCAGAATGCTTTGCAAACCTTCAAATGCTATACAAATACTTGCTGTTATTATTAATAGTTAATTTCCTTTTTCAGCCTAATGAGCTAACAATGAGCAAAGAAAGACCCTGAAGCAGTGCTAAGCTGAATTGAAGTCTACTCTGAATTTTCATACAAAACAGTTATTGATGTCACAGCTCACAGAACAAATGATGGGGCAGACTCTAAAAATCAAAAAGCAGGACAACATTTAATAAGCTGGTAAACACACAATTTTTGAAATACAGCATTTTAACAGCGTGACTCTCAGTGTTCCCCTTAGCAACCATTCAAAATGGCATTTTTGTCCTAAATAGGACCTTTCATGTGATGTTCACAGCATTTCACAAGCTACCCAGCAATCATTTTGTTAGCAGCCCCAGGAAGAGGAAACGGTTCACTTACAGAAGGAAACATGGATAACAAGGGTCAGGCAGGTGATTAATTAGTGAGGTGACATTCCCAAATGAAATTACTGAGCCCACCTGGTCCTCCTTTGTGTAGTTTACAATCCAGTTAAGAGGAAAGGCTGCTAGTAGAGGCACCAAAGATAGCACATAAAAACACCAAAGACACAAATATCACCAATACCCCAGTACATAAGAAACCATTCCCGCGGTATGAACAGAGTGACTTGGAAAAAGAAAAACCATGTGAATAAAAGGGCTCCAAGGAAGGGATGGGACACAGTATGGGATGGGGATGTGTGGGTTGGAAAAGATCATTATCTTTCACCTAGAGAGAGTGACTCTGAAAAAAACAACTGGGATGTGTTGGGGGTGAGGGAGATGCTGGTGTGACATGAATTTCCTTTTAAAAAACTATTCAGATCCATTCCAGAACAAGAGAAGGGGCACAGGAAGTTTGAAGGCATCAGAGGCAGGGAGAGGCAATTTTGAAGCTGAGAAAAAAAACTAAAAATCACTTTGGGGCATTGCCTACACAGAGGCAATCACAGCTGTATTCTAAATAACAGCTGAGAACAAGTTGGAACAGATTGGTTCATAAGCTGTGAAAATGGCCCGAAGCAGCCCATAGGAGGGAAAAAGATAAGCACCCTGATATCTGACGAAGCAAATTTTAGTGAAAATGTTCTTCATTGCTAGTAATAATAATAACTGACATTTATAAAGCTTTCAAACATTTTCTAAATATTATCTTTTTTGATCTTCAATGATCCTGTGAGGTAGGTAAGTATTGTTATTTCCATTTGTTGTTTAAGGTAACCAAGACTCAGAATGGAAAAACAGCTTGTTCAAGGTCATGTCACCGTTCAGAAGAAAAGCCTGGAATCAAACTCAGATTTCTCCCCCTTCACATTCAATGCTTCGTTTTGCTCTACCACAGTCACCTTCCTCTTGCCTTTTGAATCAAATGTAAACTCCAATGTTTGGCTTTTAAAGCCCCTAGTAATCTGACCCCAAACTGTTTTTCCAACCTTGTTGTATATGATTCCTCCTCCCGAACTAGGTCATCTACTCAGATTGTCGCTCATCCATGACAATCCATCACCCTTCTGTACCAGCCATCAGTGTCCTTCTCCTCCTGAAATATCTCCTTCTACAGGTTCTGAATCCCTTCACCTCCTAGCACCTTTCCCACCACATTGCCTGGTATTTTTATATCTTTTATATACACTTAGATACGTACATGATGTCTCTTTCCCATGTATTGTAAGCTCCTTGAGGCCAGGCAGAGACTACTTCACTTCTCTGTTTGTATCCACAGCCTTTAGTATGTTTTGTTGTTGAGTTGTTTCAGTTGTGCCCTACATGACCAGTTGTGTCCTTCATGACCCAGTTTGGGGTTTTCTTGGCAGAGATATTAAAGTGGTTAGGCATTTTCTTCTCCAGCCCATTTTACACATGAGGAAATTGAGGCAAACAGGGTTAAGTGACTTCCCCTTAGTCACACAACTAGTGAGTATCTGAGGCTGGATTTGGATTCATGAAGGAGAGTTGTCTGCTTCTAAGCACAGGGCTCGATCCACTGCACCACCTAGGTGCCCTCTTTGATACATAGAAGGCTCTTAATAAATGCTTATTGATAAATAGTAGAGGAGGGTTTGTTTGTTTAATTTTTTTTCTGTCATAGTTCTTCAGTTCTAAGTAGAAAAAGAAGTTAAATAATTTGTCTGCTAATGTCTGAATACATCATTTTTCCAGTCAGAGAAATCAGTAGCAAATGCACTGGGAGAGCCACCTCTCCTACCCTCATGGGTAGTGTTGACATCTACACTAAGCCTAACCCATGTGCTTAGGCCACACCAAACATGGTATCCTCTCTGAAGCAGAAGATGCAAGGCTTTGGTAGGACTGAAAAGTCACTCAGAGTCTTATTCTGCGATCTCAAAGACAAAAACAAGATAGAAAGGAGTCCTTAGTCATAGATAGGGCTACGTGAGAAAGTCTGGGAACAGGAGAGGACAGATTTAACAGAAAGAAGTTTTTGGAAAGTCCTTGCCAGAGTCCAAAATGTGAGTTGTATTGAATGGAGTGTCATGATGGGCTTAAACGTCAGTTGGATTTTCTGAACTGCTTTTCTCCCCTCTTTCTTTTAATGTTTTAATTGCAAGAACTGGTTTGCTGAGTGTGAATGGCTGGGGGGAGATATATTCAAAAATGAAGGTGATATAAAAACAAAAGGTAGATATATGAAATATGAGTTATGGTGCAGCAACAAAGGAAGATGGGGGATTTAAGAGGGACAATGCAGCAACATTAGAGATTCTTAAATCTGAGGATGCAGTCGACAAACTTCAATGAACACGTTACTATGTGCTGGTCTCACAGTTTCTCCAAACAGACCATAACATCCTGTACATTTCAGTGAGCTCCCACTAGCAGAATAATTTTTAGGTATTTAAAACCCAGTCATGCTAATGCCAGAGAGGACATATGCTTTTAAGGAGCTGAACTCCAAAGCAGCAAAGAAGTCTATTTATTTTGTTGACGTTTTTAAAGAACCACATGCTTCATGCTCCAAGAACTTTCCTAAGTCGTGAGGGGATCTGAGTTGAAAGCTGGCACATAGTGCCAAAAGGCTGGGATGAACTCAGGTCTGGTCTTGTTTCTTTGTCTCATTAATCAAAGAGCTCTGTATGAGGGTTTGGGGCTCATGGGAGAGATATTGTTAACTTGATTTCTTCTTTCAGTTGAAGACTTTTAAAGCAAGGAACAAAATCACTGAGGTTGGGGGGGAGAGGGAAGGAGAAGAAAAACACTTGAATATTGACTCAGGTCACTGTTATATGGGAGCACAGTACAGTGAGGCTCCATTCCCCACTGTATTGAGTACTAATAGTTTATGGAATTTGATTTTCCCATCACCTTCTTTCCTCCCACACCACCCAAGATTTTGGTCCAAAAGACTTTTCCCGAGACAGATAAAAAAGTCAGTGGGGTCAGTACCCATTGGGATTCACAACCATTTGCCCTGGCTTTCCTCTTGCCAAAGCATTTGATTAACATTGCACGACCACCGTCTTCTTAAATAGTGTCCTAATAGTGTCTTCCTAAACCTCTTGAACTGGCTCTGAAAGAGCTGGTTATTAGAGTTGCAACACGAACAGTGAGTAGGGCAGCTAGAGAGACTAATGCTATTTGATGCTTTATGAAGATCATCCCGGCAGTGGGTTTAACAAAGGCTGCTTCCTTTCCAGGTAGTGCTGGGAAATGCTGCTCCATTTAGAAAAGCCCAGGGGAAGCAGATGAAAGAGAAGTGAAGAGAATAAATCTAGTATGGAAGAAAAAGAAGAAAGGGAAGAAAAAGCAAAAGCGGAGGCACTCTTGATTTATTGCCGGATAATAGTTTCACAAAATACACTGGTTTTGTTCGGGTTTGGTGCTCTGGAGACTTTGTTAACATGCTAGCAATGTTTAGGTTTGATCTGTTGAGGGGTTGGGGGGTTGGGGCTGTGACTGGACTTGTCATTTAATGGGTTTAGGGAAGTCCCTGGTGGCAACTTGTAGTCTTAGGGAGCTGCCTGGGGAAATGAGAAGTGAAGGCATTCACTCAGGTTCACACAGCTCATCTGGAAAGATCAGGAGCTTTGGCAGGAGAGGACCTGGATTCAAATCTTGATTCTGTGACTTGTTGGCTATACACAGGTCACTTCATTTCTCTAGGCATCAACTTTCTCATTTGTAAGATGAGGAGGTTGGACTAAGTCAACCAATCAACTACAATTTATTATATATCATACAAATGTAATTAACCAATACATTTTTATTTATTATTTTATTTTTAATTGATTTGTTATTTAACAAATGTAACTTATCACATAAATTATATATTATATAAATGTATTATATAGCTAGTACTTGCTGTGTGCTCACTGTGTCATCTTAGGCAAGACACAATCTCTGTCTGCCTCAATTTCCTCATCTGTAAAATTGGGATGATAGTAGTACCCACGGTTGTTGTGAGGAGAAAATGAAATAAGAATTGTAAAGTACATAGCAGTGCTTGGCATATAGTAAGCTCTGTCTAAATGGTAGCTGATATTATTACTATTCATTATTATTCTAAGCACTGTGCTAAGCATTAGGGATAGAAACACAAAAATTAGGCATGGGATTTCCATGCTACAGGAATATACAACACAAAGAAAAGAGTGGGGGGGGGGGGGCCAGGAAAAGAGGGCTTTGGTTTGGACAGTCATGAGGACTCTGAGAGGAATCATTGGCAGTAATAGGTTGGCATCTCCTTTCGAGTAGCAATGCTAATATTGATTTAGTTTTTGTTTTCTGAGCCAGAGTTGAAGTAGGGGTGTGACAAGGAAGGGCAGATGTCAAGATGCCCTGACTTGTCTATCTGTCTAGTGTCTTATGGATGGTTGGATTGGATGAAACGTGATCTGGGAGTCTGGGGCTGACTAGAAATAGAAGGATTTGGTGAAGATTGACTCTCCTATCTAGGGGAACTCTGTCCCAGGGTGAGTTCTAAAGCTGAATAGAGAGCCCCTCAGTACAGAGTCTCTGCAGGGTTGTTTGAATGAGCTCCAATGTCTAAATCTATGATCCGACTCCATATAACAATGTTTTAGGTCCTTGACCCCAGGTCCTCCTTACTCCAAAGCTAGCCCTTTACCCACCAAGACAGATTTAGTGATAGTAAAAATTAATATTAATTCTGTTCATTAATTTTGATTCCTGGTTCTATACCATTGAATTAACTTGAAAATGTAGAGCTTGCTGGAATAATGAATGCTTTAGTGTCTTTTTTAAAATCCCTACATACTGTAGTGTATCAACAATGTTGTAGTTTATAAAATAATACTAATATCACTAGATAACACTTTGAGGTGGAAGCAATCTTGCAGCCAATACTCCCTCAAGCCTCTAGCTGACACACTCACATTGTCCTTTTAAAAATACATTTCAAAAGCACAAATATTTGCAAGTATCATATTCTGTATGTGGCTAAGTACAAGCAGAGAAGTAAGATGAGGCAGGTGATGGATTGCTGAGAAAAGAAAGCTACTTCCGAGTACTTAGAACTGTTAAAAAAGATAGTCAAATTGTATCCCCAGGGATGGAGAGGTTGGGCCAATTGCTGAGGAGATTTAAAACTCCCAAGAGCAAACTGCCAGGTGGTATTCTGAGCACTGCTGTACCATGAAGAGTGGAGGTTGTGACAGATAACACTATAATCCCTTCCATCTCTGATTTCAATAATAGTATCGCAAAAAGTATATGTAGTATAACAGATGGCATAATTTGAATTACACATTTAGGAATTGGGAGAAAATGTCACTCTCAAATTCAACCAATTCTAAAAAAGCTATAAAGTCTCATAAAACTTTTTTATTCCATTCTAAAGTTTAAAAAAAACCCATGAAACTTTTCTTTATTACCAACAAAATATAGAGAGCAGGCAAAATTATGTCTATTGCTTTTCCTCCAACAAGTAAGCATTTAGCAGGCAGTTCCTATGTTCCTGGTTCTATGGTAAGCTAGGGGAACACAATTATAAAAATGAGACATATAGCAATTCACCCTAGGCTATCTAGTACCTCTGGAAGGTCACTATTAGAGGGTTATGATGTGTTCACAGAAGGCAAGTATAATAGCATATCTAATTTTTCTTATTCATAGATTTGAATATAAGTCAAAGACAGCATGTAGTTGTAGTGGTTTAAGGACCATTTTTTGGGTCAAATCAAACTGAGCAAATACTTTATAATACTGTATCTATATTTTTCATTTATTCATAGATTTGAATATGAGTAAAAGGCAGCATAACATAGTGGCTAAAGGACCAGCCTTGGAGCGAAAAGGAGCTGGGCTCAAGTCCCTATCTGACCAGTAACATAGGATGTCAAATCTAAAAGCATTAACAGACTGTTTACTATGTGTGAGGTTTAACTCTAGGAATAAAAAAAACAACAACAGGTCTTCATTAGTGAGAATAATGATCCCAAGAAAGTGGTCACATGTATTTGAATTTCATTTATTTGAAATTATTATTATGTAAAATATGGGCATTCATTCCAGTCCAATGAAAATATGTAGCACAGTCATTACATTATTCATACTAACCGGAACCTAAGCTGAATAAAAAGAAAGAAAGAAAGAAAGTTCCTACCTTCAGGGAGTTTATATTCTAATGGAGGAAGATAACCCAGAAAAGGGAGCTGAAAAATAAGGGTGCAGAGATGGGTAAAGAGGTTTCTGGACCATTGTAGAGAAAGTCCAGTAGAGTCAGGAAGGAGTACAGCCTGAAGAGGAATGAAGATACTGCCTAGGCCTCATCCTTAAAGTAAAATTTCTTGGAGGAATCAGTCAATTAGAAGAAGAGTGTTGTACAGGATCATACAGCTAGCACTAACTATAATAAGTTTCTATAATATATAACTTACATAATAAATTTTATTATATATCAAATCAATTAATTAAAGCTTCCAACCAAAAAAATTAAATCTGTAGCAAATATTGAAGTATATTCTATTATTTATTACCAATTGAAATTAGCAAAGAGAAGGGGAAGATGTCTAATGTGAGAAGTTATTTAAAGAAGAGAAAGAATCTGGAATTCAAAGTTTTAGAAACAAATGTTAAAAAATTATTGTTACATGCAACTCAGAAATAAGGTAATACAGGCAATGGAGTATAGAAATCCATCTTGCTCTACAAGAAAGTAAGGGGGAAGGCGG
>CM053585.1:495191222-495217668 GCA_028646515.1 Pseudochirops corinnae | reverse complement strand
GGATAGGAAGAAGGGACATTTAATCAGACTCTCACAGTGTGCTCACTATGGGGAGGTTCTGCATAATTTCACATGTTCAGCCTGTATTTGATTGCTTGTCCTTCCAGTGGGGATGGGTGGTGAGGGAGGAGGAGAAAGAATCTGGAATCTGGAGTTCCATAATCAAATGTTATGAATGTGTATCTATCTATCTATCTATCTTATCTTATCTATCTATCTATCTGTCTATCTATCTATCTATCTATGCAATTATTATTATTATTATTATTGACTACATTCAACTGGAACTTGAGATATACAGGCACTGCGGTTGGGAGCTCCACCCTGCCCTACTGAAAAGTGACATAGGAGAGAATAGACTGGGGGGGGGATGACACACTGGGATGGCTGTTTTGGGGTGGTGGGTGGGGGAAAGAAGGGGAGAAAATAGGTAACTCAAAATCTTGTGGAAATAAATGATGCAAACTAAAATAAAATTAAAAAAAGAAGTTTCTTTTCTTATGCTTTTGGAATTATTCCAGAAAAAAGTAAACAGGGCTTTGAACACTTTCTTTAATATAACATGTCTTTGTTTATAATAATTGATGTCAGAATTTTGGATTATAATTTCTAACTATTCTTTAAAAAAAATACCAACATGTTGAGTTTTAGAACACATCAGAGAATTAGGACAAAATTAGGCCAAATGTGTCAGTCTCAGAATATGGGGGTACAAGTGCAGTCCTCCTGGTTAGTGAATGTTGATGCTCTCTTCTCTCAATCCTTTTCCTTTTTTTTTTTTTTAGATGGGAAAGTTCTAGTATTTCTTCTCCAACTCTCCCTCCATTTTTTTCAGTTTTATTATGAAAACTGCTCACAATATTCCAGTGTGAGGAAATGTTTAGGGCTAGGAATTAGGGCAGAATTAGTATGGCTTCCTTAAACAAACTATAGGAATGTGCTCATGAAATGCAATTCACATTTTCAGTCTTATATGCCATTTTAAAAAATGTCTTTTGCTCTGTAGGTCATAAGGACACTTTTAGGCAATTAGAATTCATTTTTTCTAAAAGACGTTCTAATAGCTTTCACAAAATTCAGCTTAAATTTAGAGAGAATTATGCATGCTAGGAAAATCTGGCTCTACAAATAATTCCCTAGAACACTGAGAGATTGTGGTCCTTGTGGTTTAGAGACTCATTATATTCCATTTCTTATGTCACATTCAGTTTTTGGCGGCATCAGATGATGATCATTCCAGCTACATATAACAATAATAGTGAGCATTTATGTAGTGCTTTAAGGTTTACAAAGTGATTTACAAATGTCTCATTTGGTCAAGTTGTCACTCGATAATGACAGTTGTCAGAGCATCTTTTTTGACTTCCAATTCTAGCTTTGTACTGCAAAACAATACACTTTTTTTCTTCTAGATTATTTGGAGTACAATGAATTTAAACCTGCTTATGTATATGATTTCATGATGTTGAGCTATAAAGTAATACTTCCTTTTGTTTCACATTTGCCTTTCAGGCTCTCCCCATTTGCATAGTTTGAAATTTTATGGACTAGTCCCTTTTCAGCTTTCCTGTGTAGCAGGGGCTGGAAGACATTGCCCTGATGGAACCTGGTTTGGGTGTGGGATGATCATTGCTCTCTTCCTGCTAGTGCATCATTTTCCTTATTGTTTCTCAGCTCTAGGTTTTGTGGCAAACAAAGGATATGTTCTCATATTTTTTCACAATTAATAGAAATTTACACTCACTAACCTCAAATCCTCCACTCTGATTTATTAAAATAGAGAACCTTTCTGAATAACCTTTGATTCCTTTCTCAGTATTAAGCTACCTAGTCTCATAGACTTAAATAAACATTCCTGACTATTTACTTTGTTGGCTCTGCAGTAAACAACACCAGAAATATTTAAATATTTCATTGCCGTATTCCAGTGAAAAAGATTACTGTCAATCACCTTTAACTATCCTCAGTGATATCTGACTTCTCTAGAAATGGGAGACACAATCCTTTCATTTACTCTTTCAGGAGGGCAAAGTCTTAAAAATAGTTTTCAAGTTATCTTCTCTGCAGGATGTTAATTGAACTCAGTGCTAGGCAAAATTTGAAATTAGGCAAAGTTTGTCAGTCTCCATAGCTTGCTGGTTCACTTGCATTTCTTTTTGCTCTAGAATTCCAGTTCTGTTTTCTCTTTCTTTATTGTAGTGGGATCTTAAGTAGGTGTTAGAAACAAAAGCACTTAGTCATATAGTATATGTGATGCCTCCTAGAAACATTTTCATCTTCCAAAGAAGAATTTAGTTATCTAAATAATTGGTGAAATTGTTGCAGTTTGACTAAGTGAATAATTTCTGGTTAGGAGAATATTTTTGGGAAGAGATTTTCCTGTCAGGAGAGCAGGTCTGTCTCCCTAGAATCCTCAGAGAAATTTTCTGTCCCAATTACTGACCTCCCCCTTTCAATACTAACTCAAATTTCCCCAATTTTAGCACTTGTGAGTGCAGCAGAGAGGCTGTTTTTTCAGTCTCTTGGAGTTGAGCAGTCATTCAGTCACTGGGCTTTGTCCTAATCAGAGACACGTCTACATGCCTGATCAGAAACTTGGGAACTGATGTGAGGCCAAAAGAACTGGACTGTAAAAATAAGTGACCCTTTCTGAGGCCACTAATTGTGTTTACCTAAGTTGGGTATTCATAGCTTATTGTTTACATAGTAAGGTTACCTGCTCTAGGCAAACTTACCTGCTAATAACTTAAAAAGACAGAACTTTATTAGTCACTCAATAGATCTTTCTGTCTCAGTCCTATATGTGAAAAGTAGAGTTGGTTATCTTAAGGAGATGTAATGTCCCCCAATGTCAGATGTCTTCCACAAGTAGCTAAATGACTATTTGTTGAGGATTCCGTAGAATGAATTCCTTGCTTAGTTGTACATTGTACAGATGATCTCTGAGTTTTCTTCCACCTCTGATGTTGTGATTCTGTATGTTGTCTTAATTAGTCTTTTAAAATGAATTGTTCTTTAGTACTTTTGAAATATTTGTTTTATCACAGTTCTGGGCATGCTTCTTATTAAAGCAACATAACCTAATAAATTACAGGATGGTTATAGGAACTATTGGTATAGCAAGAGAAAAACTCTTCCTATCAAGCAGGTGAGTAACATTGGCAATTCAAGGTCAGACAACCTTTTGTATCAACGATGGGAGGTGAACTCAGGTATTCTTAGCGCTGGAGAAGGAGACGGCAAACCACCCCATTGTCTTTGCCAAGGAAACCCCTAATGGCATCACAAAGAGTTGGACACCACTGAAATGAATGAACAACAACAACATTCCTCGCTCTGAGGACTGCTATCTACTGCTGTGATACTTCTCATAGATTATGATGATGATAATAATAGGCAGATATTCAGAGGATCAGATGTAGAGTTGAAAGGGAATTTAGAGATTATTCATTTTATTGGGGAGGAACTTAGGGTCTAGAGATGTAAAGTGATTTGCACAAGGTCACACAGAGGTGGTAAGTTGTAGAGCTGAGATTTGAACCCCCATCCTCTTACTCCAAATCCATTATTATTTTCGTTGTGTCATTCTGTTGGCTTTTTGAAGCCTGTAAGTTCCTCGAGGGCAGGGATTTTTATTTTTATGTATGTATTATTAGCAGTATTATAGTTTTTCATATCTGGTAGTTAATAATAGGTTGTTGAATTGAAATTATTTCCCCCAATATGACAACAGCTTGGAATGTCTTTTGGTCTATCTGCTGTTAGTATTTCAATCTTTTCAAAGCATTCCTCCTTAAAGTACAGTATCAACAAGCATTCTTCAACTTTTTGGAAAACAATTTTCCATAATCAGATATTTGGCTTTTCTTGTAAAACACAAGCAGGTCCTTTGTTCATTGTAAGAGAACTATGTTTATGAAAGCCCACGGATATTCTCTTGAGAGATTGGTGTTCCATGAAGCAGTGTTACTCAGTAACATGGAAATCTCTCAGATTTTTCTTATGCTCATGGGTGGGGCAGTTCATTTAAAAAGACTCTATTTGGATGCTGTTTCTCTCCTGTAGATCATCACTATGTGCAATATTGATGATTCTGTATGTGTTTGGTCTAGAATCTCACCAAATCTTAGTTCCAAAAAGCGCCCAGCCTAAAACATAGGAGAAGAGGTTGCTCAACTCTTCTAAACACAGTTCAAGAGAGATACTACATGATCTTCTAATCTTTACCTCTTTTCCATCATCAGTATATACAATTTTTATGACTGTTGGTAGAATATTAAAGTATTGAAAAGCTAAAATGGTGGCCAAGAAGAAAAGGTGAAGCCCTGTTATCATAAAAATGTGATTTTGGTGTGGGAAATATTGCTCTTAGGATACTGTATCAGAGATGTTAATCAAATATTTAAACAAGTAGATCCTGAGGAGATCTTAGACATCTTATAGGCCATCTTTTTACAGATAAGGAAACAGGTCAGCAAGTGACTTTCCCAAGGTGACCCAGTTCGTTACTTTTTGGATATTTGAAGAGAATTTACATTATGACAAAGAAAGTTAAACCTGATTCAACAAATACTTGAGTGTCAGCTGTGGGGAGAGACAGTGTTAAGTAGTGGAAAAGTAATTGGATTGGGAATCAAGAAAACCTGCACTTATATTCTATACCCTATATTTTATTACCTCATAGATTTGGAGTTAGAAGGACCTTATAGGCCATCTAGTAAAATGTCATTCCTGTGCTAAAGAAGAAATGGAAGCTCAAAGAGTTTATAAATTTTTTCAAAATTATATAATCTGTAAAAATCAATAACTGGGATTAAAACTCAGGATCATTACTCTGCATTATGCTCACCTCTAGTTGTGTGACCCTGAATAAATCATTGAATCTTTCTATGCCTCTGTTTTTTCATCTGTCAAATGGGGATAGTAATGGCACTTAGATGGTAGGGTGCTATATGCAAAGAACTTCGCAAACTGTAAAAACTGATATAAATGCCACATTTCTTCTTCTTCTTCTTGTTCTTGTTCTTGTTCTTGTTCTTGTTCTTGTTCTTGTTCTTGTTCTTGTTCTTGTTCTTGTTCTTCTTCTTCTTCTTCCTCTTCCTCTTCTTCATTATCATCATCACTTTTACAGCTTTTATTAAAGGTATATAACACTGTGCTAAGTATGTCCTCTGGTAGCAGTGGTATACCCAGCAAGGGTACAAATGGACAGTAGAATGGAGGGGAGACATCAAAGCTAGAGAAAACCTATACAAAATCTCTAATGCCACACAGTATATGATTGAGCTCCTGACTTTCAGGAAAAACAGGGATATCAACATTACTATGAGTACTGTTGGGGATGAGTTCTGGAAGAATGGGAAGCAAAGGAATAACAAAAATACTGATGGTGGTGATGATGATAGCTAGCATGTATATACTAATTTAAGATGTGCAAAGAACTCTACAAGTATCTCATTTTATCATCACAACCATGAGGGATAAGGAGTATTTTTGTTTGTTTGTTTTATTTTGATTTTACAAATGAGGAAAACCAAAGTGGATTTGTGTGTTGCCTGGAGTCACATACTGCTAGTAAGTTTTTCTGCTGGATTTAAACTCCTGTCTTTCTAACCACAGGTCCAATACTGTATCTACTGCACAGCTAGCTGCCTAATAATAACTTTATTATTAACAAGAGAAAGTAACCTTTGTTCTTGGGTAAAAGTGGTTTCCAAAAACAAATATTCTCATTACTGCCTGACTTCTTTGGAAATGATGTTAGTGAAAGTAAAGAGTGCTTTAAAATAAAATGCAAATTGGTGCAACATTGGGATTCCCCCTAATAAGAAGGAGATAGATCCTGAGAAGAATAAAAGAACTTACAGAACTGTTGCTTTAGGCCAACTTCTATTTGGGTTAAAGTAATTTGAAAGGGCAGTGAAGTTCAAATCCAGAATAAAAGATAATAAGATTTTGACATCTGCCTCATTCTGGAGCTTGTTTGGACATGGCATGAGGGAAAGACTTCAGGAAAGCCATCGTGTCTTACATATCTATGGGCAATCTCTCATCCTGCCAACCTCTATGAAGTAGGCTCTTCTTGGGTACCCTAAGGGATCTTCTTTAGTGGCTGTTGAAAAAGGAGAGATGCAGAAGCAGCTTGAATTGCCAATGTTACTCACCTGCTTGATAGGAAGAGTTTTTCTCTTGCTATACTAATAGTTCCTATAACCATCCTGTAATTTATTAGGTCATGTCGCTTTAATAAGAAGCATGCCCAGAATTGTGCTCCATTCATGGGTTTCTATTATAGTTTGTGCTTTAAAATTTCTAAAGTCTATCACATGATAGTGCTTTTACTTGAGGTCTGAAGAAGCAGCTAGGTGGTCCGGTGAATAGAGCACCTGGAGTCCTGGAGTCAGGAAGACCTAAGTTCCAATCCAACTTGAGACACTTGACACTTACTAGCTGTGTGACCTTGGCACTTAACTCCAATTGCTCTGCCTTCCTCCCTCAAAAAAAAAAAAAGAAAAAAGAGAGATGCTAAACATGTGGTTCCATTTAAGACCCCACCTGTAGTAATTTGTGACCCATTCAATGTCAATGGGACCCTAGACATTGATAATCTGTTTCTCACCGTGAACATTATATGGACAGAAGCTGATTCTTTGGACTACTTGGAAACCAATAGATTTACAGAAGAATTAGATGGATTTTAGGACTGCAATGAACACTGATGAACAAAATTGCCATTCAGATACTTACATTACTTTCTGTACATAGGTTAGGTGATAACTTAAACTTAGATCTTACTTTTCACAAGAGTGAATGGTATCCATTACTAGAGATTGTATACATCTTTCATTGGCTCTACCCACTTTTGTATCAAAGATGGGAGGTGAACTCAGGTATTCTTAGCGCTGGAGAAGGAGATGGCAAACCACCCCAGTGTTTAGCACCTACTGAGTTCAGAGAACTTGTATGTAGAGGTAGGCATACAAAAGTGAAGTGGTAGCAAGACAAGCAGTAATGGGTATTTTGAAGCACACATTTAAGTAGAATATTAAGTTGGGAGTTATGGGAGCAGAGGACAGAGCCAAACCAAAGGCTTCCTGAGATAATTTTAGGAAGACATAAGAAGACTACACTGGAGGAGATAGCACCTCAGTAAAGCCTTAACAAGAGTTAACAGTTCAGATTGGGTACCAGTAAACTCTGCCTCCCCTGTCCCCCCAATACCTTCCTGCATTTAGTGAACAAATAAATTAAGGGGGATGCGGTGAATTTCATGGATGTAAAGATGCTTGAATCTTTGGCGATTTTAGAAATATGACCATCTATTTCCTTTTTAAAAGCAGCAAACTTTTTAATTTGATTTGTTAAATGACCTTATAGTATGTCCTCCCAAAGATATTAATTCTTTATATTCTTTTTTGTAGGATCCAAATTATTGGATAAAAGTTCATCGTTTGGAGCATGGTGATGGTGGGATCCTCGACCTTGATGACACCCTCTGTGATGTTGCTGATGACAAAGACAGAGTGAGTATGAAGTGAAAAAAAGCAGAGTGAACTGACTCCTGTATTAGCCACAGAGAACAAGAAATAAGGTTGTGATTATACATAGAGTCTCATGACATGTTTCTACCAATCACAGTAAAACAAACCCTACTTAGAGAATGCACCAACTTGAATGGCTGAATTTTCCGGGTTTTTGAGAATTAGTTGTCTAAGTATTATGCCTTGTATTTCATTTTTTAAAAAATGTGGCAACTTCCTTAAGCATGTTATTCATTTCCTTGACTTCTTCAATAGAATATATTGAACGCAATTTAAACTTTTTTTTTGGAGATTTAGGATTGTTCTTATATTATCTAATTATTGTTGTGGAAAGAAGATGTAGTTGTAGCTTTAAATTGTGAGGCCAAGGGCTCAATGCATGCTGCCTCCCAATAGCTAGACCCCTAGCTATTGAGAAAGAGGCCCTGATGTCAGCTTAATTTTTGCCTTTCTCTCATAAAGGGGATGAAGTAAAGAAGGTGTGGTTGCTCTTCTAAATAGTGCAACCAAAATTACAACCTTAATTAATGAATCAAAGGCTGAAACAGTTTTTTCTAACATGGTTTGCCTAACTTCCAGAAAGTAACTATCATTTCTTCTATTGCTGTTAGCATATTTGACTTGATGGCAGCATTTAAATCATCTATGAAATTGTAAATTCCCTGAAGTCATGGCTTATTCATCTTTATATCCACCAGAATACCTTAACTGAGTAGGTCTTATTTGCTAAATTAAACACAAAGCTCAATATCACTCTGCTTTAAAGGGACTATGTTTGTATCATTAATGAATTTCTGCATTATGAACACAGTGGTCCACAGACAAGGCCCTGTCAGTTTGTACCTCCTTTTTCTCTCTCATTTCAAAGTTGTTGATGTGATGTGAAGGAGTAGCCCTAATGTGAAGAACTTGTTTTGGGTGGGGCATTGGAGTGGTTGACTTCAAAGCCTTCACATTCTTCTTCATCATCAGCAGATAAGATGATGATGATGATGATACATTTAGAAATGGAGGCAGACCACAAGATTTTCATCATGTTGTATTCTGGATAGAATTCTAGACATAAACAACAAACACTGAGCATTGAATCTTTATTCCTTCAAGGAGATGAAAATCTTGTCTAATGTTTACAAGACAGATCAGCTTTCTTAGGAAATATCTTTCTGTAATAACATGTTTTCCTCAGAATAACACTTGTCTGTAGATGGAGTTAGCGAAATAAAAAATTGTTAGGCTGCAAAGCAAAGGAATGAAGGAGGCAGGAAGATGATAAATGGATCTCCATCACTGATACTGTTAACTCAGGCAGAGCTCTATAGTTAACCAGGTGTTGAATAACTTTGCTATCCTCAGCTGATCTTCTGTAACTAAAATGAAACTTTCTGAAGCTACAAAAAGGAAGCAGAGATTGTCAGCAAAAATACTTGGCCTATTGAAGCTTTAGCTTGCAAGTCTGCAAATAACAGGCCACATGACATTTTTGAAAGCCCTCGAGCATTGATATATACCAAATCATTTATTCTGTAAGAGAATGCATAAATAAGAAAATTGAATTTATCTCAACTCTTAGGAAATTTGATTTACTTATACCTGTCAGGATAAGATTTGGTAAACCTTGTCATAATTGATGTTTCATTATTGTGAAATAGTTTAGGAGATATATTTTAGTAGAAAGTCTCCCCCTCTATTCCAAACTGTAGTATGTGATTGGGTATTATTGGTTGCATCTTGCCTTCTGGTCTATGACTCACAGATAAATACTAAGGTCACTTGAGAAAATGCTTGGTCAACTGTATTTTTTGACTAAAAGTTCTTCTGTTACACTGAGCTTTGGGCCAGGAACAGGAGAGCATCGTCACTTTTTTTCACTGCAGCTCATTCATAAAGGATACAGCCCATGTAGATCATATTAGGTTCATCTGAAACCAGAGATACCTTAAGGCACATAAGGACCTTTCCTGCAGTGCTGAAATACTTTAGCTCAGTGATTCAGGTTCTCTCCACCCAGGCTTTTCCATCCTGTGTGTTTATTTTTTGTCTTCCCATAAATCCTCCAGAGAACATACTCAGCGTCCTTTCTCTAGGTCATTTAATAATTGGTGGGGAGGGGCATACTGGCCTTTGGTTTATCTATTATATCTTGTTCTTATTATATAGTTCTGCAAATTTGATACGTAATTCAAATTCAGTTACCCTGAGGAAATGAAATAGGAAAATATGAACATTAAAAAAAATCCTGCATACATTTCAAATCTTTTAACACTAGAAGAACCAGGCATATGTGTTGAAAAAAATTTTTTTGTTTTATTTTTGAAATAGAATTTCCTATCCTACTATTTGTTTTCTTTGCCTGAAGTATAAAAACAGTACACTATGTCAATTGATGCAGCTTATGCCTTTGAAGTTTCCTGAAATTCTGGTTTTTTTGTTGTTAAATTTTTTTAGCCATGTAATCCATGTGTTATATTCAAACAAATAACTGCTTTGTGTCTGCGTCATTTTAATGGCAAAATCTTACTTAATTGTATTATAAACCTTTTAGACATAAAAATGAAATGAGTGATTAAAAGTTCAGAAATTATCTATCTACATGAAATTAATTGTGTAGCCCCTAGATACATAGCAATGAGGTGGTGGGAGAAGAATACTTTCATTCTGAGGATCCTGAAAAATTCAATTTTTAAAACATGTGCTCTTGAAATTTATTGAAATAGAAACTCTAGTATCATAGGATTTGGGGATGGGACAATGTAGAAGATGCTTCCAAGTGAGATTCTCTCTAGAGTGTGTAAGAAAAATCCATCTTTTTATTATTTTTAGCAGATTTCCCCCAAAACGACTGTGTCAGTTTCCCCAGGAACACATGCAGTGTTCAGAAACCATTGCAGTTAGTAATTTCTTCCTTATATTTATAGCTACCTCCTGGTCATCTGTGATAACAGGAAGAACAGGATGATTAAAATGAACAGATCACTCAATAGTAGTCTAGGTTGTCAAACTGGATAATTGGTTGCTGGATTATTTATGAATCGATGATGTCCAACATATCCTTTCTGCCTTCTCTTCCCTCCCCCCCCCACCTGCCATGGTATAGATAGGTGAGAAGTGCATATATATATATATAGTGCTTGAATTTCTTCTCTTTGCAAAGAATGCCAATTTATAGCGCTTTCCTCCTACTACGGTCCTTTTCAGTTGTTTGTGATTCTTTGAATTTAATCCAGTATTTTGGTGCCCTTCTTAAATTATGGAACCTAAAAAGGAGAACAGTTTTGTATCATTTAGTAAGTATCTGAGCATTATGATAGTTACTTTGATACTTATTAATCTCTAAATGTTTACTGAACTCATACTGTGTCTAAAGCATTGTGGGAGAGGGACACAAAGAAATGAGAATATTTCTGTCAATGAAAATCTTATTTAATACTGAACTGCAGTTTTAGGCTTTTAGTTTAAATGCGACATGTTTGTTGGTATTAAGTAGTTGCATCTTATTTCCAATTTCAAATCTGTTTTCATTGGCTTGTAGGTTTTGGCTTCTTTGAGAGCATAGACTAGTTGCAAACATTTAATTTTGCTTATGGAAAGGAGAAGTATTCAAGGAATATTTGGAGTCAGCCCTCTGTTTTCAAGCTTCATGAGGTAGGGTTATGTAGTCACCTAAATTGATTATCTTTTGTTTCACACTGGCTTATGGGAGTACTAACAAAGTACATCAATTGACCATTATAGAGAGAACTTTTTCTGTTATTTCTGTATAAGATAAATTACATTGGAAAGCCAGAGGCCCTGTGTAGAACTACTTGGGTCACCTCAGGGAAATCATTTAGCCACTTATGGCCTTCTCCTGTCCCTTTTTCATTAAAATGAGGGAGCTGGACTAAATGACAGCTAAATTCCCTTCCAATTTTTAATCTTATGATCTTATTAGTTGTACTCCTGTGGATTTGGGGGCCTAATACTTTTGAAATTGGAATAAAAAAAAAGATGAAGTACTCAGTTGACTCAGTAGATTTAAGGGACCTACATGACTGCCTATTCAAAAAATTGCTTGTTATAACTTCTTATTAAACTGGTATCCTGTGGTGACAGCAGGTCGGTTATTCATTTTAAGAATAATCAGTGATTATCTACTCTGCTTTAGGACAGCTTGTTGATACAGTGGATGGAGTACCAGGCCTGGAGTCAGGGAGACCTGACCTCAGACACTGATTCTGGGGAAGTCACTTAATCCTGTTTGCCTCAGTTTTTCATTTGTAAAATGAGCAAGAGAAGGATATGTCAAACCACTCCAATATCTTTACCAAGAAAACTCCCAAAAAAGGTCATGAAGAGTTGGACATGACTGAAATGACTGAGTAACAAATTGCTTACTAAATGCAGTTTCACTTATTCATCCATTTATTTATTTATTTTTTTGCTTTTTGTAGGGGCAATTGAGGTTAAATGACTTGTCCAAGGTCACACATTTAGTAAGTGTTAAGTGTCTGAGGCCAGATTTGAACTCAGGTCCTCCTGACTCCAGGGCTGGTGCTCTATTCTCTGTGCCACCCAGCCACCTCCATCCATTTATTTTTGAGGGCAACTAGGTGGCACAGTGAATAGAGAGACCTGGGCCTGGAGTCGGGAAGACCTGAGTTCAAATATGGTTTCAGACACTTACTAGCTGTGTAACCCTGGGCAAGTCACTTTACCCTGTTTGCCTCTGTTCCTCATTTAGAGAAGGAAATGGCAAACCTCTCCAGTATCTATTCTGAGAAAAACCCAAATGGGGTCATGAAGAGTTGGCTACAACTGAAAAATGATTGAACAACTGAATCTACTCTGTGCAAAATATAAGTGCAAATTTCTCTCTCTCTCTCTCTCTCTCTCTCTCTCTCTCTCTCTCTCTCTCTCTCTCTCTTTCTCATTTCACTTTCTGAGATCTCACTTCAGTAAACTCTCTTTCAGGTCTTAATCCATGAGATTAAGTGCCTTCTTCAGATTAAAGATAAGACACTATTATGATATTATTACCATTTTACAGATGAGGAAACTGATACTCAGAGAAATTTAGTCACATGGCTATTAAATGGTGGATCTGGATCTTCTCGTTGCTTATCTGGTGTCCTTTTTTTCAGCCAAATAAGTGATGGAGAAAGGGTCTAAAAAAAGCACCCTGGGAAATCAGAGGTAGTATTCACCTGCATAGGATTTTATGTAGAAAGTGACATCTGAGCTCCACTATGAAGGATTTGCACAGTTGTAAATGAAAGGCAGAGACAACAACATGAGCAAAGGCACAGAGTTGTTTTCAGAGAGGAATGACTAGTCCAGATTGTCTTTGGCATTGGGGGAGTATAGAAGGTTGGTAAGAAATAAGCCTGTGAGTGAGAAGTGGGGTATCTTGAGACTTGAGCCAGATTGTACAACCTTGAATATCAGGTTATGGAATCACAACATACAATACTATTTCCTGATCTAATCCAGGTTACTGAGGTTGGAGTAGAGCTTGTTAGGACCTGTGCCTATGTGGGAAACTGCCTTTACTGAAGGTGGAGACTGCCTCCTAGTGTGACTGAAAACATAATGGACTATGGACTTGTTGCTTCCTGATTTATACTAAATAGGCTATGTTATTTGTGTCCTTTTGAAATCTTCATATTGGGAGGGGGAAGAGAGCAAATTTGGAGTTCTTAAACATAAACCTCTCAGGACATTATTATGGTCTAAAAATGACCTACCTTGTAAATTGTCTTTCCATGTTAATTATTTGAGAAACAAATTAATAAGTGTTGTTTTCACACGGGTATTTTTGAGAATTCTTCTTCCACTTACCCAGCTGCTTTGTTAAAGCTGGATTAAGAAAAAAATTTTGTTTGGTTGGTTTTGGGTTACCTGGTTCTTTCACACATAAGGAATGCACTAGTTGTTCTAACTGTCATGCCTTCATATTGATTTTCCAAGTGGTAATGCCAGATATTCTGAGACTAATCTCTCAACTGGCAGCATCAAATGTTTTTTCCTTGTTCCTCTACTATTACTCCTGAGTTAATAAAAACTTGCTTTCTTCAATTCATCAAGGGCCTGGTTTATAATGACAGTTTCATATAATACCCATGAGGTAATCCCCAGGATTTTAGGAGATGAACACATTCTGAGAAATCGTGCTATGGACAATGAAAAGAAATCAAAAGTTGAGATTTCCCTGGAACTTAACTTAGAAATATGGTCCATTTTCCACAGTGGCAAGTACACTAATGAAACATTTTGAGCTATGGTTAATGCTGAGGACATCTTCATACAGTCCCTGAAACACAAACCTAAGAATATTTAATGACTATTGTCTGGGCTCTGAGGTGAGCACTCTCAACACTTTTGATTTGTCAAGGTAGGGCTCATTTTCCATTCCCTTTATTTGTCTACTTCTCCTCATATCATTCATTCAGTATCTATTAATGCCTACTATGTGCCAGGTGTTCTGATAAGTACTAGGCATACAAAGACTGAACTAAGGCAGTCCCTGTCTAAAAAGCTAATATTCTCCGACATGGACACAGATAAGTAAATACAAAATAAATACAATGTAACTAATACTTGTTAGTTATTCTGGGGGTGGAAAGGGTACTGGCAACTGAGGATTCAGGATAAAGCTTGTGTAGGAGGATGAATTTGTGCTGAGCCTTGAAGGAAGCCACAGAGTCCAAGAAATAGATGTGAGAAGGGAGTCCATTTCAGGAATGGTAAACCACATGTACAAAGGCATCAAGACTGGAGATGGAATGTTGGGTATGGGGAATGGCAAGTAAGTTAATTCAGTGAGAAGGAGTTTGGCTCTACATTACTTATTTTCATGCCATAACAAGCCAAAAGTAAGAAAAGCTTCTTCCTGCGTGGGGTGTGTTATCAAGCAAACAAACAATGATATAAAAAGTAGGATTCTCATAGAACCGAGTTACAGCTTTGGAAATTTTTTCATAATAATGCTAAGAATATTTTATTATGCATTTTTCTAATAAATTGATAAATAAAACCATTTTCCCCCTTTTGAAACACAGCCTTTTAAAACTTAGTGTTTTTTGAGGACTTACTCCTGGGAAAACAGGTTCAAATTATGCTACTTAAATGTCTGAAAAATCAAACAATGTTTTATAACTTGTCTCAGACATATTTTTAATAGATTGATTTGAAAAAAAATTCTTAGAGATCCATTTATTGCCTCCTATCCTGTTCAATTATCTGCTAAAGACAAAGCAATCTTTCTGAGGATTATTCTTTAGATTATAATGAATATTGTCCTGGAAAAAACCATTTTTGCTATTGCATTAAGTCTATCTAATAGGGTGTGGTGACTTAATTAATTTGGAGGTCTCTCTAGCTATGAGTCTTGGAATAGAGTAGTATTTTTGTTCTTGTTCTGATATACAGAATTTTGGGGGAAGACCATTTGGGATAAATTCTCAGAAGAAAAAAAAATGCCCCACATCCATTTTCCTTACTGTGGGGCCAAATCAATTTTTCAAATTCCCAACATTTTTAGTTTTGCTCTTCAACCAAGCAAACTAAACTGGGTAGATTCCATATTCCCTATTTAATACCAACAGATGACCTAACCTCTTCTGGGATTATTTAGCTTCTTTTGTAAAATGGGGGCCCGCCAGCTCCAAATCTATGAAATTTAATTAACATAGGAACTAAAAGTTATCCCTATTTTATGTTCTGTTTTGGTGTTTACATTCCAGAAGCCTATTTCTTTTTAGTTGTATTGATTCTTCTGTCTGGACAAGCCCTGATTGAGGACATAGGAGATTGCATTACTGTCATCTATTGGTATTAAATAGGGAATATGGAATCTACCCAGTTTAGTTTGCTTAGTTTTACCAGCATTCCACTGGTTTTGACAAGAATGAAAAACCTCTTTGGGTGTCTCAGTTACCTACTTGATTGAAGAGCAAAACTAAAAAATATTGGGAATTTGAAAAATTGATTTGGCTTCACAGTAAGGAAAACGGAACACTGAAATTTTTGTTTCACTCTTTTATTTAACGTGTAGTAGGAGGGAGTTTCTCCTCCCCAGATCTAGCAGGTGAGGGAGAGTGTGGGCAGATCTGAGACTTGGGGAAGAGTAGATTTCTTGGATGAGCACTTTTCTGAGGAACAAACGTTGGGGTTTTTGTGTCAGCAAGAAGGCAGAATTCAACATAATAAACCTGACAACAAAAGGGTTACAGGACCCAGGGAATATCATGGAGGCTCAAAGGAATATAGTAATTTGATCTCAGCCTGTTTTGTTGTTATCACCCTGGTGCAGAGAACTCACTTGGATTTTGTTAGGAATTCACATCAGGTCTTCAGTTTTTATAACTTATGATTGTGATCATGTTCTGGTTCTTCTTATGTCACTAAAGTTACTGTCCTCTCTTCCTTTTTCTTTCTAGTACTTCTATAACATACTCGTGATTCATTTTTATTTACAAAATAGTACAGTATCTATGAATAGTTTTCTAATGTCTGCATAAACACTTCTCAGGAGCTTGCTTTAAAAAAAAACATTTCCACTTGAACACTTTTCTGAAGACTCAGCTTTTCCCCCCGGTATAATACCTCATAATTTATTTATATGCTAGGCCATTCAAAATGAGGCCATATTATCTAAGTACAGTCATAGTGATTTCTGCTGTCAAGACTTGTCAGTTAATATATGTACATTTTTGGTGGAGTTGTAGGGTCTGTGTCAGAGATTTTATAGAGAGAGTAAAGGAGAGATCCTATCTTAATACATACTTGATTTAGAGACAGTCTGAAATTCCTAGAAAGAAACCTGGAACTCATTGTGTTGTCTGAGACAGGGTTTGTGAAGACTAGAGCTCATTTGTTGGAGTGATATTGAAATGAAGTTCATAAAACATTCATAAACTCTGCTATGTTAAGGGATCAAATTGCTGCTGAAATTTCCAGACGTAGAGAATGAACAGCTTGCATTTGACACAAATCTCATAGTTAATACCTTTGAAGGCTCTTTATCCCCTTAATTAATGCCTGGCTATGTATATGCCTGACATTGGAAAAAATGGAATGGAATTTTTTCAGTTACATGGAGGTGAAGTAGTTTAATAATAAAGAAGGGATGGGGGTCGGTAATTTTTAGGATATAAGTGTTTCAGGTTGATTATAGGATTGTACTTCAATTGTAAGTTATCCCTTCCCATTGTGTGTGTGTGTGTGTTGTGTGTGTGTGCGTGTGCTTGTGTGTGTGTGTGTGTGTGTGTGTGTGTGTGTGTGTGTAGGGGGTACTCTTCCCACCCCATCTCCCATCTTTGGACACATCATAGTCCATACTGAGAATATTCTGCCCTTCATGTGACTTTCTCCTTGTTTTGAGACCTGAAGTTTCACAAGAAGAGATGATTTTTGCTCGGTGATTATATTTGACTGTGGTATCTTCTTATTCTAGGTATTTGAGCATTTCATGAGAAACTTGGAAGGGCTGTTAGAACATTCATTGATTTGGGTTCTATTACAGTTTTACTTAATTCAGCAATTCTGTAGGGCTCTGGGAGTACACACACACACACACACACACACACACAGAGGAGCTTGTATTTTATTATAATGGTAATGACACATGTAGTATTTTAAAGTTTGTGAAATAATGTATATAATTATCTTTTTTGAATCTTGCACTAGCCCTTTGAGGAAGGTTCTCCAATAGTTATCTTTAATATGCAAATAGGAGAGTGGGTCACTGATGAAGTTTCCTGTCCTGGGTCATATAGCTTCTAAATGTTGGAGGTCAGATTTGACTTCAGGGCCCGTTTGTCACATCTAACATTCTACCTTGTTGCTTCTCTTATTATAAGCTACTTTTTTGAGTAAGCAGAGTGGCATGGTTAATGACTGTGAATTAAGAAGAATATTTTGGCTTCTCGGTGAAGGAGACAAGGCAATCTGGGGTCTGTTAGAATAGACTGAGAAGAAATAATTGGGTGGTAGAGGTATGATTAGAAGGAAGTAGATGAAGGGGAGAGAAATAGAATTTAGTGGCAACTGATGGGAGGTGGTTAGGGGGCTTTATGAGGGAGAATGAGGGGTCAAAAAAAAGCCTTTCCATTCATAAAAGACAATAATTGTCTATCTTGGGATTCTGTTATCTTCCTTTACACTGTCACTTAATACAAGTATTAACTGCTAACCTGCCTAGGGAAGCTGGTCAGCTCTAATTGTGAAATGCAATTCACAATGGTGAACTTATAGTATCTGGGGAATATTCTCTGTACTAAAATAAGAGGAACTCAGTTCAAATAAACAAATGATTTTAACTGACAGTAAACATGTGAACATGACATTAATTAATGAATGTTTATAGTCATCACCTCAAATGATATCTTTTTTTAAAATACATATATTTATGATTATGGACTACAAGATAGCATGATATGTTCTAAATTATATACTCCATACACACACATACACACATAGACAGAGGCCAAACTTTTAAAAATAATTTCCAAGCAATATTTTGCTAGACTTTGAGAAGATACATACCTCAGCTGCATTTTCTATTGTGTATGCATAGGTACATTTTGTACCCAGTTGTTGATTTGAGCTAACTTCTAGTTTCATTTTGACAAAATAAGTCACTATAAAATCTGCCTTATGGGATTGTGGAATTAATTCTGCTAATATATTATTGCATGAGAGAAACCTGTGCTTTTGATCCCATGGGAAGAATACTGAAATCCCAGTAAAGCTGAATTTTAATGTAGCAACATAAACAAATCCTGTATGAAAAATGGGGAAAATATCAGAGAATAATAGAGTTGTACCAGAGATTTACAGATGATCTGGTCCAAGCCATCCATTTTACTCATGAGGAAACTGATCTCCAAAAAGCTGAAGTTGTGTGCCAAAATATTTCATTTTAAGAGATAATATTGAGCCACAGAAATTATATGTTGATAAAAATCACTTAAACACCTTCCAAATTAATTTTCCATCACTTATATCAATTTGAATAGGTATGACATTAAAAAGCCTAGAAAAACATAATCAAGGTAGAAATTTCCTATATTTTGGAGGTGTATTAAAGATCAGAAATACTTGATTTTGTAGAAAGCTCTTTAAATGAGGGGTTCTTTAAATAAAAAAGGTACACGTGGGATTCGTCTTTAAAAAGAGAGACAGTGGCGGCTAGATGGTGCAGTGAATAGAGCACCAGCCCTGGAGTCAGGGGGACATGAGTTCAAATACTACCCCAATTGCCCTGCCTTCTCTCCTTTAAAAAGCAATACATAAATAAATAAAATAAAAGGAAAGACAATAATTAATGTGTTTTATGTATCACAGTTTTTTTTCTGTTTCATTTTCCCTTTCTTCTTTATTCCCCACTACATACTACATAAAGAAGATGTATAATTAAAAGATTTTTGCATGAATAAAATCAATGGAATTAAAATGAAAATGACAAATGTAGCTGGGAAAAAAATTGTAGCAAGTTTCTTTGATAAAGTTCTCATGCCCTGGATGTATAAGGAGCTGATTCAAATTTACAAGAGCAAGAGTCCATCTCCAGTAGATAAAACATCAAAGAATATGGAAAGGCAGTTTTCAAAGGAAGACAGTCAAGCTATCAACAATGAAAGGAGAAAATGCTCCAAATGACAAATAATTAGAAAAAGTCTGTTAAAGTAACTCTGAGGTTTTGCCTTATACCCATCAGATTGGAAATGATAATTGTTGGAATGTCTGCCGTAAACAAGCACCTTGATGCATTGTTGGTGGAGCTGTAAACTGGCGGTCCAGTCATTCTGGAAAACAATATGAAACTATGTACAGAAAGTTATTAAACTGGATATATCCTTTGATCCAGTAGTACCACTATGAGACTATACCCTGAAGAAATTAAAGAGGAAAAGAACATATATGTACAAAAAACATTTCTAGTAGCTCTTTTCATAGTATTTCCAAACTGGAAACTTGAAGGCAAGTCCATCTACTGGAAGATGGCTAAACAAAATAGGGCGTATAAATGTACTGGGATATTATTGCACTACCAGAAGCAGCAGCAGCAGCAGCAGCAACAGCAACCACCCAATGATTAAAGAGATGGTTTTTGAGAAACCTGGAAAGATTTTAATGAAGTGATACAGAACTAAGAGAATGATTTATACAATGAAAACATTATAAAGAAAAAACAACTTTGAAAGATTTAAAAGCCTTAATCAGTGTTATGACTAGCCACAGTTTAGGGTGACACATGTGACTTGTTAGAGAAGTGATAAACTCAAGTACAATAAGGAGTACATTTTTCTTGTTTCCTCCCCTTTCTGCTTTCCATTTCCCTTCCCTTCTTCTTTTCTTTCCCTGTTCCTTTCTCTTTTTCCCTTCCCTAATGTGGGGAGAGGGAATAGGAATAAAGTACCAAAAAGGAAAAAAAAGAGAGGGTCATTAGTGAATCTTTTTGAAAAATGTAGAGGAGAACAGAAGATCAGAAAGAAGCATAGAAAAAACAAGACAGCTTTGAAATCCAGAAGTTGAATTTATTATATTCTTTTTATAAGAAAGCAAATTGTATGTAATAGGGGTTGCAGTTTCAAATGCAACCTTTTTTTCCCCCCCTTATATTTATATGGAAATTCACATTTTATTTGGTATGAAATGGCATAAAGTAGTATATAATTGAGTATAAAAATAAGTTTATTTTTAAAAATTTAGTAATTTTGAATATATAAAATAATCATTTTACCATCTCCAGTCAATTCAGACTGAGCGGGGTCTAACTGAATATGAGAATCTGGTTTTTGATTAATTTAAAACAGTGCCTTACAGACCTACATGAATGGGTCCCCTTTACTAAATAAATAAGTTGAATATGGTTCTTTCAGTTTTCAAAAAACTGTACTTTAATTTTATTTTTTTGGAATTAGGTGAGAAAAGACATTAATGAAAGTTAGGAGGGAGGCATGAAGGCTAATTAGATAATATAATGTGTTATGTCAGTTTTACATATTTAAAAAAGTATGGCCACAGATCAATCATCAAGTCTCTTTGAAGTTATTTCCTTATTCACAAATGGGGTTTTACTGAATTGTTTATGAGGACCTTTTCAGCTTTAAAATTCTGTCATTCAAGAAGTACAAGCAAAATCTAGCTTAATTAGCTAAACAAATATTAAGTTATAGAAGACAGGGGGAAGGTAGGTTAAATAAGATAATTAAAATTATAATTATCAATAATTATAATGCCAAAAAACAATGTGTACTGCATAAAAGAGTTTCAAAATCTTATGTGAGATCTAGGAAGATGTTGTTTTCCAAAGGTTCTAAAGTCAATTCTGAACAGTAATGCACGTTTGCGTAGATATTATAAATGGTGACTGATTTCTGAAACTTGCGTACGAAATTTGATTTAAACTGTTTTATGCCTCAAAGTTAGTATTGCTCCTGGCTAAACAATATCCTGCCATCACTATGGCATTGTTTCCATGGGAAAATGTTTTTCCGTCTTGACTTTGGTGGTGGGAGCAGAACTCTCATGTATTCCGTGTTAGAGTGGCAATAGAGAGTGTAGTGGACAGCTGTTAGTATGTAAAGGTCAGTTGTAAGACCAATGTTAACCCTGAGACCACTAGTCCTAGGTGATTTAGTGGATGGAACACTGGACTCTTGTGGTCAAGAAGACCCGAGTTCAAATTCTGCCTCTGGTAATAACTGTGTAAGAGTTAACTTCTGGCCTCAGTTTCTTCATCTGTACAATGGAGATAATAATCTCACAATACCTCATAGGATTATTGTGATGATCAAATTAGATAACATGTCTAGAGCGCTTTGCAAATATTAAAGACCTTTATAAATACTAGCTATTAGTGTTATTATTGTTTATAATTATTAAAATTATTATTCTAAAGATTCCTCTGGAGAGAGGGGTTAGTGCTTTGCAGTGGCCTTTTTCAAAGTGACACAGTGAGTTAAGGACAGAATATAGAAGAGAAAATGCAGAGAATTAGAATATAGGAATAGAATAGGAATTTGATGAAAGCTAGGAATACAGAATTTTGAGTTTCATCTGCTTTCTATTCCTTTGCCTGTTATTGATTTTTGTGTTTCATGTTGATAATACTTTCTGGTCTTACATTGTTTTGTATAGTGATGGTTGGGTTGGTCAGGATGTCCAACATATTTTTTTTACTTCTTTTGTTTTTTTGCTTTTTGGAGGGCAATTGGGGGTAAGAGACCTGCCCAAAGTCACGCAGCTAGTAAGTGTGTCAAGTGTCCGAGGTCAGATTTGAACTCAGGTCCTCCTGACTCCAGGGCCAGTGCTCTACTCACTGCGCCACCTAGCCGCCCCACAACATATTTTTTTTTAACATATTTTTTAATTTAAAAAATTTTAAATTGGCATTTTATTTTAGCACCATAAACATTATAGATGGAACACTCAAACCGGTTCCAACCTCTAAAACAGTTAAGCAAAACATGTGTTGTAGACTGATTGTGATTGATAATACATGCAAAAGCTCTTTTTAAAAAAAATTATCCATTTTCCAAGAGAGTATGAGCTACTAGTATATGTGTTTATATCATAGTCTAATTGAGTTTGTGTGCTTTGGAATATGGAAATTGTCGACTTTTATTTCTGAAAATAAAACAAAAGAAAACTTGATGTTTATGTTTAGAGAACTTAGCCATTTTCCCTTACAGTTTTTCTCCCATATCTAGCATTTTTGAAAGCAATATTGTTAGAAGACAAAAGGGTAGGGGAGGAAAGAATGACTGCTATTATTTCTATCCTCAGAAATATAATTTATTGAATTGTTCCAGAATTTGAAAATGTATATTTATCTGAAGCAGAAAAAAGAAAAAGGAAACATTGTTGGTTTCTCAAAATCCTCCAAATCACCACTAATTATAGAAATGTAAATTAAAGCAACTCTGAGATTCTACCTCACACTCACCACAGTGGCAAAAGATGACAAAAAAGAAAATGAAAAATGCTGGAGGGACTGTGGAAAAACAGGAAAATGTATACATGATTTGGTAGACCTGTGAATAGGTGCACGCATTCTAGAAAGTAATTTATAATTTTATCTGAAAAGTTAATTAAAAATATGTACTCTGACCCTAAATGCACATTGTTAGGCCTATAAACAAAAGAGGTCAAATAAGAAAATGTCCTTAATGTGCACAAATATTTATAGCAGCTCTTTTTGGGGGTGGCCAAAACTGCAAACTAAGATAGTGCTCAAGAATTGATGAATAGCTTAATAAATTGTGGCATATGTAAGTGACAGAAGAGAAATGAGGGAATAGATTTCAAAAAGACATGGAAAGACTTACATTAACTGATACCGAGTGAAGTGAAAGTACTAGAAGGACAAGTTTATACTATAATATCAGCGTTATACAAATGAACAATTTTGAGAACTTTTGTCAACTAACAAAGAATGAAATGAACAGAACCAAGAAAACAAATAACATGACAACAACTATACAGAACTTTGAAAGGTGTAAGAATGATGATACCTGCAATGACTGACTCTAGAAGACTGATTATAGAGAGGAGTTAGTTTTATGGTTTGGGATCACACACACACACACACACACACACACACACACACACACACACAGCCATTGGGAGCATTTGCTTTTGCCTCTGTGTATCTGTTGTAGAATTTTTTTTTTCTTTTCCAATGTGTTAATAAAAATGTGTCCTGAAGATGCTGTCTGCAACTGGAGAAAGAACTAATAAATAGAAGTATGTATAGAGTGGTTTTCCATCTGTGCAAGTATTTGTGTCTAATGGTAGCTAACTCTATGGAGAGCAGAGGGAAGTAAAAAAGGCAGAAAAAAGAAAGTTACATGATAACTTTATTATATGTTTAAAATGTTTAAAAGGAATAGCAAGTTGTACATAATAGATTTGCAGTTTCATGTGCAATCATTTTTTTCTATTCTGTGTTATGGACATGCATATTTTATGAAGTTGAGAATAAAATAAATGAAATATAATAAAATAAAAATAAAGTCCCCTTTGCCCCCAGAGCGATTGTTGTTGAACATATACCCCTAGACTTACAAGAGAACTCTCCCAAAGTGGGGTAATCTCTAAATGTTTATAATGTAAAATCAAAATACATCAATAAAACTGAAATCATAGATACCCTTTAAAAAGTCATTGTAGTCTCCAGTTATTAGAAAGTTTGGTAAAGGGTAAATGGCCTTTGATTTCTTAACCAGAACTTTTCAGAACTGTGGAAGCACTTCTCTTGGCTAGGAATAAAGTCTTGTTTTTGGTAAGAAAAGTTTGCAAACTATGTGGAAAGCAAGAAGAGGAATTTCCCTCCTCCCCCTAGATTTAACAGGAAAACTGAAGCAAGTAAGTCCCAAAAATACAGTTGCCACTCAGGATTCTCCAAGTGGTTTGCTGACTAGACAGTAGTAAATACCCAGTTGGATGAAAAAATATTTGAGTTAGCTAAAAGTTCTTGAGGTAGTTTGTACTTGGTCATATCAAATTTTTCTTTTTCAGGGCAGTTTGTTGAAGTGTAAATGGCCAAATTTTATCTAGATTTCTTCTTCTTGTTTTTTTCTTTTTGGAGGGCAGTTGGGGTTAAGTGACTTACCTAAAGTAACACAGGTCGTAAGTGTGTCAAGCGTCTGAGGCAGGATTTGAACTCAGGTCCTCCTGACTCCAGGGCCGGTGCTCTACTCACTGTGCCACCTAGCCGCCCCCTAGGTTTATTCTTTAACATATTTTTCTGGTTTTATTAACTTCTGCATATTTACCAATATCCAATTCAAACTAAAGCTATAGCTCTGCTTAATCAAACATTGAGCAACTCTTACAATTTAGGTTGCAGATGTTTTACCTTGTAGTGAACAGTTCTGATTTAGTTTTATCCTTTTCTGCATTATGTGTGTATATATTCTGAAATTTAACACTAAATGGAATGGAAATTTTGCTATTAAATTTGTATGAGGTAACACATTCACATAAAAAACAAGTAGCACTTCTCCAAGGTTAGATGATAGAAAATGAGATGAGTCAATATTAACTACTCAATGTATAAACTGAAATGTACCTCTACTCATAAGATACCCAGAGTACCTAATTTGAAATATGCAGAACACTAGATGCAGAATTTTATGTGCAACTTAAAAATGTATATGTGGTTCCAGTAGGGCAAAATTTATTATATCTTCCTTACCCTGACACAGTGCTGTGTGTAAAATAAGGACTTCCTAAATATTTGTTGAATACAGTTCAAGTGCATAGATGTTATGGTATCAGATGCTATGTGACGCTGTCTTTCAGGAAATGGTTTACTTTGCACTCTAAAAGCAGAGTGTGGATAAGCAGTGATGGAAGTTGTGGTCGCCATCTGAGTATTTTCATGGTTTGCAGGATCCTAGTTGGTTCTTCTTCTGTGAAGAAATGGGATTGTGTAAGGATCATTTGATGATAAATCATCATACTAACTAAATTTTATTGCTAGTTGTTATGATCTTGGTCATTTTAAGGGATGGAAGTAGAGCTAGACAAAAGTGAAGTCTCAGTTTTTGCTTTTGTGATTGCATTGTTTTGCAATAAAAACTTGAGTGTTATTTTTTTTTATTTTTAGACATAGTGGTGGAGTAAGCCTCTTCTCTGTCCCTCAGTCCCTCAGTTCCTTTCTGTCCCTGTCTCTCTCTGTCTCTCTCTCTCTCTCTCTCACACACACACACACACACACACACACACACACACACACACACACACACACACACCATGTGACCTTGGGCAAATCACCTAATCTCTCATTGTCCTAAGATAGTAAGTTGTAGACATGTTGCCGATATGTAATAACAATGGAGATTTCCTGCATGGACAAAACCACAGGTTTGGATATAAAAAAAAAAAGGTTGTGTGACCTCAAAATACTTTATAACTAAGGTATATCCAATTTTTAAGATAAGAAAGCAAGCCCTGGTTGACATACTCGGTGTAGTAACCTAAAGGTATGTTGCATACTTAGTAAGTTTGCCAGTTTAACCAACTTATCACATTTACTTTATCACAAATGTACTTTCTCACAGCTGTTTTCTTTATATAATAGTGTCCTAATTAGTACAGTTCTAGGCTATTAAAGCTCAAAATTGTACTAAGATTTTTGATACACCCTTTAGAGATCTATAGAGTTTCATCATATTTAGTTACGTTTCTTTCCATTCTCAGTTAAATAATATTTCTTAATTTTAGCATATTTACCATATAGCTCTTATGTTTTGGGTCTATAAAAAAGGCAATTTTTATTATTTTTACTAATTGGCCTTTCCATATGACTTTAAATCCTTGGGATAGTTATATCCATTATAATCCATTATTTCATTGATGTGAACACAGTCTACTTGGATGTATATAGTAATCTCACTACATCTTATATAAGACAATTGTCTTTTAGTGCATGTAACATCACCTCCCCCCGATTTCATCAATCAGTGACCAGCCTATTGGCAAGAAACCTCTCTGATGTTTTTATCTAGATCTTTCCTCCCATGATGGACAGGTAGTCTGTTTCTAGGTTCATATTCAAAACCTTTCCTATTTTGTAGAACCATGACAGACTGAGTTTCACTGCTTTTGATCTTGAGAATTCAGGGTTACCTCCATATCAAGATGAGGCATCAGAGTTAGACTTGAGTAGAGGCAGGTGAGATTGAGAATTTAAAATAAATTTGTTTGTTTCCTTGCAAACACTCTACTGTAAAATTGACGAAGTTTCTATAAGTCATAGTGCAGAAGATTGTTTTGTTTTTTTTAAATTTATTTTTTATTTACTCATTTACTTTTAATTTACAAGATTCAGTTCCACAATCACTTGGGTTTCAGATTTTCTCCCCTCCCTTCCCCCCCCCCCCATGGTGGTGTGCAATCATGTATAGGATCTG
>CM053585.1:495149814-495190722 GCA_028646515.1 Pseudochirops corinnae | reverse complement strand
TATATGTTTATACACACAGACATATATGTATATGTACTTATATATATACATATATACCCACACATTTTATATATAAGTATGTGTATATATACATATATATGCACATATACATATATATGCAAACACTTATCCATATCATACCTATGCATGCTTTAAACTTGATAATTAATTCATTGTATTAATTAACTTATTATGGATTTGTTACCTGTTAGGAGCTAGGCTCTGAGGATAAAAATACAAACAATGAGATAATTACAAATCTCATGTCAATAAGACATCTGTTGACCTAGGGCCCTAATATCAGAAAACTCTTTATTAAGGTATATCTACATAAACCATTGACCCAAAATGTTTTTATTTCAAAGGTGCAGCAGGGATGAACCTTTTGAAGCCCCTCATATCATACCACATTGGTGACTTCCTTAAATGTATAGAGTAAGCTCTGCCTGGTAGCACTGGGGTACAGAGCATTCTGGGGTGGTGGAAACTATTGAACTAGAAATCAGAAATCCTGAATTTGAATCCTTGCTCTACCACTTCCTTGGGCAAGTCACATGACCTCTATGAACCTCCTCAGTTCCCTCCTATGTGAAATGAGGGGAATTAGATGATCCCTGGCATCCCTTCCAGTTGCAGTTTCAACTATTATCTCAGGATAAGATATTTGGCAAAAAATAAAGAATATTCTGGGACTCACTCCAATAATAGAGAGTTGCCACTTTCAACACATACTCAATTGTCTTGTATGTTTTCATCTCTGTCCAGTTATATAACGTTTTCATATTTGAGCCCAGTCAGATACTGTCAAGGTTTATTGGGAGTCCACCATACTCTCTCTTCCTGATCTACACCCAATCAGAATGTGTCCCCATTCGAAAATCATGTAACCCTTGCTTTATGGTCAGAGTTCCTTCCCATTCACTGCTCACTTGCATTAGGCATCCATTCAACATTTAGTGAGTGCCTGCTAGTATATGGTAGGAAGGACTCTATACTTGAGCTGGGTCAGATCAGCCTTCAGAGAACTGCTGTCAACTCTGATCCCTACCCAAAGTTCCCAAGGATTCATTAAACTGCTCTAGACACTCCCCAATGCTTATACCTTCTGCCAAGTCTTGGGTGTGGAAAACTGTCTATCTTGGAATACTCACCACTTAGAGCTATTTTTAGGTATTCTATTCATTTCTTTCACCTGTTCATGTAGGGAGATGGCAATTCATAGGCAAGAAGAAAAATGACATGTGCCAAAAACAGGGTGGAGCAGGGGTGTGGTTACATGGGAAAGTTACAAGAATGAAAAATCAAAGCATACAGTTTGTGAGGAAGAACTAGACAGAAGTCACAGATCTGGGCTATTTTCAGGCTTGCTGTGGGGAAAAAATGTCTCCTTTAATGTCTCTTGAGACAGCAGATCTTACCTATTGCAAGAAGGGTAAGGTGCACTTGTGCCTGCAGGGGCAAAGAAAAGGTGAAGGGACCATTACCAAAGCCACTTTGAAATGTGCAGGTTGCCACTTGCTTTCCCGAGGGGGTGAATCTCTCTCTTCATGCTGATGAGATCTGCAGAGCTGAGAAGCAAGTGGGGCTGCCTCCAGGAGGAAACTGGGGATGTGGGAATGAGATAGAAAAAAAATTAGGAGACGCTAAGAGAAAAGTAAATCTTCCAAAACATTTCTGAATGATTTAATTCTATCAGAACTCATAAAGCTGAACAAAGCAGAACATTTTACTTTGCAAAGCAAAGACAAAAAAAAAAAAAAGGAAATAAATTTCAAATGAGGTGTTGACCTTCTAATGTGTTTGTGGTTTAATCTTCCCCCATTACAGAATTTCATGGAGCTTTCCAAACCAAGCTGTATTGTAGATACCCTCCCCTAACCGTTTGACTAGGACATTAAGGATGCCAAACTTTGCACCTGAGTCTTTTTCTAAACCTTGAGACTAAATTCCATCAGTATGTCATAGGGCCAAATAACAAACATAGGGGTAAGAAGACTAGATCTGGAGCCAGGAGATTTGGATTCAAATCCTGACTCCCACACTAACCATCTGTAATGATATGCAAGTTGCTTAGTGTTTTGAGCCTCAGTTTCCTCAGTTGTAAAATAAAGATGACAGCACTTGCACAACATGTGCACTGGGATGTTATGAAGAGAGTGCTTTAGAAATCTCAAGGTACTATAGAAATGTGAGTTACTGCTATTTATTTTGGGCATAGATCAAGACGCCAGGCACCAGTCAAGTACACTTGCATATTTCCTTCATCTTTGCAAACACAAGGAAACTGGGCCAATTTTTTTTTTAACATTTGTCCCTAAATGACTTGCTAAGGTTACTTAGCATGTGATAGAGATGGGAATAGGTTTCAAAAGACAAAAATATTTTCCTGTAAATGTTGATTCTGTCTCTTAGGTACAGAGGACAGCCTTGTTCCCCTGGCTTTACACTCTGGTGTGAGGGCTTGCTGTTCTGAGTGTTGCCTTTGGAGTCAAAGAATGGAGTTCAAAACCAGTCCTGGCCCTGTTGCTCCCAGTGTGACCTTCGGGAAATCATTTCATCTTTCTGGGCCTCAGTTTCCTCATCTGGCAAATGAAAGTTGGATAAGATGTTCTCTAAAGCCTATTCAAGCTTTAATCTATAATCCTATGATGTTCAACTGGGTCACCAGGCTGCCACACCAGGGAAGTGTTGATGTATTGTGTCTGGAGTTTGGGAAGACAATTGTATCCTATTACCTAGATAATGATACAATTAGGTGGAGGCTTTGATGGGGAGGTGGCCCTTTTTTCCAAAACCAGCCCACTCACGTATACCTTTGATTCCATGCCCTCCCACAACCTCTGATAGATTGTTTCCACAATTCTCTCTCTCTCTCTCTCTCTCTCTCTCTCTCTCTCTACTGCCTACAACCATGTCTGGGTCTCCCCTATTTCTAAAACAAATACATAAAAAACAAACAACCTCATTTGACCCTACCAGCCCTCAAATTACTCCCCTATATATATCCTACTTTTCAAAGCCATATTCCTAGGAAAAACTGTCTGCTCTTACTGTCTTCACCTCCTCTCATCTCACTCTCTTCTCAACCTTTTGCAATCCTGCTTGTGACCTCATTACTCAAGTGAGATTGTTCTCTACCAAGTTACCACTCATTTCTTAATGGGCTAATCTGATAGGCTTTTCTTGGTTTTCTTTCTTCTTGACTTCTCTGTAGCATGACACTATTGACCACTCTTAAACTGGGTACTCTCTCCACTCTAGGTTTTCACAACTGATTTTCCTCTTACCTGTCTGATAGTTCCTTTTCAGGTTCCTTTCCTTGATTTTCATCCATATTGGCCCCCTACCCCCAACAAGTGGTTGTATGCTCCTAGGCTCTTTCCTGGACCTCCTCTCCTCTTTCTTATACTCTTAGTAACCTCAGTGGCTCTCATGGCTTCAGTTAGTTCTCATGGCTTCTCTAGTTCAGGTACCGGGAATCTGTAGCCTCAAGGCCACATGTGGCCCTCTAGGCCCTCAAGCTCAGCCCTTTGTAATGTTAAGGGAATTTGAAGATCTTCCCTGCCCCTTAATAGGCCCATATGACCTACTTTGAGCTTTGACCCAGCCCACAGTTCAAGTCACATGGAGCTCAGTGTGTGGGAGGAGTTTACCCAACAGAGATGAGCAGAGAGTGATAGAACTGGGAGAGAGCTGAGGCAGAGCAGCTAACATGGGTGAGAGAGGGACATTTTGCCTAAGGGAGCTTGTTTGTGGGCAGGCCTGAGAGAGGGAAAGCTTGGGGATGGCAGGGCTCTGTACATTGGTAATGTATACTAACTTCTTTATTACCCTGGTAGATTTGGCTTTCTGGTATAGGAATAAATATCTTGCTTTTGTCTTCAAAGAAGAGACTCTGTTATATCTTGTGCATCCAACCTGGAAATACACCTGCATATTCATAGCAGCATTGACGATGTACCCTTTGACTAAATCCAAACTTCACAGAACAAATCCTATTAATAAAAGGATTGGTTCTCTAAAGCTTGAACTCAGTCAAGAGGACCTAGAAGGCCATGTGTGGCTTCAAGGTCTCAGGTTCCCCACCCCTGCTCTAGTTTAAGCCTTCATCGAATCTTGCTTGAACTATAGCAATAGCATCCTAATTAGTCTTTCCTGCCTCAGGTCTTTTCTGGTTCATCCAGGTAGCAGGAAGCAGCAATCAAAGGGATACCTACTAAACACAGGTCTGACCCGGTCACTCTCCTACTCAATAACCTCCAGTGGTTCCCTGTTAGTTCAAGAATCAGATACATCCTCTTCTGAACGGCACTGAAACATTTCACAACCTGGTGCCAGCCTCCACATACAGTATATCCATTCACACGTTCTGTGGTCTAGCTACACTTGGCTTCTTGCTATTCATCACCCAGGACATTCTGCCTTCTGTCTCCATGCTTTTGCACTGTCTGTCTCCTCTGCTTGGCACACATTCCCTCCTTGCCTCTGCCTCTTAGAATCTCAAGTTTATTTCAAAGTGCAGATCAAATACCACTTTCTGCATGAGGCCTTTCCTGATCTCCCCCTAATTGCTAGTGTCCACCCCAATTATATCACATCTATTATGTACCAGGCGTAATGCTAAGCGTTTTACAAACATTATCTTCTTTGATCCTCAGAACAACTCTGTGCTAGTATTGTCTCCATTTAACAGTTGAGGAAATTGAGGAAGACAGAGATTAAGTAACTTGCTCAGGGTCACACAGTTAGTGTCTAAGGTTAGATTTGAACTCGGGTCTTCCTGACTCTAGACCCAGTACTCTATGCACTGTACCACCATCTAGCTGCCTCAATTATGTTGTGTTTGTATTGTATATACTTCTTTCATTTACAAGTTGGCTCCCTGATATGGGATAATCTACCTGAGTATAGAAACTATTTAATTTTTCTCTTTGTCTTTTGTTCTGTCTACCCTGGCCCCTGGCACATCATAAAGCATGTAATGTATTGTTGGTGGGTTGATTGTTATAGCTAGAATAAACATAGTCTAAGAACACTGATTAGTGAAATCATAGCAACCTGGAGCAGTTTCCTAATGAGGTACCATAGGGCTCTATCCTTGACTCTGTCTTATTGAGTGTTTTAATTACTCAAAATTTGCAGGTAACTAAAGAAGGAAGGGGTAGCTCTGGCTGATCAAAGAAGCCAGATTCCAAAAGATCTCACCAGGATGGAAAAATGGGTCCAAATCAAGAAGATGCAATTTTCCAAAAGCCATCAAGATCACTGGAGTTAGAGCCAGAAAGACCCTGATTCAAATTCTAGATATAGCTAGACCATGATAGAAGTGGTTGTTTTACCTCTTTATTATAAATCCTCTGAGAGAGAGATTTAGTTCTGGGGGTGGCTAGGTGGCACAGCGAATACAGCACTGGTCCTGGAGTCAGGAGGACCTGAGTTCAAATCCAGCCTCAGACACTTAACACTTACTAGCCATGTGACCTTGGGCAAGTCACTTAACCCCAATTACCCTGCCTTCCCCCCTCCAAAAAAAAAGAGCAAAAAAACAAAAGAGAGAGAGTTAGTTCAGATATTTATTATGTTTTTATGTATAGTTCCCAATCCTCTGACTTGTCTTCCTCCCTTTACTGGCAAACAGTTCTAGATCCCAACCAGAGGTGCCTAGAGAGTACAGTGAGTCCCCTCTGCACCTCAGCTGCAAAATGAGTGGTTTGGACATGACTTCTAAGGTCACTTCCAGATCCAAATCCAACGATCATATGAATTGTAATAGGGATAAATACAAAGTCCCTCACTTGAGTTCGAGGCATTAACTGCATAAGTACCAGATGGGAAAGACTTGCTTGGCAGATGTTTAGGTGAAAAAAGACTAAAGAGCTTTAGTTGATGCAAACTCCATATGAACCAATAATTTGGCATGCCTGCCCAAAACACTCATGTAATTTGTGGCTACGTGATTAGGACCAGAGTATCCAGAAGAAGAACAAGGAAATGATTGTTGTATTTCTCTGTAGGGGTGAAACCATATTTGTTTAGTTGGAGGGGCCATGTTTTACAAGGGGCATTGACATACTGGACTGTACAACAAGGAAAGCTTTGGGCTAAGGAGAGGATCTCGGTTTCATGCCTTATTAAGAGCAATTGAAAGAACTGGGTATGGCAAGCTTGGATAAAGAAAAAATTAAGGGTGATATAAGAGCTCTAAGTATTTCAAAACTGTCATGGGAGAGAATGCTTATTAACTTATTAATGTGATTCCAGAGAGAAAAAAGGGACTTCTTAGTAGAAGTCAGGGGAAGGAATATATATTTCTACTGCATTTATTATGTGGTAGGCACCCATGGTTATTCAATTCAAGAAGCATTTATGAAATACCTACTAGGCACTAGACCATGAGATACAAGGATAAAAATGAAATAGGCTCTGCCCTCAAGGAACTTACATTCTACTGGGAATTAAGTTCTCTGTGCTCTATAGCAATGCATCATGATTGCCACAGATTTGATCTCCAAGACAACTCAGAGGAAATCTAGTCTAATACCCTCGTTTTAAAGATGAGGAAATTGAGATCCATAGAGGTTGAATGATTTGCCCAAGGTCACAGAGATAGTAAGTGCCAGAGATAGGATTCTAACTCCAAACCTAGGGCTCTTTCTCCTGGACCACACTGCAATCTCTTGGTCTACTATTCAGGGATATGATAATAGGGATCCTGCATTGGATGGGAAGTTGGGTTAGATGACTTCTAATGTCCTTTCAGCCCTGGTAATCTCTGTCTTTCTGCAGGAAATGTGCCTGTGATTAGGAGAAACATGAGGCTGTGAGGAATGGCGGAATGGAGGGCAGATTTGCTGTATTTCCTCCTGAATCAGCCTAAGCCTCTGGGTTCCAACACATGTGAAAACATAGTTCTTGTGTCTGTGGAATCCCACCTCTCAGAATCCTGGATACTACTGATGATAATTCTACTTTTCTTGGCTCATTTTCTCCCACCTAGTTTTTTTTCTCCCCCAAGGTAGCCTTTTATTATTGTCATTGACCTTGTTAGGGTAACTTCAACTCCTATTATACCTGTCCCCCACCCCCTTGTTGACCACTACTTGTGACAGAACATAAAGCAAAGCAGTCCTCATACAGGGCACTAAACGGAAGAACTGGTCAGAAGAACTCTTCCACAAATTCCTTCCTGTTGTCCTTGATAAAAACCTGTATGGTCCCAAGCTTCAGTGCCTTCTCACTGGCCTCTTCAAAGGCCTCCTTTTGTCCAATATTGACAAGGTAGGCAATAACATCATAGCCCAGTGCCTTCGCTTGACATTTTCTTGGCATTTGGAAGTACGGAAACAGTTACAGAAGTGTAAAGGTTGTACTCTCCAATCTAGTTCTAAAAAATCTGGAAATACTTGAAATGAATTCGTATCTAGGTGTGCATTTGCTCAGGAGGCTAACACGCAGGTAAACAAGCAGAACCCAAATAGTATGTAACTCCAAAAGGGCATTTATTGTAGAGATTAACTGAGATGCCTCTCAGTCTTCAGAAGCTTCAGAGAAACAAGTGACTCTGGCCCCCATTTGGAATCACTCCATATTCTAGAGCAGTGGTTCTCAACCTTCCTAATGCCACAACCCTTTAATACACATATGTGGGTATATCTGCATATGGGCGAACCTGCCTGGAGACAGATAGAAGAGGTGTCTCAGTTACTAAGACCATCAAAAATATGTGTTTTCCGGTGGTCTTAGGTGACCCCTGTGAAAGGGTCATTTAACCCCCAAAGGGGTCGCAAGCCACAGGTTGAGAACAGCTGTTCTAGAGGAATAGGTGTGCCTAACCCACCAAATCTATATGTTCTCTATTTCTCCTTCTTTCTTCTCTTCACAACTGTCAACCAAACATCTTTGAGCCAGTGGTATTATCTTAGTAAGCAGTTTAATCTGATTAGATAAAAAAGAAGCTTTGGTGAGATAGGTAGGTCAGCAGTGGATGGAGTACAAGGCTTGGAGTCAGGAAGACCCAAGTTCAAATGTGGCTTCAGACACTTAATAGCTGTGTGACCCTGGACAAGTCACTTAAACCCTGTTTGCCTCCATTTCCTCATCTATAAAAAATGATGTTATACCACATATATATATGGGAAGGGAATAGCAAACCATTCCAGTTTCTTTGCCAAGAAAATCTCAAATGGGGTCACGAAGAGTTGGACATGACTGAAATAAATGAACAGCAGCAAGAAATATTCAAACATACATTCTGGATGATCCTTCAGCCCAGCACCTCTCAAAGTCAGAAGCCTCTTTTAGGCTGGAGGTGGTCTCTCTTTCCTATTTCCCAGCAACAATGAAGGATCTGAGGAAAAAAACTAACCTGAAAATTCACTATCTTAATTTAGACCTCTTGTCTCTTCACAAAAAGGAGAAAGATGCATTCTGTTAACTCATAACTAGTTTATAAAGGAGTGTAAAAATTTCAGTGATTCTCACGGTCACAGCTATTAGGTAAATAGTAGAATGGCAGGGTGGAGGCTTCTGGGAATGTTGTTCCATAGAATCCATTTTTGGTTGTCCTTATACCTCCAGCATAGAAGCTGAAGTCCACATGGAATTACCTGTCACAAAACTAGTGCCAGCAGCAGCAAGGTCACAGCTGTTGCCTCAGGTGCCTTTGTGTTCAACTCCATCTCCTGCTTCAAAGCACCAATATCACCATTATCTTTCAAGCCTGTCAACCAAATCTAATCCACGTGATGAAGTGTTCTCCAATCGGCTTGTGTCTGGGGAGTGTAGTCACACCTGGCTATAAGAAAAGCATTTAATTGGGACAGAAATAATTAAAAAGGCAACAAAACAACATGAGTACACTTTACTGAATGAATAGTGTGCTAGTCTTTCCCCCTAGAACAGCTTCCCCTTTGACAGGGGAAGGTATTGGCTCAGTTTCCCTTCATAGCTAGAGGATACTTCTAGAGGTCCTAAGTCTTAAATAAGGTCAGAATGCTTCAGTGAAAGGCTGAGTATGTTTTAACATTATCTGCTTGCTCCTACCCACCTCCCCATCTTGCCCAGACTGTAACCCATCTCTTTCCCAGAGGTTAGCAGATGTACCATTCCCTGAGCAGATCCCAGCTTGCCTCTCTCAGGCATTACTCACTGCTCACTAGGCCTTTGATGTACTTCTCCCCTTGGCTCTCCACCCCATGTGGTGATGAACCTGAGGAAAGACCTCCATTAAGCATCCATCTTTTTGATGGCAAAAGTTTCTTCCACTACCATCTCACTAAAGGAAGGTATGAGAAGTTAGTTATGCTCAGTCCATATTCAACTTCCATAAAGAAAACTTCTTCAACACCAACTTCCACTCCCACCCCAAAACCACATTCATACATAATCACACACTCTACCTCTCTGGGAAAGGGAGGAGAAAGAGGGAGATGCATATGAGCAGAACCATAATGAGTCACTGGCTACTTTTAAGATTTCAGCTCAATTCCTTACAAGAAAATTACTGTAGCATAATTAGAATGTACACATAATTAAAATATAGATGATTGAAGACTGTTCCTTCTTTTAAAAACAATCAGATATGTTTATTTGGGAAGGGAGTAGGGATTGATTAGGGCTACACATATTAATTCTTATTTTTATTTTGGAAGTCTATACTTTAATAGTGGGCAGCTAGGTTATACAGTGGATAGAGGAAAATTTGAGTTTAAATCTGACTTCATGTACTTACTAGCTACGTGATCCTGGGCAAGTTACTTCATCCTGTTTACCTCAGTTTCCTCATCTGCAAAAATGAGCTGGAAAAGGAAATGACAAACTACTCCAGTATCTTCGCCAAAACAAAAAACAAAACAACAACAAAACCACATGTCCATGGCATCAGGTAGAGTAGGACATGACTAAACAACTGAGGAACAACAACCATACTTTAATAGTACTTTTTTCTTCCTATAATTAATCAAAAGGATTTATTCGATTTATTCTCTTGACATAACACTGTGCTAGGCATTGTTGGGAGATAAAAGAAGCATAAGATCTAGTCCCTGTAATAAAGTCACTGAGAAAAAATTTCAGATGCCTCCCCCCACCCATGCCCAACCCAGTTTTGCTGTTCATAGAGTCACGGAATATTAGACTTGGAAAAGACCTTAGCATTTATCCAGTACAAAGCTTCATTCACTTTATAGACTATAGCACCAATGCCTAGAATGTTGAAGTGCTATGTCCACTTGCTCTCACACCTGCGCCTCTTCTTGTGTTCTCTGTTGTGAAGGGGAAACCTTCCCCAGTTTTGTTTTGTTTTTTGGAAAGGGGAAGGCAAAGCAATTGGGGTTAAGTAACTTGCCCAAGGTCACATAGCTAGTGTGTCATTTGTCTGAGGTCACATTTGAACTCATGTCCTCCTGACTTCAGGGCTGGTACTCTATTCACTGCACCACCTAGCTGTCCCACCTTTCCCGGTTTTAAATCATTAAGACCCATCTGCCTTTTGTTTTTCTGACTTGAAGGATATTCTTCTGCCCAAACTGAACATGCTCTTTCCTGAGAGAAGAGTCACAGAGTAAGTAAAGCAGCAGAGCTCAGATTTGAACCCAGCAGCTCAGATTCCAGATCCTTGAATCTGATACTTTACTTTATCGTTTGCATATCACAAATATTTTCCAGTTACACATACAGCCCCCTGGTAGGAAAATGAGAAAATTCTACACAAGAGCATGATTTAGAACTAGAAGCAGCCATAGAAAACTTTTTACTAACTCCCTTGTGATACACATGTAGAAACAGAAGCCAAAGAAGTTCTGTGTCTTGTCCAAGGTGACAGAGGAAGTCAGAGACAATCAGGATTCAAACCTGTGTCCTCAGACTTCAATCCTGCCCTCTTTCCATCATATCAAGCTATATGCTATAAGGCCTAGTCATCAATTCTCTCTGGAGTGTTAATGTCCCCACCTGTCTCCACAATCATCCCACAGGCACCAGAGGTTTCTGGCAAGCCTGAACACATGACATCATATGCCTATGGTTTAGGGAACCAAATTCTCTCCAACTTTGCTGGGCTGTATTATAGTTCCCTGGCTGGAGATATGGACAGTTGCTCCCCCTCCCTTATGCTGGCTAATGTTTTTAATGGGTCAAGTATGTTTTCCAATGAAGACCTCAAAAGCAGCTGGTCACTCTGAGACACCAACTCACTGCAGTAAATTGTTAACAGATGCCTTCTTGATTTGATTAGAATGCAACCAGGCTCATGCCAATAATGAAACAGAGAAGTTAGCAGATCTTTCCATTATCACAAAAGGAAATCCGCCAAGCAGACACATGCATTTTTCAGGTGTGTGAAATGCAGGGTTTGGAATCTCCAACAAAGGGAATGCACGTGTAAGATTAAAGCATGCCCATGTGCTTTGCTTACAGACATAGGCCTGTGCCTTCTGGGCTTGGGTATTTTTTTTTTCCATTGGCAAATAGACGGCATGTGCTTAGTTTTATGAAACAATCCAGAAAAGTCATCTCTCGACATTTCATGCCTTGAAAGCTAGATTTGAGGGAGTAGCAAAGGTTTCTAACTTATGGTTCCCTTATCACTAAAACTACATTACAGCCCAAACCATTTTCCTGATTTGTTCCTATCCTATAATTCACTGACCACAAAATTGTAGGATTTCAGTTGAAAGGAGATCTATACTTAGACTGTAATCTTTCCTTGTAGCTGGATGGTCAGTAACTTCAGCAACTGGTAGACTCTGCTTTATCAGTGATCACGTGGATCAATGCTCTGTTCTTTTTTTCATACCCTTCCTTTTATAGGAAAGGGAAGTGAGACCAGTGAGATGAAGTTATTTGCCCCAGGACACACAGCTACCAACAAGCAAAGCAGGGAAGCTGGTGTGGCAGCTTGTCTTAGTAGGGTCATAGGATCCTATCTTTAGAGCCAGAAGAGATCAAGGCCATCTGATCCTACCCCACATGAGGAGCTGAAAGCCAGAGAAGTTCAGTGTCCTACCCAAAGTCATCTAGGTAATAAGTAGCAGCAAACTTGAGGCCTCTGGCCCAAATCCAGGCTGTTTTCCAACATAGATCCCTCTGCCTCTATATGTCGATAGACCAGTAGAATTCACATTTTTTGAGGACTGGCTTTTTCTGAATTCATCTTCCCAGTGCTGAGGAGGTGCTTTGTAAATATTTACAGATGTGTACAATATCCTAATGAGCATGGGTAGAGATGTGGCTCGGTTCATCAATTAGCTCAGACAAAATTACCTTTCATTACTTAAGAAAAGTCATAATGTAGTCTATATGTTCTGTTAGTTTACTTTTCCTGAGAGCAGTGACTGTAGAAATACAATACCCCATACTTAAGTACCTATTACATATTGGAAGGGGCAGTTAGGTGGTATAGTGGGTAGAACCTGGAATCAGGAAGATTTGTCTTCCTGAGTTCAAATCTGGTCTCAGACAATTTTTAGCAAGGTGACCCTGGGCAAATCACTTAACCCTGTTTGCCTCAGTTTCCTCATCTGCAAAATGAGCTGGAAAAGGGAATGGCAAGCCACTCCAGTATCTTTGCCAAGAAAACCCCAAATGGGGTCACAAAAAGTTGTACACGATTGAAAAATGACTGAATATATACAAATGGAGGCAATGCAGATGGAAATACCTTTGACTCATAATGTCATCCTATCACTCTCTATTCAAAGTCAGACCTGTATGTGGGGGGAAGCCTTGCCTTTTTAGAAAAGACCAATGCAACCACATTCCTTTTGTCCATCTGAATGTACAGATTTGCTCATATCTTATGGAGTTGAGGGAGATGGGAAGGAGTGAGGGAGGGACAGAGGAAGAGAGGGGGAAGAGGGGGAGAGAGGGAGGGAGGAAGAGAGAGAGAGAGAGGGAGAGAGAGAAAGAGAGAGAGAGGAGAGAGAGAGAGAGAAAGAGAGAGAGAGGGAGGGAGGGAGAGAGAGAGAGGGAGGGAGAGAGAGAGAGAGAGAGAAAGAGAGAGAGACAAAGAGAGAGAGAGAGAGAAGAGAGAGAAAGAGAGAGAGAAAGAGAGAGAGAGGGAGGGAGGGAGAGAGAGAGAGAGAGAGAGAGAGAGAGAGAGAGAGAGAGAGAGAGAGAGAATGAATAGGCACAGTTCTGAGTCCTAAACTCAGAAGAAACCAGCCAGGCCTACAACACTTGTTTTCACTTAGTTATGCATGGCCTTGAGCCACACAAAATTGCCTAAATGGTCTGGGAGCTTCTGCAAATGAACTCTTTTTTCCCCCTCGGGCATTTTAATCCTGAGGCCTTGAGATTTTCAAACTCCTCCTGGATTTAATCATCTGAATCTCAGAGTCTGAGGGGTAGGCCCTCTTGGAATCTTTACATGGTTCTTTAGACTTGGACACTGAAGCAACTACAAGTAGGTTCAAGCTCAGTTGTGCCTGTGATTTGGGGATTGCACCCCACATTCTGTCCCCATGCAGACCTGCTCATCTCTTGCTTCCTCTGAAATGGGTAAAGTCAATCTGTTTTGAGAAAGCAAGTTTGGCCTGGACAGCTTATTCACCCAACCAGACAACCAGCGTTTGTGGAGGACCTTCTAAATGCCCAGTTCTTAAACCCGTCATGTCCTGTTAAGTCCCTTTTCTATACTTTCTGCTGCAGTGAAATCGGCCTGCTAGTTGTTCTCACAGACAGTCTATCTCCTGCCCTTGTACCTTGGAATTAGGGTAAAATTAGGCCCCAGAGTTTGCAATGCCTTCTCTCTCTTCCTCTGCTTCTCAAATCTTCCTTCAAAATACAGCTCAGATGACTTTTATTCCCAAGCCTTTCTAGATCTCCTGAGTTATTAACGCATTCTCTCCTTCTTGATATTATTTTCATTACTTGGCATGTACCTTGTTTTTACCTCTCTGTGGGAATGTTGTATCTATTACCCAGTTGAATTTAAGCTTCTTGAATGCAATGGATTTTGTTTTGTCTTTGGATCTCTAGAACCTAGATAGTGCCTCACATTCAGTAGGTGCTTAATTAATGTTTGCTGAATTGACTAGATTTAAAAAAAGGCCTAAATTCTGAGTTCTTGTTTTGGCTATGACACTGAGCAGCTATGACCTTAGGCAAGTCAATTAACTCCTTTGAGCTCCAGTTTCCTCATCTGTAAAGTAGGGATTACTTTTAAGCGCAACTATTCGGTTGCACTATGTAATTCACAGGGTTGTGGTGAGGACCAAAGAAAATAATTTATCTAACATGCACAATAAACTAGATACCACTATCTGCATGGATTTCAGCTAATAACAATGGTGGTGATGATGATAATGATGGTACCTAGAAGTGCAAAATGGAGCACAGAGGAGTTCTTGCCTTCAGGAATCCCATGCTAAGTGGCAAATTGTACAGAGGTACCATTAGTTAAGCATCTCTATAGCTTGCTCCATTCCATAACATGTCACTGGGAAGCAAAGAGTATACTCTTAACTGTCTCATGTCATGAAGATAATCCATGTACTGTTCCCTGAGCTGTAAATTCCCCACGTGCTTTTTTTTAAGAATCAAAATTGTTTCAGAGTGATTCTTCTATTGTAGTCAAAATTGTTTCATACAAGATCTAGAACCCCCAACACTGGCCCAGGTTTTTGGGGTAAGACATGTAAGACAACCCAGGGGTGACTTATCAGATTGTATGGTCCTCGGTCCTATTGTCCTGGAACACTAAAGGACAACTAAATGTCCATTGATTTGTCCTCCCCATAATGATCTCAAGAGAGATGGAATAGAGTGAGAAGGTCTCCAGAGAACAGCTAAAATGATCCAGATTACTTGGTTTCCATATGAGAAGATTCATAGATGGTCAGAGTTGGGAGGGATTTGTATGTAAGGTGGATTTTAGTCTATGTAAGGTGGGTTTTAGCATGTGTATGGTGGATTTTCTTGTTCTTTTTAAGATACTAGTTCCTAGGATCTATGGCCATGACAATCTCTAGTTCCAAGGCTCATGGTTTGTAAACATCTCCATCATGCTTGAGCATCATATCTTAAGATAATGTAAACATTTGAATTCAGCTGATAAATACCCACTACCACCATGCAATGAGATAAAACTTGTGAGGCTGTTACTGGAAAATTTCTTCCTTTGTCTGTTGCCCTATAAATCAAGAGGGCACTGGTCAGTAAGTAGGGAATAGGAATTCACAAGAGAATGTGCATGTGTGTTTGCCTCAAACAGCCCCCATAGAGGCTTAGAGGGGATTTGTTTATGTATATTAGTCTTGACTGGTCCCCATCAAGACTTAGGGGACCTGTAGGAGTTGTAACTCCTACTATATTCTCACCTGCCCCAATGAGAAGAGTAATTAGGGGATTCTGTAGAAGTTGGTGTTCCCATTATCAGCAAACTCCTTTGAGAAGACTAGAATAAAGTAAGTTTATTTAACCCCTCATTATGTCTCTGATCCTGTCTTCCTGTTTGCCTGGATCAAGAGTGAACCTGCTAGTGCTAGAAGCTCTCCTGTGTTACCTCCTACCTTACAATTGTAGTAGTTGATGTTATCTGTGTTATAGGACCTTAGAGGTCCTTAAAAGGAAACCTGTTTATTTTACAGATGATGAAATGGAGGTCTAAAGGAGGGAAATGAGTTACCCAAGGTCACACAGCCAGAGAGTAAAGAGGCAAGATTTGAACCAGGTCTGATGGTCTTTCTATTATTCCACATTAAGATGAAAAAAAAAATGGAATTCAATAATCTAAGGAAATAAAAATTATGCATTGCAGAGCAAATGTTTGAAATCTATAAAACTATGAAGGGATAAGATAAACATAGACCTATTACCCAAATCCAAATCCTGGAATACCAGAAATACACTCCTTAAGGCTTGCGATATATACATTTAGGATGAAGAGCTTATAGCTGATAGGTTCATAAAATATTTGGGGGAAAATTAGGAAGATATCAAAGACAGTGAAATATTTTTTTCCCTAGTCATGCCTTAGTCAGCTAAAAACAGTCTGGGGTACCCTTTGAGTTACAGATAAGTAGAGTTTGCATGCACTTTGCAGGGAGATACTGAAATCCAGAAGCAATTCTAGGCTAAAGCAATTCTAGGCTAGATTCTAGGCATCTGTCTGTCTGTCTCTCTCTCTCTCTCTCACATGCACGCACACACACATACACACACACACACACACACACACGCACAAAATGAATCTGCAGAAAAGGAACAGGGACAGCTAGGTGGCACAGTGGATAGGGTGCCGGGGCCTGGAGTCCTAAAGATTCATGTTCCTGAGTTCAAATACCGGCTGAGACACTGACTAGCTGTGTGACCCTGGGCAAGTCATTTAACTCTGCCTCCATTTTCTCATCTGTAAAATGAGCTGGAGAAGGAAATGGCAAACCACTCCACTTTGCCAAGAAAACCCCAAATGATATCATGAAGAGTCAGACACAACCGAACAATAAGAAAAGAAAAGTGTTTGGAAAATTGCCTTGATGCTTCCATTTTAAAGGTATTTTTAATTACAATTGTTGATGAGGATTTACCCATTACTTGATTCACTATTCAGACTGAATTCCTAAGAAGAGGGGTAGGATATTATCATTAGCAAGTAGACTTAAAATCTAGAGCAGTTACTTCAAATTTGTGTCAGAGACTTCTTGACCCCTCATTTTGAGTTTTTGTCTATGTGATCATTTGGAAGAGAGACAGAGAGAATAGCCATTTTCCTTGTTAATTAAAGATTTTAATCATTAATTTTAATATATTTTTCAAATTAGCTCCCATTTTTCCAATAGTGAAAATCTCAGGCATATAGAATGAATGAGCTCTGACTTCTCCATATAAAGGATTGTCTTTTTCTTTTGAAAATCTCTTTTGAAAAAAAATATAACCCCATACTTTTGCTTCAGTTAAAATATAAATAGCACCTTAGCAGAAAGAAGCTATAAATAGCTCATTTCTTTGAATATGGAATCTTTCTAAGAGTCATGATGTGAAAATGTAGAAGATTATATGGAGAAATACAGAAATTACACATGACAGCTCTCCTTATTTCTATCTTGGTGAAGAAGAATTGTTTATTTCCCCTGATAATGAATGCTTAGAAAAGGTCTCATATGCAATATTCCATCTTTTGCCTCCAAGTCTTTGCACAATCTGTCTTTGCTTGGAAAATTCTCTCTCTTAACTCTGCCTCTTAGCATCCTGAGTTTTCATCAAAGCCCAAACAAAAGATCACATGATGTTCTTCATGATCCTCAAGTATGTAATGCTTTGCTCCCCAAATCAAATTCTATTTTGTATATATCTCGAATATACTTACGTGTGTGAATGTTGCCTCCCCTGAGAGAACAGAAGCTCTTGGAAGCCAGGGACCATATCATTTATTGTTATTTGTATATCCCAATGCCAAACCCTGTCTTTGGCCCATAGGAGGTACTTAATGAACACTTGCTGATTGACTAATTGATTCATACCAAAATGTAAGCTGACTACCCAGCACCCAGACCTTCTCAGACCTCACATAGAAATGAAATACTTTTAAAAAGATTATTAAAGGGTCTGAGCTCTTTCTGTGCTCTCTTCTCCACTTGAAAAAATGAGTTACTCTCAGTAACAGAATCAAATTGGTTCTTAGGGAACATTCAACATACCAGCTGCAAAAAACTTTCTAGTAAAATATGCATAATGAAACAAATGTTTAGTCCAGGCTGGCTAGCATCTGAAGCACCCATTAAGAAAAAAAATCTCTGAAACTGCTTGGGTTGATGCTCTTTTCAGCTGCCTTTATCAGAGGAAAAAGGGAGAAAATTGTAAGACCTTGTTTTTTCTGCTTTGTATTTGAGAATGTATCTTGTTTTCAGATAGAGCCTGGTTTGATAGATGGGATAGAGCCCTGGAACTGAAGTCCAGAAGGCCTAGATCTGAAAGCTTTCTCATTAGCTGTGTGACTTTGAGCAAGTCACATCTCTGAGCTTCATTTCCCTTTCTAGATCCTGGGGAGAAAAACAATATCCACCCCAGTGAGAGTGTCATTAGGACCAAATTAGATAATGCCATCTCCTTTGTCTTTTCTTTACTGGAGTCGTGTATATGTGTGTGTGTGTGTGTGTGTGTGTGTGTGTGTGTGTGTGTGTGTGTGTATGTGTCACACACACATATAAACATTGAGGGAATTTGTTTTGTTTGACTCTGCATGTAACACATAGACTGTATGTATCAGAAGAAGGCTTGAAACTTAGATCTTCCTGATTCCAAGGTCGGTTTTTTACCAACCATACCATACTGCCTCTTAGTGATGTCTGTCATAAGCAAATAATGAACAATAATCATTATTATATCAAGATAATTATATTTCACTATCTGTCTTCTACAAATTGGTGATAATAGTCAACTTGGAATGATTAACTCTTTCGTTTGACCTTCTGTTGAAATTAATGTCATTTATTTTACAATATCTGAACTGAGTGAAACAGAGAAAACATTTTATGACCTTTGTCATTTAAGAGAAATAAAACTATTTTATATTTCTGATTAATATAGGTTTTAAAAATAAATAGTAAATTGATAATGGCCCATATGAATTTTCAAAAAGAACTTTACAAACCATAAAAGTGCTATAGAAATGACATGTATTATCACTAGGTATATCACTATAAGAAATCCCTTCACTTGTCAAGCAAGACTTAATTCCCACATCTGTAAATTGGAAATAATAACACTTATTTGACACAGTTCACATCGTTGTGGAGAGAGAGGCATTGGCAATTGAGAAGTGCTAGAGAGATGGGAAGCTGAAATCAATGACCACCAGCACTCCTAGCAAGTAGTAGGAACACTCACATAGCAGAAGCAGCAGTAAAGGTAGCAGAAACATTTTAAGACCATGTCATTGCCTCCTCAAAATATCAAAAGCTTTTTCTTAAGGAGCCCAGACTTCATGACTGATGAAAATCGTGCAAGGACAATATAATTTGTACAATATATGACTGCAGGATGCAAAAATTTAGGACCATCCAAACATCTAGAAAGACACAACTTGGTGACAAGAATTATTCACTGGAAGCTTGCCACTTTTGATAAAAATCAATGAATGATGAATCTCCATATTCCAAATATAGATCCCCAAATACTCGAGAATTCAATAAAGAAACCATACTAAAACCAGAGCATTGTTACAGGGAAAAAACTGTCTCCACCCCATCACCCTGATATAATATTGCTCCAAAGCAATTTAAGGACAATGTTTTTCATGATGTTGCTATACCAAATTCTTATGTTGCTCCCAAACAACATCTACTGAAAAGATTTCAAAATGTAGATACCTAAGAGAAAATAAAAAACCACGTGGGAACCAAATGAGGTGTATGTCATTCCATTGTCCTCTCTCTTACTAGCATCGCTATTATTATCTGTTATTATAATTATTATTAACAACCACAAGAAAGAGTGGGATAGGGATGAAAAGTACACTTAACATGGACAGAAGAGGCAGGGAGAGGCTGTTGGGTAAGACAGTGGGCTGTGAAGTGAGTTATGCTATCCTGTAATTGAATCAACCTTGAATCAAGATTTTAACACAGATAATTAAAGAGCTTTTACTCAACAGACTCCTTATGTAACCTGCTTAAGGCTCCTTAGACAGCGGGCACACACACACACACACACACACACACACACACACACACACACACACACGGAGTCTCTCTGCTTGTAAACATTTTAGCCAGTTCTTCACACATTCATTAGTGCCAGGGCAAGAACATTCCTGATGTCAGTGAGCTTCCCTTATGCCAGGGACCAGCTTTGAAATTGCTTTTTCCATTTTTATTAAAATTCTTCCTCCTTCTCTGCCCCATTCCCTTCTTTCCCCTAAGCTTTTCCTCTTCCAGATCCTAGGTCTTTCACTCATAACTTGCCATGCATGGCAAACTTACTCATTCTGAGTTGAGGTACTGTAATACAAAATTCAGGATAGAATAAATATTTCAGCACTGAGCATCTGTGTTTATTAGCTCAATTTCAGATGTGTCTGGAGATTTCCTCTGAGCTGCGGTGTTGATGCTTCTGCATATGTTGAGTTTCTTGATTTCAGAGAGTTTGGATTTTTTTTCCATCATTATGACTTATTCACATGTGGTTTCCCAGTCTGAGCAAGTGCTCACACACTATTTGCTCACAAGCTCATGACTGATCAAGAGTGTTGGCCTGACAAGCTTTGGTGAGGTTGCCTGAGCTGGGGTGATGACATGCTGAGATCTGGGAGGGGGCGGCAGGAAGGGATCCATCTTACCCCATCCCTCCTAGAGATCTTCTCCCAACCAGCTGTGTCCTGGTTACAAGGTAAAAACTGTAGGGACTGGGTAGCAAGTCTTTCGATTGATTGATCCTTTAGCATGGGTGAGTTTATCAGATCCCTTCCAACCGACAAGTTAAGATCTGCTTAATGAGCTACCCAGAGACGAAGTTTTGACAGGGGAAGGCTGGAAGGCCTGTTCCATATCCAGAAGGTCCTTCCTACCTATTTGTTATACTGCCCCTTTCTCTTCCTCTCCTTTCCTATCCCACTGACAAGAATCTGCCAGTCTGTAAATAGTGAATTCCCTGTCCTATACTTCAAAATCCCTTACCAACATACCCTATTTTCTTCTCCCTGACTCCTGTCACTGAAGAAGGGCTGGTTCTCCTGGCTCATCATCTCTCCTCCCCTTCTACAGCTTGCTCTTCAATTATACTTTTTTTTCTTTCTCTAATCTCCACTCTTTACTTATCTCTTTGGTTGCTGCATTCAAATAAGTCTCTCTCTTGCCCAAACACAAAGAATCTTCCCTTGACCTCACCAGCCATCTCTACATCTCTCCTCCTAACCCAACTTCTAGGGAAAAAAATCTATACTTCTTGCCTCCACTTCCTCATATCTTACTTTCTTCTCACCACCTTGCAATCTGGCTTGTGGCTTATTCAAAGAAATGGTCACCACTGTGGTTTAGACCCTCTTCACCTTTTTCCTGGATTATAGCATCCTTGGAACCTCAGCTTCTCTCTCCCCTATCTAATTCAGTTCCCACATAACTGCCAAAGTCTTCTTAAATGAGACCATGTCTCTCCTCTGGCCCAAAAACTCTCTTCCATCTCCAGATAAAATAGAGGCCTCAGCTGAACATTAATAGCTCTTCACTGTTTGGTTCCAGCCTACCTATCCAGGCATATTTCACATGACTCCCCAAACTCTGTTCTAGCCAAATTGGCTTACTTTGACCTCTGAACTTGGTGCTCAATCTCTCATGGCTTTGTCTAGGTTGTCCCTTATGCCTAGAATGAGTGTGAACTCCTCACTGTCTTTTAGGATCCTGAACTTTATTAAAAGTCAAACACATGTGCTCTCTCCCCAATTGATGCTGTATGGGGTTGCTAGGAACCTTGAAATGTCAGGGGACAGACGGCTCCAGGTCCCATAGCTCCATCACAGTGAGAAACTTCTTCTGATCCTCTGTTAATTCTCTCTCCCTCCTCATATTTTTTTTTAATCATATATTTACTTAGCTGTGTATCTTTTGTCCCCTCTCAGCAGAATGGAAGTTCCTTGGGGGTACATAGTAGGTAATTACTAAACACTGGCTGGCTTGGATTGGATTAACAAAGGAGAGTTGAGATGTGAGAATTTGGGGAGGGGTTTCTGGGCTGCCTAGGGTCAGAATAAGGGCTTTGAGGACCTCTGGGGAAGGAGTGACAGAAGGGAAAGATAAAAACTGAAAGCTGGAGATGGGCATTTTGCCAAAAGCAGGAGTCAACATGTAATGATGGAAAGCGCTCTCCCTTTGGAGTCACAAGACTCGGTCTTCTGTCTAGGTTTAACCACCTTCTAGCCATATAAGTCATTTAACCTCCGTTTCCTCATTGGTAAATGAAGATATTTCTTCTACCCACTTCACAGAGTTAGCGAATAGTCAGAGGAATTTAAGGTGCTTTGTAAACTATAAAACACTATGTAAAAACGACAACTTTTAATATTAGGGATAACCTAGAATGGATTGGAATATGGAGTGAGGTTGATAAATGGCCTTATTTCCCTTACTTAAACCCCACAGGATACGAATTACTTACTACATTTTCTAGAAAAGCAAAAATGCAATGTTTGGGGTTTTGTTTTTAAATCTAGGGTGAACCAGGGTGATCCTTTAGTTATCCTGTAGTTTATAGCACATTGTTGAGATTTTAATAAGTGTTATTTAAAACTAGGAAAAATCAGTTCTTTTCCTGAAAAACAAAAAATCCTGGGTGCTCTCAGTTCTCACCTCACAACTCCAACCAAGCTCTGCATCTGCCCTGACTGGAGGAAGTAAGTGTCCATTTTCTTTCCTATTCAGTTCCAGCGGGGGCCCTCCACTCCCACTGCCTAGCCCAGGTAAGAACACCAACGCATTACATTCTGCTGTGATCAAGGCTCGTGTTATTCATGTTCTCTCTTTTTACATTTCTCGAGAGAAAGCCTACTCCAACACCCTTGCTAAAGGGTATGCCAAAGAATAGTTATCTCCAGAAAGGGTAACAACACTGAAAATGAGGAGAATTGCAAAACTATTGCATCATATCAAGAAAATTATTTCAGAGCTACTACTGAATAATCACCAAGTATTTACTGAGCACCTAAGAAGGGCTCAGTCTGATGTTCTGGGATGGGACCCAGCCCGTTGTCCCTGCCCCTCAAATTGTGAAGATACTGACACATATGAGCAAGTGAAGAAGCATATGCACAGCATGCAATAAAATGCCAAATTGTATAGTTCAGTCTATAGAAGGAGTGAGAAGGAAATCAGGGAGAGAAGGATATCATCCTGTTGGAATAAGCATGAAAATCCAAATGGAGGGGTCGGGGGTGACTTCAGTTGGACCTTGGGGACAATAGGAGGAAAGGAAGAAGCATCTCTATCATGCCTACTAAGCACTTTACAAATATCTCATTTGAAAAGGGAAAGATCTAAGTGAGGAGAGAAGGGAAGTCATCTTGAGCAAAACCACAGAATGGAAATGATCACAGGGCATCTATGAGGAGATGAATCTGCTGGAGCTGAAAGCACATGTTAGAGAATTTGAGTTTTTTTCATGTGTTTTTTAAAATTGGAAATAAGTTTACAGTAAGTCATATTATTTGGGTCTCACAAGCCTTCTGTCATCTCTTACAGTCTCATTATATATATATATATATATATATATATATATATATATATTTTATTAAGAGTCTTTTTTGTGACATGGACCCCTTTGGCAGTCTAGTGCAACCAACAAATTCCCTTCTCAGAATTACGTTTTTAAATGCATAAAATAAAATAATGATAGATAGGATTTACATAGTACATATAACCCTCAGAGTTAGGGACTACTATTATCCCCATTTTTATAGTTGGGGAAACTGAGGAAAACAGAGGTTAAGTGACTTGTCCAGGATCACACAGCTGGTGAAATGAACTCAGGTCTTCCTGACTCCAGGCCCAGCGTTCTACCCAGTGGACCATCTAACTGTCCCTAAATACATAGGATTACAAAGGAAACCAACTATATTGAAATAGTTATCAAATACATATTTTTAAAAACCCATCTGCAAATATTTGTTATAAGGACTTTGTTTTTCTTTCTTTTTAATGGGGAGTAAGATGGAAGGGAGAGAAGAGTTTTGTTCATTGAATAAAATAAAATATTAAAAGAAAAAACCCTGCATTTATATGGAATCTAATATGAACCATGTCTTATTTAAACATCGTGCATTCCCCCAGTACTTACCTACTACAGTACTCTACAAACAGAAGGTGCTTAATAAATGCTTGTCAAATAATGAGTGGACATTGCTAACGCTGAATACTTACTATTGTTTTGCATTCAAGCACATGCATTTTCTAAACGTTAAATTGTGTGTGAACTTAACTTAAGATCACTCTTTTTCTGAACCAGCATTAAATTACAAGAGTGGTGTTAATAGCTTTATGTTTTAATGCACTGTTCTTTTCTAAAGAAATGTCTCCTGGCAGAAGCTCTTCCCAGTATTGCTTGACCTGTGTGCAGAGGTGGTCCAGGCCTCTGAGGCGAGACTAGATGCCAGGCCCAACAAACTCTCGAGCTTCAGCAATAATCAGGAAATGGATGGTTCAGATATTCCGTGCCTCTGCCCATGCCCCCAAATTAGCATGATTTGGACAACAGCCATAGTGGAATATTAACCTTGAGACAGGAGGCCTTAAGAACTGATCTGGAGAGCCCTCTCCCCACACCCCCCCCCCCCAACTCCCCACCTCTCTTCTGGGAAACTGTCACCTTGGGGGAGGGGAACTGGCTACATCAGATAATAGCCAATGAAAGATTGAAATCTGTAAAACAGTAACCAAATCACAGACACCAGATGTGCTGCCAAATGCTCAGAATTACCCAAACAGCTGAATCAGGGCACAGATCAGCACTTTTCCAGCATGGGCCGCACACAAAAATGAGTGGAGAAGGGTTTATTGGCTGGCGCAGCTGTCACCTGGCAGCTCCTGTGTCACCCCTGCCCAGTGCCTTACCTCCCTTCGGGCTGGTGGTTGTGGGGGGGGAGGGTTCCTTTGAACTTGGGGGGCTTTTCTGCTGCTGTCAATCAGTTGTGGTGCAGAGTTTCAGCCTCCCAAGATGAACATTACAGTTGGCTCCAGGCAGGAGTCTTTTGGCCTCATTTGCCTTCCTCCAACTTGCGGTTTTGTGAAAGAAGTCACCTGCCTAAGGAACACTAGGTCTGTCTTATATTGATGGACTTGAGTTGGACCCCTGGCCCCACCACTACATTCACTGGTCTGAGACTCAGCTACCCAGGGTAGTGCAGCTAACATCTGAGCAAGGATGGAGACTCAGGTCTTCTTAAATCCAAGTCTGATGTTTTCTTCATTATGCTACCTAGCTCTGGCCAGAGCCCCTTCCGATCTCTCCATCACACTTTTTAATTCCTTGACCGTCATTACCCAAAAAGATAGAAAAAAAGATTTGGGGATTTTATTTTTCTGTTTATGCAACTGCAAGCTTGAGGCTCAGACAAAGGGAGGGTGGGCAGGCCTCCCCGGCACAGAGCAAACAGCACCTGATAGAGTGTTAGGAGGATATACTTGTGGTTAATGAGATGCAACCTTCATTTGCTCACTTTCCCTGGAAAATTGCTTTGCATTTAGCAGAATTATAATACTCTAACACTCCATTTTAATTATGACCAATGGCAGCTGGCACCCCAGTTTGAAGCACTGGCTTTTTTCAAATGAGAAGCAATTCCCATCCATTTAATTCTCGATTGGAAGATAGGAATGCAGCACTGAAATGGCTTGCACTCATCTGAGTGAGAAGCTGACACTTCTATAGTGCTTTACGGTCTCCAAGCATTTTACATATGCATTCTCTCCCCTGATCCTCACAACAACCTTGAGAAAAGCATACTGCAGATATGATTACTCTCATGTTACCGACGAGGAAACAAGTGCTGGGGAGATAGATGATCAGTGACTTTCCTCAAGCTATGCATCTAATAAGGACCAAAGGTAAGATTCAATCTCAGGTACCTGCTGATACCAGATTTAGCATTCTAATCACTGATGCCAAAGTTTCACGAGGAGGCTACTGACATCTTGTTCTCATAATCCACTGTCTCATGCTGTTCCATGAGATGCTTAGGCTGAGGGAGGAATGAACTAGGTTAAGCCATCTCTACCTTTGGTCAAATTTCTACTAAATTTAACATAGGGTGACTATACAAGCTCTTTGCATTAAATACAACACTGTTTTATAATAACAGCCAAAAATGGATGGTCCTCTATCCAGTTGGGTGGACTCTTTGAGGCAAATTTACAGAAGGATAGGGGCCAGAGTAGACAGGCACAAATGAATTGTGGCTTGCATGGTTAAAAGGAATAGCAATACTGAAAAGATCATAGAAGTTTGAATAGGTAGTGAAGGCCAGATGGACATATTCAGAGTGATGATTGGGAGATGAATTCTCTTTTCTAGATTCTGAGACAATTTCATTTAGAAATAAAATGAACAGGAAGTTTTTTAAGGAAGATATCCAAGGTGTCACTAGCTATATAAAGATGTTTCAATTCACTAATAATTAGTGAAATACAAATTAAAGCAATACAGGTTCTACTTCATACCCATCAGATTGGCAAAAGTGACAAAGAAGGAAAATCCTAAGTGTTGGAAGGGCTATGGGAAAATAAGCACAATGATGTACTGTTGGGGGAGTTATGAATTGGTCTAGCCGTTCTGAAAAGCAATTTGGAGCTATTCCCCAAAAGACAATAAATCATATGTACCCAGGAATACCACTAGTAGGCCTATATCCAAAGAGATCAAAGAAAGAGGAAAAGTACTGATATATACAAAAATATTTATAGCAACTCTTTTTGTGGTGGCAAGGAACTGGAAACTAAGGGAGTGCTCATCAATTAGGGAATGGTAACAACAAATTATGATATATAAATTAATGGAATAATATTCTGCTCTAAGAAATGATGAAAGGGGCTATTTGAAAAAAAAATTGGGAAGGCTTGTAAAAACTGATACGGAATGAAGTAAGCAGAAACAGGAGAATAGTTTATGTGATAAACAAAAAACATTATAAAGACAAACAACTTTGAAATACTTAAGAACTCTGACCAATAACAATCCTAGAGGACCTGTAATGATGAATTCTACCCACTTTCTGTTAGAGAGGAATTAGAAGATATAGGATACAAACTAAGACTTTTTTTAGACATTGGCCAATTCGTTGTTTTGTTTGACTATGCAAGCTTGTCACAAGTGTTTTGTTTTTCCTTTTTTTTGTAGTGGAAGTGGGGAGGGGGAGGTGTAGAGAAGGAAAATAAATTTTTATATTCATTGAAAAAGTAAAATCAAATTTAAAAATGAAATGAATGGTTTCTATTTCAAAATTATCCTAAGTGACAACCCTTGGTCTTTGGGAGAAATTCAGAAATAAGATCTCCTAGTTAATATGTTCTGATCTTCCCCATACAGTACCTACCGATTCCTTTAAGGGATTGCCTGATCCTCTAGTACTACCTCTAAGCCCAAAGTTAGGAGAGATTTCATGCCTATTTGGTGACCTGTAAGGAATAGAAAGACCCCTGGTTACATCTGTGGACTTGAGTCCGAGGACTTGGCTTTTTATCCTGACTACTACTCATATTTATCCCCCTTGTGACACATCACTGCCTTTCTCAGCTTCAGATCGCCTTCCTTGGTTTCAATGATCATCTCTGTGCTAGTAATTCTCAGATCTATTTGTCCAGTCCTAGCCTCTCTCCTAACTCCCAGAATCTTATCTCCAACTGACCAGTAGCCACATCAAACAGGATGTCCCATAGACATCTTAAACTTAAATTGTCTAAAACTGAACTCATCCTTTTCCCCCAAATCCTCTCTCCTTCTGAACTTCCTTCTTATTGTTGAGGGCACTACCATTTTCCAAGTCGTTCAGTCTCACAAGCTTGGTGGCAACCTTTACAATCTCTTGCCAAGTTTTCTTGATTTTGCCATCATAACATTTCTTCATAACCACTTCATGCCTAGAATCTCTGGAAACAGAATGTTTATTAGTACCATATACCTCAGTCTGGGAGGTTTCACTGTAACTGTTTAAACTGGTCAATCTTTCTTCTGACTGATATGCTAGTTAAATGATAGGCCTATAGATTTAAAGGTCTGAGAGATCATCAATTTCAACCCCCTCATTTAACAAAAAAGAATATGAGGAACAGCACTTAAAAAGCATTTTAAATATATCTCTCCTCTAGCTACAACAAATTGCATTTAGAATACCTAATTATCTGGGTAGCTAGGTGGCACAATGGATAGAGTGCTGAACCTGAAGTCAGGAAGATTCATCTTCCTGATTTCAAACCTGGCCTCAGACAGTTACTAGCTGTGTGACCCTGGGTAAGTCACTTAACCCAGTTTGTCTTAGTTTCTCATCTGTAAAATGAGCTAGAGAAGGAAATGGCAAACCACTTCAATGTCTTTGCCAAGAAGGTCCCAAATGGGGTCACAAAGAGTCCGTCACAACTGAAAACAACTGAATAACAAATACCTAATTATGACATCTGGATTCTCTGACTCTTCTCTCTCCTCATAGTACAAATACCACTGCTAGTACACAATTACATGGATCCGTTGGTTTCTAATGCTTAAGGTGGCTGCCAGAGCAGACACATTGGCTATATTTCTTTCTCAGAGACAAAAGCAAACTCCAGCATGCTCATTGCTACATGAAAAGCACTTGATAAATACTTGTATTCTCGAGAAATGAAGATCTACCCTCTGAGGACAGAGTCTGGGCCAGGAATGGAAACCTTCTACTTTGGAAGACACAGCAGAAGGAGGCATTTCATTTTTCTGGTTGAAAGCTATTAACATGGACTTGAAGGAAGTGTGATTGTTCTGTAGAATGGTTTTTATCAGTCAGCTTTCTCTGTTTGCTATGTGTTCCCTTGGCAAGCAGGCCAGTCACCTAACCTCTTGGCCTCAGTTCCTTCATCTGTAAAATGGGGACAATGACGTCACCTCCCTCCCTCTCAGGGTTGTTGTGGGAATCAAAAGGAGATAATATTTATAACAACCCTTCACAAACCTTAAAGCACAGTTACTGTTGTTGTTGTTGTTACCACACAGCAACCTTTTTTTCCTTGGTGCTTGGTTACTGGTCAATAAATTGAAGTCTTTCTTATCATTTAAGACCGTATCATGGGACATAAAAACAATTCCTTTTTTTAAAAATTGAAACTCGTCCACTTATAACTTCATCCTTTGGGGAGATCTGGAGCTTGGCAAAGTAACAAATGCAGATTCTTGTGGTGAAACAAGATGGACCCTAAGGAACTGAACTTGACATAAAGCTTCTAAATGAGAATAAACATGTTGAATGTCCAAATTCCCCACCCCCTCCCCGAATCCCAGCAATGAGAATAAAGGAGCTGTGTTTCCAAATTCCTCTACCTTCAAAATCACAAGGCAACACAATACAATGCCTTCCAAGAGTGGTTGGAAAACAGAACTGGACTTTATTAGGTCAGTGAGCTTGGGGGTTTAAAAGGGAAGCAGTCCCTTCACAGCACCTGTTGACCTCCAGTCAACCTCGATTACCAACTCCCCTTGAAAGTGAGGCATGTTAGGAAGAAGTCCACAAATTCAGCTTCACGATGAAAACAGGCCGGCAGTTGTGACCTACCAAATATGCCTAGAATGACCAGAAGCACTTCAACAAGAAATCCTAATGAGAAAACAAATGCTTTCTAGGAATCTGCTGCCCTGATGTGCTGGGCTACAGAAACCCTCTAGGATCACAGTCTGTGAAGCAGGATCCTAAGGAATGCAATATGTTTGTGTTCTGATGATCTCTGGGCCAGGCCCACTACATCACCCCTGGAGGTACCAGAGGGGCTGGGGCGTTTCTCTTCTCTAATGTCGTTGGCTTAGACACTGACTTCTTACGTTTTTTTTTAATGTTACAGGGTCAGTGACTGACACACCAATTCTATTTAGCCACTTAACATTAACTAAGCTTTACAAAGGGATATTTACCTCAAAGACATAGCAAGAACAAACAAGCAAAAATTTTCTTCCTTATACTTCAAGGGCATAATCTCCCCCATAGTACTTCAGTGAGGGGAGGGGAGTTAGAATGCATTAGGTAGTGGTTCTCAACCTTTCTAATGCCTCGGGCCTTTAATAGTCATATGTGGGTGTGTCTGCATGTGGGCAGACATGCCTGGAGATGGATAGAGGAGGTTCCTAAAACCATTGGAAATATGTGTTTTTCCATGGTCTTAGGTGACCCCTGTGACCCCTGTGAAAGGGGTCGTGACCCACAGGTTGAGAACCACTGGATTAGACTCATATCTTAGCTTTTTCCTGAGTGAAGTATTAACCCATAGTTATTAGTCCCACTGAGTTCACATTCAGGTGAGGTATGATGACAGTGGACTAGAGTCCCTCAGGGCATCTAAACTGAATTGGTTTGGATTCTGACTCCCAGATTCCTGTGATTCCCTCTCCTGACCAAGGTCAGAGACCTCACTCTCTTCACCTAGAATGGAAAAGAAAGAAAAGGCCTAAGACAGAGGCCTATTTCTTAGGGCCATATGACTTCAGGGAAGAGAGAAGACCCTAAAACCTTTTTCCTTATAGCTTGGACTCTCATCAAACACTATGGTGAAAGAATTACCAATGCTGACTCACACATCTTTGAACAAGTTGATAGTTCTAGCTAAGTAGCCAATCAAAAAAGGCACCACTCAACCACATAGCTACCCAACAGGAGCCAGTTCCAGAATGTCCACACATGCTTCACTGTCCACTCCAAGGCACTTCTCTTATACACCTCATCATGATTCTCCTGGAAGCCATCTCCTCAGCATCCTCAGCAGGAAGGCATTGCATCAGCCACACAAGTTGACAGAATCCATGCATGCACCAGACCTGTCACATCCCCCATTATAGTATAATTACATAGATGAAGCTTATCATCAAGGTATTTCTCCATCACACCTTTCTGCTTCCTCGATATTCCCACCAGAAGGTATGAAATGTCCTCGTGCTTCCCCACCTACCCGAACCCTGCACAGCTATGCTTCATTTGGCATTGTTTCCCCTGGGTCATGCACTGTGCTCCAAATCTTAATTTTCTTAATTTTCTTCCATTTCCAGTCTCCTCCTCAAAATTTATTGCATTTAATGTATTTCATTCTCTCAGGCCCTGCTTTCTGCTTTGCAAGGTTATAGCTGGTTGACTCAATAACCGAGCCTGTGCTATGCACCCTAAATATTTTATATAACCACTCTTATTTGCATTTTAACAGAGACCTTCCCCTCCTCCCCTGACTGGATATTCCTAGCCCTCTCAAATTGGAAATGCAGTCAACTCTCATGGCTCTGGCCCCACTGCTAATTGGCACTGAAGCTTTAACCTACCCTGTTTCCAACTTGGGCCCCTTTGTCTTTATCCAATTTGGTGCCCTCTACCCATTCCCCACCCCCAACGTGGAGGTTCCCCATATTGGTGCTAGACTTAGTTCAGACACCTGATTTATTTCGCCTTACGTAGCTAAGAACCCACAAACTCAAGTGATTCACCAGCTTCAGTCTTCCCCAGGCAGTGATTACAGCACCACTACACTTGGCAACTGGGGCCTTCTTAGAAATACATAGCCTTAACTCAAAGAAGCTGCTTGAATGGTGGGAATTTCAGACGATGTAAAAACTGGTAGAGAAACTATTCATAGACATTTGGGATCATAAATTTAGAACTGGAAGGTACCTTAGAGACCACTGAGTCTACACTTTCTCATTTTACAGATGAGGAAATGTAGGCCCAGACAGTTTATGTGAATTACCCAGGGTCACACAGCTAATAAAGTATCTGAGACAGGATTTGAACTCAGGTCTCTCTGTCTTCAAACCCTGGGCTCAATCCACTATATCTGCCTAAAAAGCAAGATTGTAGGCTTTAATGAAGAAAGGAAAACATAGTTAGTGGACACCTTTGGGGAAATAGGGAACCAGAGTAGAGTGCTTGCTTTCTGATTTTCTTTTTGAAGGTCCTGTGATGCAGTACTCTCCAGCCAAGAGGATATTTACAGCCCCAAAAGCTTGCCTTTCACTTTCAGGAAGGTTGTTGAAGTAGCTTGATCAGCTGAGACAGAGAGAGAGCAGCCTCTTCTAAATGCCCAATCAGTCATTATAGCTTGGGAAGCAGACAGCTAGACGGCTGTGTCAGAGAAGACTGTAATTTCACCCTAACACTCTCTCTAGGGATAGTTTCCAATTTTCTGTTTGTTTTTGTCTCCCTCCCACTCCCCCTTTGAATGTGTGCATTGTAGAGCAAACCCTGGATGGCTCTGCATCAGCTTGACAAACATTCTGATCGATACTGAAGATTAGCGACCGAATCCTGCTGGCTTATGGGTTTTGATCATGAAGGGGCTTTGCACATAGTCTGGGCATGGTTGAGGTTATATAACAGGCCCATCTGTGAACAGAGCTCTGCCGTCATGGCTTATTATCTACTAAACTGAGGGTGCCAAATGTGGTCATCTCTCCATTTGGTTCATAACCAAAACGGCCTGTGTTCTAGAACTCAAACTCTGATCAATCTGTCAACATTAAAGTAGAATTCTAACGTCCATGCAAAATAATGATTATACCCTCAATTGACTGAGACCTTCTTTCCCCCACCACTGGATCTAAGTATATTTTGGAAAGCACAGAAGATTCAAAGGGAATAGTGAAGAGCTGAACAATGTTCACCCTTCAATTAAGCTACAGCTAGATGGCTTTCATAGTGCTATGGGGTGTGGAGGGGTCATCTTTTACTTCAAGTGGGGTGAGGAGACTGACAACACAGAGTACAGTCATGCTAAGAGAGGGGGTGGCCTGACCCTGAGAGATCTACCTATACATCCATTGGGTAGAAGGTAGGTCCCAAAGTAGGGCGCTATGGTGACAGGAGGACCAGGAAGTGTCTGCCAATTGATGATCTTGAGGCATAGGAGGGGATTTTCTGGAGGAAGTGCCTCCCTCCCCCCAAGATGTTGGTACCCTTGGAAAAAGGCCCAATGGCCCTGCCCTCATCATGGCCCGGCCTTTTAAAATGCAGGAAAATCTAGCTCAGTGATTCATCCACTTCAACAACACCCACTGGGTAAGACAAAAGGAAAATACACTTACATTCATTTTACAACTGGGGATAGCAGAGCATGAAGATGATGCAGCATCTTGATGAGGTGATAAAGACAAAAATGACCTAGGGTCATACAATCACAGAGCTGCAAGCAGCCTTAAAAGTCACCTAGGGCAACTCCCACATTTTACAGGTGAGGAAACTGACATGAACTACCTTGCTCTAAAGCACCCCATGAAATGGAACAGAGTATGGAATAGAACCAAGGCTCCTAACTTCCAGACAAGTATTCCCCATTGTATTATATTAGAACATAAATGTCTGATTCTTTGAACTGGGTTTTGTATCATATTCAACAACTCAGAGATGAAGAAAATTCGATTATTTGTCGATGTATTACCAATACATGCAGTGCTGAACAGACTCCATTAGAAGTACACAGATTTCCTAAGCATATATGTGCTTCCTCTCACTGGCTGGCATTGAGGTTTCCCCACTGAACCATTCCTTTTTACTCTGAGATACCAAGTTTGTCTCCACGCCCCTCAATCCCAGCATGATTTTCACTGAGAGCAGTGGCTTAATCAAACAACAGAGCTTTGTGTAATGGCCCATTCCTTGGTCCACTGTTGTATTTAATTTTGTCGTTAACTGCACATGGAAACCATGATGCTTTTCCCAGAGAATATGAGACAAAGACATCTTCAAGAGATTAGTTGTTGGGGAAGAAAACAATTCAGCTAGAACAGTCCAAGGGAGATTGGTTGGTTGATGTTTTTCATGTGCTGTATGTGGGGAGTTATTTTACTGGGAACCAGAAAACTGCAGGGAACAGATTGGTTAAGAAGAACAACCAAATAAGACAAAGAACAGTGGTGTAAGGCAAAGATGCTTGACTCAGAATGGCTCAATTAGTGCGTTTTTCCTTGATGGTAGAATCTCACCTCTAGGAGGTCCAGCAGCATCAATGAAGGAGGAAAGGAAAATCAGAGAGAGAAGCATTCAGAGTTGCTGGGGAATCTGTGACCTGGGGGCAGCTGACTTCTTTTGTCACCCATTACTTGTTAAATATTCATCCTAGTCACGGTCAGATGAGAATGAGGATGAGGATGGTGGCTAACATTTATATGGCACTTTAAGGTTTACAATACACTTTATGAATATCACTTCCAATGACCCTCTCAAAAACCCTGTGAGTTATGATAATAGTGTTATTGTTACCATTTATAGACTGAGGCTGGAAGAGGTTAAGTTATCAGCCCAGGGTCACACAGCTTGTAAGAGTCTGAAGCACAATCTGAACTCAGATCTTCCTGACTTAAGGCTCAGTGTTCTATCCACTGCACTTGCGACTTCTCTCTACATTAAGTGGGTATCTTTCCCTTACCCAATTCTTTTCATCTTCCTTTTAGGTGCTTTCTTCCTGCCATCCCCACCTCATTAGAATGTAAGATCCTTGAGAATAGGGACTGACTGTCTTTTCTTTCTCTCTATTTATTTGTATTTTTAATACCTAGAAGTACCTAGAACATGGTAAGCATTTAATATATGCTTACTGACTTGATTTGAATATATTGGGAAATTAGAGTGATATTAAAAATAAAAAAGAAAATCAATTTTTAAAAAGGGGAAGAGATGAAAAAGATAGGTTTAGAAATATGGAAACCTACCTCACTCTGCTATTTTAAGGAAAATGCTTCATAAATCTTAAAGTGTTATGTAAATGTGAGCTGTTATTAAGAATGAATGATGGCTACAGCTTGGATGTGATGGCATGAGTTATAGGCCTGGATCTCTCATTATGCTTGCTATGTGGTATTTAGAAGACAAAGATGGGCAAAAAGCAAGTTGATTAGAGTATCTACAGCATTGTGTTAACAGGTGCCATAACAATACCCAGATGTATGGTTATCAGCTTCATGACATTGCAGCTGCTATCATGATGCACGGATTTGGAAGGTCAACAGGCCAGAAGAGGAAAGTAATGCTACTAAGTGGACTATACTGGCCTGGGTTCATTTTCTAGCTCTTGAGGATAGCTCTTAACTTCTCTCTGTCTCTCTTCCCCATACTATCTCAGTTTCTCTGTATGAAATTTAGAGATAACTTGTCCAAATGGAATGTTGCAAGAATTATTGATAATATTGTTTGGAAAATGCTTTCCTTGGGGAGGTAGGGAAAAGGAAAGTTTTACTTGTATAGAACACCTTAACTAAACTCATTTTTCTGACTTTTGCAATTGTAGAATTAATGAAGCAGGACAAAACTGTTCCAGGAATTCGTGAAACCTCAGACTTCGAGGTATCCATGTTGGCAGACATTATTAGAGATGAAGGGAGGAAAATGCATTTATTAAGCACTTGCTTTGTGCCAAGCATTGTGTTAAGTGCTAGAGATACAAATAGAAAACCATCAATCACAGCTGTCAAGGAGCTCATGCTCTTACTGAGTGAAACAAAACATTTAAGAGGGTCCAGCTACAAGGCAGATGGCAAGGCAAAGGGAGTCTTGGGTTATATTAGCAGGTCAGATGGTAGTATCTGGGGGTTTGAAGGGCTTGGTGGGCCTTCATCTTATTAGAATGATTATATTTGATGACTTTCTGCTCATCCAAGCAGAGGGAAGTAGCCGTGTCTACTCCACAGAGCAGAGAATTGCAAATACACAGGAAGAAGAGAATACTAAACCCTCTCTCTACATGTTTTTAATTCAGTTCATTAAGGAATATTTTCTATGGAACAAGCTTAACTTTATACTAGAAATTAATGGGAAAATAGAATTCTATTTACAAAAAAAAGTGGCTGGAACATGTATCTTGTGTAATTCTTCCCATATTAGTACATTAAAAAGTATTCTTGAAGGTCTTGAAGAGGAAATCTGAGTTTCCTTCTCCCTTGTGACCTTTTTCCTTTTGGCTCTGATTCTGTAAGTTGAGTGCCTGAAGTAGACTTGACAGTCAGTGTGGTGCAGTAGAAGAGAACCTTAGCTCCAGTCTTGGCCCTGACGCTTTTTCTCCATGTGGCCTTGGTAAGCACTCAATCCTTTTCAGCATCAATTTACTTCTCTATAAAGGTGGGGAGGCAGGAGGACACAACTGTTAAGGGTTGTGTGCCTGGCACTGTGCTAAACATAAGAGAGACAAATATAAGCAAAAGGAAAGACAGTCTCTACCCTCAAGGAGCTTATATTCTAATGGGGGAAGAACACACATAAAAGGGAGATGAAAAGCAGAGGGGTGGAGGAGGAGGAATGTGGGGCATGGAGGCAAAGTCTTGATATATTTCAAATATCTTGAGATATTCAGAAGCTCAGCATGGCCAGCCCAGTTTCATTCCCCAAATGGAGACTCTCACCAGCGAAGAAGTGGGCTGGCATAGAGGAGGGATGTGCCGGGGGAGAAGACAGTGGAGTCATGGCAATGAAACAAAATGAAGATGCTGGACTAGCTGACTTTTAGGGTCACTTCTAATTCTAAATCTAAGGTCCTTCTATCCTTGGACCTGCTCTATCCATCCATCCCACATGTGGTCTTAACTACAATATTTTAATGTACAAGTGGATCTAGAGGAGTGAGGGCCTGGTTCAACAGTTAAGGGTTCTTTGTTTTGATTTGTCAGTTTGTTCATAATGATAAATGGCGCCTTGACAACAGACTGCTTATCTGCAAGGTAAAACTTTTCAAGTCATTCCTCAATCCATGGGGATATACACTGTAGTAAGACGATAGTCTAAAATTGCCAGGCCATTAAAGATGTTCTAAATAGCCACCAAAACAAAAAAGCAAAACACCACCATTCTTACTGCATTACTAAAAGACTAAGGTCCAGGCCCATTGCAGGCAACCTTGCCAAGTATTTGTTTTCTCTCCTGTCAATGTAGGTTTAAATGGGATTTGTACCTCTCCCTTGAAAGATGTCTGCAAATTCATCATCCAGGACAAGCAGAATACAGTGTTATAAACTCCTGTTTGTTGTGATGTGTCACTGACCACAGTAGCTGTGACAGAGTGTGAGCTAGAACTTCTGTGATCTAGTGAGGTGCTGTATAAAGGGATTTCATTCTGTCTTGCAACTGCTTCTCATCATTCTCATAGATTTGGTAGTGCCCACTGCATTTTGCAAAGAAGAAAGAAAAAAGAGACAAGGTGACTCCAGGGTGAGAGTCAGACTCTGATTATTCATTCCTAATAGATGCACTATGATTTTGGACTTGCCCTAGACAATATATTAGGTGTGAGTTATAACACCATCATTTACACCCTGGAGTGGCTTATTCTTTAAAATGCTACCCAAGAGATAAATATTCATCTCATTTGAATCATCATTTTAAAAAAGTAATAAACACTTTATTAAGAGGTAGATGCTCTTGTGGCCAGCAATAATAGTGTCACCCAAAAATATGAGCTGGCTTTTTTTCAGTGAGCTTGGGGTTAGAGTTGCATTTCAACTTCTTTCTAGACATGATTGATATCTCTAATCCTACCACTGGAAGAGTGTTGCGTGTTATTTGGGAGAGCAATAATAATAAAATTCTGCATTTATTTTTAAATTACTGATAAAAGCTTTAAGAAGGAATGATTAACAAGGCTGCCTTTGAAGGTCTATGAAAATGGTGGTTATTTAGCCCAACTGCCATCCGAGCAGGAATCCCCACTCCAATGTCCTGGCAAACATTCATCTACCACCTGCTTGAAAACCCTTAGAGGTGGAGAACTCTGTGATTTCCCTTTTGGATAATTCTAATTGTTAGGGGGGTACTTCCTTATTTTGAGCAAAAACCTGCTCTTCTATAACCACTGTATCATTGCTCCTTAATCAGCCCAATGGAGTCAAGTCTAATTCTTCCATATGGTGGCATTTTCAATAGTTGAAGATAGCTACTATGGAGTCCTCTTCTCCAGGCTAGACAGCCCTGGTTCCCTCAGTTGATCTAAATATTCATTTAAATACATTTCAGTTTCAATAGGAAAGTATTCAGGTGGTGTGTTAGACAGAGTGCTGGGCCTCAAGTCAAGAAGATCCAAGTTCAAATCCTGCTTCAGACACTTCCTACTTGTGTGACTCTGGTCAAGTCACTTAACTCCTCTTGACCTCAGACTCCCTATCTGCAAAATGAGAGCAGTAATAGCAATGAATTAATATTTATAAAGTACTTTGTAAATCTTAAAGCACTATAGTTGTAATTATTATTGTTAATATTATTACTATTACTACATAAGCTGTATAAGGCACTCTTCTGAGCATTGAGGATAGATGCAAGGAGAAATAGTAACAGTTTCTGCTCTCAATTAGCTTCCATTCTTCTGGGAGGTATACTATGTATTTGTTGTTATTCAGTCATTTTTCAGTCATATGTGAATCTTTGTGATACTATTCGGGGTTTTTTTTGGCAAAGTTACTGGGTGGTTTGCCATTTCCTTCTCCAGCTCATTTTACAGATGAGGAAACTGAGGCAAACCGGGTTAAGTAACTTGTCCAGGGTCATACAGATAGTACGTGCCTGAGGTCAAATTTGAACTCAGGTCTTTCTGGCTCCAAGCCCAGCTCTATATCCAATGCCATACCTAGCTGCCTCCTTCTTAAACTATAGCACCCAGAACAAGTGACCGAACCAGGGCTAAGGACAGCAGATCTGCAAGCTCCCTAGTTCTGAACATCATGCTTCTATAACAGCCTAAAATTTCATTTGTTCCTTTTATAGTCACAGTCTAGGAGCTCTTATTCCTCAGCCTCCTAGTTTAAGTGCCTAATCCCTATTTCCTGACCTCCCAGGACTCTGGACTTTGCTTGCTTAGACATGTCATGTCTGACTGTCCTAGATCTGAGCTGCTTCTCCTCCTCCTAGTCAACTGTCCTGGATTTGACTTCTCACTTGCATCCATGACACATCCATTCTTTCCTGACTTTGCCAGCTTCTCTTGTCTTGGTTGCTAGTCCACCTGACATGGACACTAGCTATTCTGTGGTAATTTCGTGTGTGACAATCTTATCTTGACCCCTTCTGGCCAGCCCTACCCTATTGCAATCTAAGTGCTAGTACAATACCTCCCAAACCTATCCCCTGATGGTCTCTGAGACTATGTTCTCAAGAATGACTTTTAACAGCTCTTTGAATCTTGACTCAGTTTGACTCTACTCTCAAGTCCTGGCAAGGCTACAAATAATAAAAGTTTCATGCCACACTAAATAGTACAGTTCTATCCTTCAACATTTAATTGGCTGTAAAGGAAAAACAATTAATTGGAGGAGAGTTCAAAAACTATTTTAACATCAACTTATTTTATAGTCGGGCAGGGGGGGAGGGTGGTGTGTCAGAGGTCTGGCACAATGAACAGATCCAGAGAGTTGTGATTAGTGAATCACTGTCAATATTGTATGGGATCTTTGGCACAGTATATCAATAGAGCTGTATTTTTAAAAATCAACCTAATCTAACCACTGGAAAGTATTAATCTTTTATTCCAACAAAGGCAAAGTATAGGGGGAGAGCTCTATTGTTAATTCATTTGGCAGGAAGAAAATGAACAACATCCCAAAGGAAACATTCAAATATCTTTCATAGGACGAGAGAAGCATAAATTTAGAACTGGAAGGGATGTTAGTCAGAAATGAATTTATGTAAAAATGTAAAGGCATTAATTCAGAAAAATGCATTTTGTAGGCAAGATTGGTTTGAAATTGCTGACCTAAGTCGTGTTGAAATTAGTCAAACTTGGAAAAGATAAGGTAAATAATGAATTTTCAAGAAGATGGAGAAACTGAGTGATAAGCTCTTAGCAGAGACGATTCTCATTTTATTTACATGTATTCTTTTGTGAAAATGTGGGTGCTTATTAATATAATCTGATGAAGCAGATTTCAAGATTCTTTCATTTGAACCTTTCTAGCAAAAATTTCTAAAATCCTTTTCTTACTGTAGTGGAGACAGATGTCAAAGGTCAGGAACTGCTAAAGGCAAGCTTTGTTTTAGATCTGTGTTAAACCTTAGGTATCAGTACATTCATACTCATATATACACACACAGAGAAGTGGGGAGAGACCTTTTGAAATTTTATCCCCTAATATCTCTACCAATATTATGATTACAAGAAAGACTTGCCTTCGAGGCTTCGCTGACCTGAATATAATTGGGCTGTGGCTTCCTCCACCTCTCACTAATTTTCATTGTAAGGCAGTAGACACTAGTTACCAGGATGCTTGTATAACTCTGTGGGTTGTGCCATGTGAACCTGGTATCAGGTTAGGTTCATCCATATACAATGAAGAGATTGGCCTGACCTAGTCTGTTTGCATAGTAACTGATTTAGATCCTCCACAAATGAAATCAATTGGAAGTCAGCTGACCTACCAATGACATAGTTTGGTGGCCTTAATTAGGTTTCAGGTAGTTACACAGTAAAAATATCCTAGAAGGATTTGCTGCTAAGCATTTTAATCTTCCCTTTATCTAACACTGCTATTGAAGGAATGGGAAAATAGGAATTCCAAGGTCTTTAGATGCAAATACTGGCCAGTAGGGAATTCCATTTGATGAGCAGGGTACATCTTTCTAAAGGATAGAGCACTTTAGTTGGTATCATGGACTTCAGTTACTTAGTAGTTGTATGACACTGGACAATTCATTTAAACTCTCTAAGCTTATCTGTAAAGTGAGGATGATAATAAATCTACCTGATAGGGTTGTTAGGAAAATCAAATGAGATAACATGTGTAAAATGCTTCCTTAAAACACTGCATTAATATTTATTATTAGAACCTAGATCTAGACAGGCTCCTTTTGAGAAAGCCACAGAGGAAGACTAGATCATAGAAGACTAGAAACCTTCCTCTGTGTTCATCATGTCATTTTAAATCTATTTTATAGAAAGATTTCTAGGACAGATGTAAGATCACAGAAGGCAACGGCTATTTTCACAGGAAGGTGACAATACGTGACATCCTAATAACACCTATTGTCTCCAACAAGGAAGTCTATCAGGCATCACTTTGGGGGAGCAAGGAGACAAAGAACTAGCCATTGAGAATACTAGAGTAGAAGGGATGGTCAGTTAGAAAAAAAAGGTCCATCAAAGGATTAATTGAGGAAGAAATGCCCTGGGAGAGCAGGGACATTTTAAATGCTGATTTTTCCAGGTTAAAGGAAAATTGAAGGATAAGTCAGTTGGGACCTTAGGAACATAGGATACTCAATAAGCTACTTTTTCAAAGGTTGCTGAGGTTTTGTGGTCACCATATGTTTAGTTCAAC
>CM053585.1:495130541-495149714 GCA_028646515.1 Pseudochirops corinnae | reverse complement strand
GAAAATCCTTCTTCAGCTCATCTCTAGCCTTAAGGCATTCTTCATGTTTATTGGAGGCCTCTGGTGGGGGCGCTCTGGCTGCGCTCTCCTCCTCCCTCTCTTTCCCATGATCTTTCTTTTCCCCAAAAAAGGAATCTAGGGTTTGGGAGCTGTTCTTACTTGGCTTCTTATGTTTATTCTTACTCATGGTTGTTCAGATTGTGATTTTATTTTATTTTTTTTAATCTCTATGGGGCACTGCTTCCAGAAGGGAAAGCTCTGTCCCAAATCGCTGGGGTCCTCCCAGGTGCCATAGACTTCCGGCTGACTGGATAATGAAGACTCCAAGACCGAGGCCCAAGACGATGATTCGGATCCAGGCCGCTCAACGCGAGAGCCCTGACCTGAAAACAATCGCTCAGTCTCCCTGCTGTCTGCAGGCCGCAGGGGGGGAAGCTACAACGCGGAGGCGGGTGCAAAACCTCTGCCTTTTGCTTTTCTGCTCTGGAGACCTTTCGGCCAGACTGCTTATTTCCCCCTTTCGCAATCCCCACTTGCAGCTGATGCTAATTGGCTCACCTGAAAGGCTCTTCCACCGCCCCCGGGGCACAGCTGTGGCTTCAGGCCAGCTCCTAGCCGAGCTGACTTTAGTGGGAAGTATCCTTGTGTGCGTTTTGGAGCTGTAGGATTGGTTTAGAGTCCTATTTTATGGGTATTTTGGGGTGGCTATGTGACAGCTGCGATATGTTGCTGCTGCTACGCCGCCATCTTGGCTCCGACCCCCCCCCCCCCCCCAATCCTACTTTCTTTACATCTGTCTTTTCAGTCACTGGACAGGAGTTGGGAGGCTGAGATTTCCTAGGAGAAATAAATACTCCTAAAATTAACATCTTTAAATGACTTCTGTTGAATTCTCCTAACTAACAAGGCAATCCCCATTTTTTTATATAACAAAAAATTCACAGCAGGATTGTGTGTGTGTGTGTGTGTGTGTGTGTGTGTGTGATATTTCATAGGGACAGTCTTGCAAGTGTAGAATTTAATAGTCTTTTTTCTTCCTAGGTTCTTTACAAATGGGATAAACTACCATCACGTGGACAGTAGTATTTTGTTTACAGCTTTGCGGTCTCAAGAAATAGGCTTTAACTGTTGGCAAAGTGAAAGAAATCAGCATTATTTTCCACTAGAATCCTTTTTTTTTTAAAGAAGGCTTTTTAAATGACTAAACATGGTTGTGAATACATAAAATGATAAGGAAAATTGTCCAGTTTTTCATTTTACAGATGAGGTAACAAGACCCAGAGATATCAAATGATTGTTCACCTCCACAGAGTTAGAGAAGCACCTGGGACATAAATAAAGGTTGTTGTTCGTGTTTTTTCAAGCAGTGCTCCCTTCCCCACACCATGCTGACCCCCTTGTCCACAAGGCCTGCCACCAGGCCCAAAACTGTAGTATCCAGGCTGGACTTTGAATGACAGAAGCCAGCAGGACCAGAGGAGTAAGGGCTCTGAGAAGCAGTCTTTTTGACTGGTAGATTAATCCACAAAACACTGGGGTCTCAGAAAACAGGAGTCATTGGGACTCAGAGTACAGTCTCAGAGGATTATACACAGTTGCTACAACAATATAATTTTTCACTACCAGTCATATTTCCTAAGTATGACCTAATTGGAGAGGGCTATGCTCTTTAACAAGTTCTAGAATCACAGCAAAACGATATCATTAAAACCACTACAGACATTCAGAGCAACATTTATGAAAATAAATAAGTAAGTACAACTTGGTACTTTTCTCACTAATCCTCAACTGTTAAGAGCAAACCAGTTTATTTTCTCTTTTTTTTCTTCACCCTTTAAAGACAGACACTCCTAGCTGTTTTTCCTTTCCTGGGTTTGTTTAAATATTAGCTCTGATGTTTCACTGACTGTTAAGATCTTCCCCTCCATGGTTCCACAAGTAGCTGCAGCTGCGACTTGTATCTAAGTCCTTCTGACTCTTAGGCAGCAAAGCAAAAAGATCTTCAAAAGAGACGAAATGGAAATTATAGCAAGTCTTCCTCCTTAACTTTTGCTCAGTTTCTTCCGGAGTTTTTTTCCTCCCATGCAACAGAAAAGGAAATAAGATGCTATGAAAGTATTTTGCTTACAATCACTCAGAAGCATCCTCAGCAATGTACATGTCTATGACTGTTTTATCATTCAGATGTTTTCAAGATTATTTATGTTTTGGGGAAGGGAATTGAGATATGTGAACTTTTTGACTCCCTTAGCTGGATGTACTGGGGACTGGAATTGTAATATCATTATCTCTTTAGCAAACAGCAACTTTTTACAATTTGCCTTTTATACAAAACGTATAATTATGAAAGCCTGAGCATTTGCCAAAAGTGATTTTCTAAGAAGGCCAGTATCAATTCCAGGACAAACCACTTAAAACATTTAAGCAGGGGAAAAAAAAACTAACATTAAATCGAGTTTTTAAACCAATAATTAAAAGTGGTCTCATCACATGCTATTTCTTCTGACCTCATAGGACTAAACCACCAGCCAAAGCCTGCCCTGGAAATATGTACAGAGCCCATCTTCCTGAAAGGCCCCAAACCTTCCAGCAAGGGTGCCACCTCTGAAGCTGTCACTATGGGCTATGCTATAATTGCAGGTGTCATCCATCAGCCCTGGAGAAGACATGATTCCAGGGGAAGACAGGGCATGTTGAATACATAACCCATCATTTTGGTGTCTTTGCCTTGATACCTTTACTTTTGTTGTAACTCCCGCCCTTTGTTCTTGGTGGTTTGAAGTCGTGTTCTTTCTCTCCCACAGTTGTCAAGATCAGAAAGTACTTCCTGGCACAGAGTCAGATGCTGCTCATCTCTCACCAGAGCACAAGGTTTCCTCGTTCATTTGCCAGTCAGGGTGCCCTGATGCTACTCTCAAGGCTAGGCAGAGGCAGCACTGAGGACCAGATAATAGAAGCTGCAAAGATCCAGAGAACGTGGCAAGAAAAATGGGAGCCCCTCCTCTCCAGCTCTTCCATGGCTCCTCTGTCTTTATGGGAAGAACACTACAGACAAGCTATTGGAAGGGGGAGAGCAGAGAAAACTAAGCTAAATTCTTCCAGGTAAGGCTCCCTCACTGATCCCACACCTAATGGTGGTAGGCAATGCCTTTAGGTGTATAAGGATGATAGCTGTAGAATGTCCTGCAGATATAATTATGGAAACACAAACTCACTGCCCTCAAGACTGGACAGTGCTCGAGTTTTAGAAGTGAAAGAGATATTAGAGGTCATTTAATATAAATAACCTTTTCATTCTACTGAGACAGCATAGGGTGATAGGTAGAGAAGAACACTGGACATGGAGTCAGGAAGACCTGGTTCAAATTCCACCTCACATATGTACTGTCTTTGTGACCCTAGCCTCTCTAAGCCTTGATTTCTTCACTTGTAAAATGGGAATAATAATACCACCTTTCTCAAAGGGCAGGATAAATCAGACTAAATATATAAAACCTTTAAGTGCCATATAATTGTTCATATGCAGTCTTCCTCACTAGAATGCAAATTCCTTGAGGGAAGGACCGTGTGTGTGTGTGTACATATATACACATACACACATATATGTATTTATGTATCTGTGTATGTATATATCTTCTATGCTATTATTATCACTACTACTATTACCATTGAGGAGACCAAGACCCAGAAGAGTTAAGTAATTTACTCAATATACAGTTGAGCCAGTATTAGAATTCAGATCTACTTACTACAAGAATAGGGTTATTTCTATACTTGGATTTCTCAATCAATACTAGGTCTAATTATCTGAAGAATTAATATAAATAAGAGATTGACAGCCTGGTAATTTTGGATTTCATGGGATGGTTGCACTTTGGTGGGGCCATCCCATGCCTACAGTCTGGTCCCTCATCCCTGAAAACTCAGGTTAGTCAGGGATGATCAGTCCCTAGGAAATTTGGCTCATAGTTCGCAAACTCCCTTAGGACTTAGTTATTTCACAATGCCCGGTTACAAAATCATTGTGAGTTACACATGTTGACCACTCAACACACTCTAATCCCTATAGGAAAACCTACCTAGAAAGCCAAATTAAGATCAGAAGTTTGCTTGGTAATTCCAAAGCCAGAACAAAGGAAGTGATTGTCCTTCAGGAATACTTCTTTTACCCTTCTCTAGCCCAAAACTATAACTGTCAAGTACTATTTCTACTGTACCAGTTCTGCAGGTGATCTTCCCCCCAAACAATGCTAGACATAGTGACAAATTTTTACTCTCCAACCTTCCTTTTTCAAGACTCCTTGAGTACCTTGTTTCTGAGTATGTCATTTTATTAACCTCCTCATACCCTAGCATCTTTTTTTAAGGTCACAGTTTCTAAAGTTTCACCTTATTTTAGGTTGACTCCTTTCTCATTGACATTCAGGGAGACACCCTAATCTTATGAGGATTATATTCAAATCCCATTATGGGATGAATACTGTCTGGGAAATTTTGTGTAAAACAATAAATCTCATACTTGGCGGAGGATTCCGGTTAGTTTATCCTGGAATCACCTTGCTTGGTCTATGAAAGGTATCCATCACCTACTCTACCCAAATTGTGGCTTATCTGGGTCCCCATTTCTCACTTAGCCATTTCACTGTTTATCTTCCAGGTTAGAAGAGGAGGGGACACTCAAATCAAGATTGTTATTCTTATCCCTTAAAAAGATTTAATCTAGGAAGAAGCTAAACTAATGAACAAAATAAGAATTTAGATTCTCCATGAATATGTGTGCAACTAGGTGATGCAGTCAATAGAGTGCAGGACTTAGAAAAAAGTATGTCCAATTCTGCCTCAGATATTAACTAGTTGTGTGACTCTGAGCAAGTCAGATAAACTCTTTCAGCCTTAGTTTTCCCATCTGTAAAATGGAGATAATAATTAGTACCTAGCTAACAGGGTAGGTTACATATGAAAAGCATTTTGCACACCTTAAAGTTCTATATAAATGCTAGCTGGTTATTATTTCAGTTGTCCAAGTGACCTTGCATCCCATTACCTTGAATAACTAAAAGTTGGCTATATGCAAAGAGCAGTTTTCTTCTTGAATTTCTCACCAAGGAATCTCAGGCAATATGCACTTTAGACAACAGCAAATGGCAAACACTAATAAGTATTCTAATCTTTATCACTTTATTACAAGAAAGGGAGTTTGCTCCTCCCCCACCCCAATAACTCCAGTGGGATCAACTGCATTCCAAAACAAAAGAAAAAAACTCAAAACATGGGGGGGGGGGGGAAGTTAAATGAGGAAAATGAAGATGATTTTCTTTAAATGCTAACTGAGCATTTCTAGAATGCTTTCAAAGCCGTTGTTATGTGATCAACACTTTTTAAGTGAAAACCATTGACTCAAAATATGACCTATAATGCTCTGCCTTCTCATACCTACCTTCTGGCTTCCCTGGACCTCATCATCTCAAATCTAGACAATTGTAAAAGCCTGATAATAGGTCTCCCTGTTTCAGGTGTCACCCCACCACAAACCATTCTCCATTCAGTCACTAAAGTGATTTTCCTAAAGCCCGGGTCCAATTGTCTCCCTTCCCCCCCCCCCCCCCAACCCGTTTCTCTCTTTCTCTCTCTCCCCCACCCCAAGTGGCTCCCTATAGACTCAAAGAACAAATACAAAATATTCTGCTTGGCATTCAAAGCCTTTAATAACCTAGTCCTTTCCTAGCTTTTTAGCCTTCTTATACCTTACTCCCCAACACACATTCTTTGATTCTTCGACTGGCTTCCTGTCTGTTTCATGAACAAGACACTACATCTCTCAATGCTGGGCTTTTCTGTGGACATCCCTATGCCCCTCCTTATCTCTACCTACTGACCTCCTTGACTTCCTTCAAGTCCCAACTGAAGCCCCTTCTTTCATTGGAAGCCTTTCCCATCCCCTATTAATTCTGGTGCCTCCTCTCTGTTAATTATTTCCTGCTTAGCCTGTATATCACTTGCTTTGTAGATATTTGTTTTCATATTGTCTCTCCCATTAGACATTAAGCTCCCTGAGGGCAAAAATTATCTTTTGCCTCTGTTTCCCCAGTTCCTTAGCATAGTGCCTCCCAAAAAGTAGGAGCTTAAGAAATGTTTCTTGAAAACTAGGCATAGACCAACATTTTATACCACATACCAAAATAAAGTCAAAATGGGTACACAATTTAGCTATAAAGGCTGATACGATAGGGAAATTGGGAGAGCAAGAAATAGTTTACCTGTTGAATTTATGGAGAATGGAAGAATTTATGATCAAACATGATACAGAGAGCATTATAAAATGCAAAATAGATTATTCTGATTACATTAAACTGAAAAATTGTTGCACAAAGATAATGCAACCAAGATTAGGATGGAAGCAGAAAACTGGGGAAAAAATTTTTACAATCAGTGTCTCTGATAAAGGCCTTATTTCTAAACTATATGGAGAACTGAGCCAAATTTATAAAAATACATGTCACTCCATAAGGAAAATTTGGAAAATTTTACTCTATGACTATAGCAATGTAAATGAAAATAACAATAAAATGAAGCCAGTTGCATGACCCCAGATGAGGAATGAGCAAGCATACCTTTCCTCTTTTATTGGAGAATGGAGGAATTAGGAGTATGGAATGTTTTATACATTTTCAAGTACAGTCAATGTGTCAGTTGGTTTTCCCTAACTTTATTTTCTTTGCATCAAGGGAAGGCTCACTGGGTGAGTGGGTTTATTTAAAAATATGGCTTGAAAATAAAAGCAAAAGGCATCAATAAAACTTAAAAATACTATCTACCTCAAAAGATCTATCTGTGGAAGTGCTTTGTGAATTTTTAAATCTTATAGACATGTAAGTTATTATGCTCCCATAAACTTGTGATTACAGATAAAAAAAAATACATGTCACTCCCCAATAGATAGTCAAAGGATGTGAATAGGCAGTTTTCAGATGAAGAAACAAAAATTATCTATAGCCATATGAGCAAAATGCTTTAAATCACTGTTGATTAGAGAAATGTAAATCAAAACAACTCTAAGGTACCACATCATAGCTATCCGATTGGCTAACATGACAAAACAGGAAAACGATAAATGTTGAAGAAAAATTGGAATACTAATACATTGTTAGTGGAGTTGTGAACTGAGCAATTTGGAACCATGCCCAAGGGGCTATAAAAAAAAGTGCATACCCTTAGACCCAACAATAACATGTCTAGGTCTATATCCTGAAGAGATCATAAAAATGGGAAAAGGCCCCACATGTACAAAAATATTTATAGCAGCTCTTTTTGTGGTGGCCAAGAATTTGAAATGGAGGGGATGCCCATCAATTGAGGAATGGCTGAATAAGTTGTGGTATATGAATGTAATGGAATACTATTGTGCAATAAGAAATGATGAGCAGGCAGACTTCAGAAAAACCTGGAAAAACTTACATGAACTGGTGCTGAGTGAAGTGAGTAGAACCAGGAGAACATTGTACACAGTAACAGCCACACTGTGTGATGACTAACTTTGATGGACTTATCTCATCTGAGCAATGCAAGGATCTAATACAACACCAAAAGACTCATGATGGAAAATCCTATCCACATCCAGAAAAAGAGCTATGGAGTCTGAATGGAGATCAAAGCATATTATTTGTGTTCTCTGTCTCTCTCTCTCTCTCTCTCTCTCTCTCTCTCTCTCTCTCTCTCTCTGTCTCTCTCTCTCTCTCTCTCTCTCTCTCTCTCTCTCTCTCTCTCTCTCTCTGTCTCTCTGTCTCTCTCTCTTTGTTTCTTTTTCTCATGGTTTCTCCCATTGCTTCTAATTCTTCATTACAACATAACTAATGTGAAAATAGATTTAATATGAATTATATGAAGAGCCTATATAAAATTACATGCTGTTTTGGGGTAGAGGGAGGGGAGAGATGGGGAGAAAATTTGGAACTCAAAATCTTATGAAACTGACCATTGATAACTAAAAATACATTTAATTTTTAAAAAAATGTTTCTTGATTGACTAGTTGGGTTCCTTCAAGTCCCAACTAAAACCCCACTTTCTATAGGAAACTTTTCCCAATTCCCCTTTAATTCTAATACCTCCACTTGATTATTTCTAATTTATCCTGGATATCACTTCTTTGCATATAGTTGTTGTACCTAGTCTTACCCATTAGATTGTGAGCTCTCTGAGTTGTAGAGACTATCTTTTGCCTTTCTTTGTATCCTCAGTGTTTATTTAGCACAGTGCCCAACACATAGTGTGTGCTTAATAAACGTTTGCTGATTGATTGATTTACTATAATCTTTTGCCAGCTGTTCATGGAATTACATAGTCACAGAATTTCAGTTAGAAGGTACCTCAGAAGTCTTCTACCCCGGCCTAGAAAGAAGATACCATTTACTTTGGATGTTGTAAAGGAGGATTATGGATAATTTTAAGTGTAGGATATTTGGTACATCTTTGAATTTTAAAAAATATTTCCCTTGGTTGTATTTACCAAATATTTTGGCTCTAATTGGGCAGCAGGAAGCACCTCGGGGACTGGCAGGCTTTTCCATTTGGGAGGAATCAGGGGACAACGATTAAAAGAAAAATTGTATTTTAAAGATATAGACCTTACCAAGAAAATTTTATGTTTATATTTAGAAGACTGAGAATATTTTCTTGTTTTATCCCTGTCATTCTTACTACCTACACGACCCTGGGGAAGTCACATATAACCTCTGTGGGTCTCTTTCCTTACTGGTAAAATGAGAGGACCAGACCAGAACAGACCAGAAAAGGATACTGATAAAGGGGAGAATATTCAGAAGACGACAAGCAGGACAGTCAAAAACACTGAGGTCCTTTTTTTATTAGGATTGGTTGTTAGAACCAGGGATGAGGCTGGGGAAGAGATGACAAATATGATGGCTTTCTGTAAAGTGTTTGCAAGGGCTGTCATATAGGAGAAATAATAGTCTTGGACCCAGGGGGCAGAACTAGAAGAAACAAGTGAAAATTAAAATGAGATATTTCAGTCAGAAGAACTTTCTAACAATTAGAGCTTCCTAATGATTAGACGATAAGTTCGGGTTGGTCTAGATGGCCTCTGAGGTCCTCTGGTCCAATTCTAAGATACTGTGTCTCTATGACTAGTGACTCCTCAGATCTCATTTTAATTCTACATCTTTGATCTATGATCTGAAACAAGTTGTCTGTTCATCCTTCACATTAAACAGTTTTGGTGTAACTGGGGTCTGGCTGCCGTGACTCAGTTGTCCCCTGATTCTGCTTCTAAGGACCCTCTTTCCCGTTGTTGAGTTCTGTCCAGATCTTCCATTTTGGGAAAACATCCCAGTCTAGTCACCTCTCATTCTCCAGACTTAGCCTCAGCTGCCCCTAAATGTTCCTGTGGATTTCTTCTCTCATTGGTGAACTTTCCCTAGAATCTCTATTTTGGGGAAGGAACTCAGACCATCAAGACTCAGCCAACATCATGCCTCTAAGCAAGTACTTCTCTATCCCCCTCTCAGCTTTCTGGCTCTGGGAGAGTGAACCAGAGAGTGTACTTGCTACTTTAGGAATCTGGAATACAATCCCAAATTCTAATCCCAAATGGTGGAGAAACAAAAAAATTAGGGGAGGGGAAAAGCTGTCCGATTTCTTCTTGGGAAATAAGACCTGGCTAGGTTTCTAGATTTCTTTGCATGACCTAGTTTGATCTGGACCTCCTTCAAAAGCTTCCCCAGCAGTATCCTTGCCCTCTTACCCCCCTCCTGCCCTGTGTCTATAGGCACAGACCTCCAAAAAAAGGAAACATAGGTTAGCTGTTCACTACAGCCCAGCAGGGTCAGGATCGTCTGTTCATCCCATCACATACCAGTAATGGCATCAAACAAAGACTGTTCTCATCTGCACCTCAGCTTTTGTGCAGTCACCCAGAAGGCATCTGCTTTGAAGAAAAATGTTTTTGTCTAACTCCCTCTGTGCCCTTTGCCATGTATTTTGGTTTCAGTTCCTGACCAAAAAGAAATTGCTACCTCATGGCAAGGAGATGGGATGGAGATGTCAATATCTAAGGGCAGTAGGTTCTGTAAATGACTACCCTCCTCCAAATGTAGTATTTTCTTCAATAAATGTTTGAACAACAATCCCCCAGGACCCATGAAAGTGAAAATTCTCTCTCACTGGAATTATTCCAATGCTTAATTACAGGACAGGATATATCCTCTTTACTGGTTGAAAAGATGCTAAGCTAGCTTTTAAATCCATTGGGCAACAAAAGGGCCACATGCTGAGTGTCAGGGCACTTCTCTAGCCTTCCTGCTCCAGTGGTGGGTATTCTGGTGTCATGCAGCCCCATTATACAATTACCTTTGTTTCAGCTTCCTCCCCCTTCCCCAGCCCCACTTTAAAGGGAAAATGTCTCATATGATGAACAAATGCACGCCCATCTTTCCCCCTGACCCTCTAGGACATGACAACCCCATGATTATATAACCTCTGACTTGATAACGAACAGATTTTTCTTTTTTTACTTCTAAGGGAAAATTACCCTCACAAAAGCAATAAGCTAAAGAGCTTTAGCTAGGCACAGGGGGAAACTCTTCATGGCTGTGGCTTCACCCTTTTATATTAATGTAAACAGTAAGTATTCTTTCATTTCTGAGCCTCTCTTGAGTAAAGGCTACCAAGTTGTAAACAGATTAGGCAAATGAGAGCAGGCAGTGGGCATGGGCAGGCGAAGGAACAAGCATTTATTAAGTACCTGCTGTGTGCCAGGCACCAGGCTAAGTGCCACACAGATATCTCAGCTAATATCAACTGGGGAAAAAGACTAGTGGGCAATGGCAGTGGGAGAGGAGAGAAGGAGATGAAGGAATTAGGAACCAGAGCCAAACCACTAAACTCATGCCTACATTGGGCCAAGTGGGGCCGCCAAGTAAAGAGAAGCAATAGAAACACTGTTTCTTTATGATCAGATTTAATATAAACTCCTGGGCTGGATGTGCCCCCAGAGAGAAGACAAATACAGGGAAGGCATTTTACTGCATGAAGCCTTTGCTATTTAGTGTCTCTCAAGCCGGGGCTCAGTATAGGACGTTGGCAGAATCGCACAGATGAGCAAAGCAGATTTTAATCTCCTTTCATTGGTTTGGTCATTTGCACTTTCAGTGAACAATATTGTTTCTGATGTCACTGGAAATCATGGAAAACAATCCTTATTCACAAGACAATTAAGCGTAATAGAGAAATAAATAAAAATAAAAAATTAAGTAGTAGGGTAATTCTTCAAATTACCCTATAGGCAAATAGGCAAAATTTCCACATTAGCTTTCTGCACTTGGCTTGTATACATCCTTACGGCGCAGTTCTTAAGGTACCTGTCTACATAGTTCCATCTTTCATATTTATAAGGATTCAATTTTATATATATTGCAGGTAAGGTTTTGACCTGATTAGGAATCTGAATGAGGTCTGAACAACCACATCGAGCCTCAAATTGGTGATAAGACGATTAATTGAATATTCGTTCCCTTGTCACTTGTTCATAAATGACTCCAAAATCTCCATTTGGTTTGGAATCATACTATTCTTCTCTTTGTCAGAAGGTGGTTTTTTTTCCCCTAAAATATTTGGTATAAGTTTTCATTGTTCCTCTAGTAAGTAATGTGTGCTCTGAAATACTGTTCACTCAGGTTCCTGGTTCCTTTGATAGGGGAGAAAATGGATAAACTCCATCTCATGATGGGTCTGCATGGTAGACTAAAGTGTTTCTCTTGAATAGGTTGGTTCTTTTTTTTAATTAAATTTTATGTTTATTTTTAGTTTACATCATTCATTTCCACAAGATTTCGAGTTACGAATTTTTTTTTCTTTTTGGAAGGCAATTGGTGGCCTCAATGCACATTCAGACTCCATAGTTCTTTCTCTGAATGTGGATGGCATTTTCCATCATGAGTCTTTTGGAGCTGTCTTAGATCCTTACGTTGCTGAGAAGAGCTAAGTCTATCAAAGTTGTCATCGCACAATGTTGCCGTTACTATGTAAAATGTTCTGGTTCTGTTTACCTCACTTAGCATCAATTAATTTAAGTCTTTCCAGGTTTTTCTGAAGTCTGTCTGCTCATCATTTCTTATAGGACAATAGTATTCCATTGTATTAAAATACCACAACTTGTTCAGTCATTCCCCAATTGATGGTTATCTCCTCAATTTCCAATTATCTGCCATAAGTTCACAGACTCTTTTTTTTGGGGGGGGGGGCACAAGGTTATTGGAGTTAAGTGATTTGCCCAGGGTCACACATTTAGTGAATGTCAACTGTTTGAAGCTGAACTTGAACTCAGGTCTTCTTGATTCCAGGGCTGATACTCTATCCACTGTACCACCTAGCTGCCCTGACTGGCAGCTTTGTGGAAGGCAATGACCTGCCCAAGGTCATATCCCTAGAAAGCATTAGATCCAGTTGTTGGGAATGTTACAGGCATAATCCTTTTCCAGGTATAGGTTAGACTAGATGGCCACTGAGGTCCCTCTGAATTCTGAAATTCTATGACTTTGTGAAATAGGCAGAATTGGGATTTAATTCCATGTATTCAAACTTAAATTTTAGTGCTCTTGCCACCCTACCACAATATAGCTGTTCCTTCAACATTGGGAAGCATATTACAACCACTAAATTATTTAAGCTTCTTAATTTTTCTCAAAAAACATATCACTTAAAAGAAAAAAAAACCTCTTGCTTTATAATATATGATAATATTATTAAAGCCCCAAAGTGAAAATCCAGGCTTTGGATTTTACTAAGTTTGTAATTGCCTGTCATTTGGTGAGAAGATATTTAGTGTGCATGCAGAATGACAGTAATTTCATTTAATGTGTATAGTGCCCTGGGGAGTGACAGCTCCTTCTCATTCTAACCTAGCCATGCATAGTGAAAATATTAGAAGAGATTAAAGACTACATACAGCCAGATATAATAAATATTAGAATATTTAGAGATTAAAGATATTCTCAAATATTCTTTTACTCTGAAGGCTTAAAAATTAAATATTTTTTCAGAGCTAAAAGAATGAAAGCAAAAGAATTGATTAATCACTTACTGTATGCAAAGCACACTGGGTGTTCAGATAGAAAAACTGGAGACAATAGTCCTTGCTCTCAAGGCATTTGCTTTCTAGTAGGAGACAACTATAAAAGGTTCTAGCTGGAAGTCAGGAAGAAAGGTCCCAGGACCCTTAAGATGCAGTAGCAAAGCACATGAAAATATATCTTCTCTAATGTCATTTCCACTTATAAAATCATATCCTTTTCTGATGCTGAACCATTTGACAGTGCCAAGGACTTGGTGGTAAGAACTTTATTTTCAGGGTCTTCAAGAGCTGTGGTTACTGAGGAGATATGGGTTGAAGTACTCTCAGAAACAGTTGCCAAGTCCTATTTCTACAGGGGATGACTCCCAGAATGATGTTTTAGATGAGTAGCAGTCAAAGTCATGTTAAGGCAACAAGCATTTATTAAATGTCATCTGTTTGCCAAGTACTGGGGATATAAAGAAGAGGAAAATGGTCCCTAGCCTTCAGGAGCTCACAGTCTAAAGAGAGAGAGCACATGAAAATAGCTATATCTAAACAGAGGTCAAGAGTCTGCTGCCACTCTCACATTTCGGGAACTTGTTTTCCCAATACAGGCAGTTGGTCATCAGTTGGTGGTGATAGATGTGAGAAAGGTGAGCTCCTTCTTCACAATGATTGCTCACCTCACTGATGGATATGCGACCCAGGCTAGAAGCTGGGCTAGTGGTCTGGGGAGCACTGTGACTCCCAGGGATCCTAGGTTCAAGGTCCTGGGCCATCTTCGTTGGGGAAAAGGAGGTAGTAGTGAAAGTAGTAGTTACAGTTGAACTCAAGGGGCACATGTTGCCTCCTGTCTCTTTCCAAAGGTACCTTACTACTTCAGCTTGCTTCCTGCATCCCAAGTGGCAGTTGGTTGACAGTTGGTGGGGATGGCTCACCCATTTTCCACAGGGGGTACTTCCCCAGATGATGGCTAGAAGCAGGGTCAGTGGTCTGGGGCCACTGCTATTCCCAGGAGTCTTAGGTTTAGGGACTGAGGCTGTCTCTATTGGGATCAGAGGGGATGTGGCGGTCAAGGTGCTGTCAGTGGTTTGAGTTGTCTGGTGTAAGTTTCCTTCTGTTTCTCTCTCAGGATACCTTGATGCAATAAGAAACACAATATGGTGACATGATGCCAGATATGCAAAGAGCAATTCTGATGTATTCAGCTATAGCAATGAACTGAGACTCATAAAATCACAGATAACTAAATGGTAAGCAGAACACTAGGGGCAAAATTGGTTGATTTTTAAAGCTAGCTATAGCTACCACAATCATTCTCCATGTCTGCAAAATGGTTTTTATCCTTGGGTTAGAGTAGAAATGAATCACTTACACACACAGAGTCGCATCAATCACCTCTGATATGTATTCATTCCATATCCAACTCCAATTTTTGCCTAGAATGAAAAGCATAACTAAGTTATTTAGGGTTACAGAAACAAAACCTTTCACCTTATTTTTGTTATCCATAGTCCTTGCTAGCTTTCCCTCTCAGGAGATTTCAGTATCTTTCCTTTACCTACATGACCCTCCCCTCTGGATTTGGTCGTGTGCTCCACTAATTGTTTTTTTCACGTGGCCTGGCCATGGGCCACTTGCCACTTCCCATCCACAAGCACCCAAAAGGCAAACAGAATGCATAGAGCCAAAGGACGGATAAAGCATTGGATTTGGAACCGGATGACCTGGGTTTTCTGCCACTTTCTGCTTATGTTACCTTGGGCAAGTCACTTCATCTCTGTGGTCTCAGTTTCCTCAATGAGGAGATAGAAGTAGATGACCTCTACAACTCCTTTTAGCTCTAAGTCCTGTGATTAAAAGACCTCCTGAATAAAAAACTTCCTATGAGTAAACAAGGCAAGAGGAAGTGGGAGTGAGAAGAGGCTGACAGGCAGAGTGTACCAACAGATTCACCCAAACACCCGAGCTTAGTAAGTGCTGGCAGTCATAGTCCTTTGAATGAGACATTTAATTATACAGAGCTTGATGTCTTCCCTTCCCCATCATAAAACAAAAGGCAAGAAAGAAAGAGTCCAAATTTACATTGGCAGTATCTCGACTGTGCTGCAGCAGCATGCAAGGCCTCCTGGGACTTGGCAATGTGAATTCTGCTCCCTTTGGAGTTTCACTTTACCAAATGAGTCTGGTTCAATAGGAAAGCCAGAACAGAGCTGCCTTCCACTCCTTTCTCTGCAACAGGGAAGGGATGTCCTTTATCACCTAACTGCTTGGCCCTGAGACAAGTCACACACAAGCCACACAATCCTGCCACTGTCAGGGGCATCAGCTACAAGCTCTTCCCAAGTGAAAACTCATGGATGAGCCACTCACCCATTGCAGGCTTAATGTCAGAGCCAGAGTAAGATGGGCTTATGTGGAAACATTAGAGCAGGCTTCTTTCTCTTGAACTCCCATCCTAATTTCTAACCTGGTCATCAGAAAGGCTTTGAAAACTGTGAAAATCTAGCAAGCAAGCCTCATAAATAGAAGGAATTATTATTATTGTCATGCTCTTTCCCAAACTTGCTGAAGTTGGGCCATTGTAGTATTGGGTGATTTAACTGTTTCCTTCATTCTACCCTAACATAGCCATATATTATAAGAGCAGCACATCATAGATTTTTCAGGACAGTATCAATTTCAAGAAAACAAATTATGTTTTAATGAGGCTTTGCAAAAGAAACACCTTTTGTCAGACAATGTGTCCTGATTTGGGGTTTGGGAAATAGAATCTCTGAATGTATGGCGTTGGTTTATTTTTTAACTGAAGTCAATTTCATTTATTTCTGTAATGAGAATTTCTTAACATCTTGGAATAATTAAGAGACACCCTGGGGTGTTCCAAAACCAGAGTATAGAATCATTACTCCAACCACTAGGAAATGAGTGTAAATAGGACCTGGTATTCAGGGAACTAGAAAATTTCATTTGAAATATGCTTATACACCTACAACTGTGAGTTAATCTACTGTCCCCTTTCAATGTTTCCTTTGGGGTGGGTGGGGTAAGGGGAGACGTGTCACAGTTCTTCACTGAAGCAATGATCTCACAATTCTTTTGTGGGGCAAGAAAGTGGGAAGAGGAATTTAATTATGATTTATTTATCATTTATCAATGCCAGGTTGATTGAAGTATCTGTTTTCAAATACAGCAACCTAGAAGGACACAGGGGAAGTGAAGTGGTGCAGTGGATAGAGCACAGGTTTGGAGTCAGGAAGACCTGAGTTCAAATCCAGCCTCAGACATTTACTAGCTATATAATCCTGGGCAAGTCACTTATGCCTGCTTGCCTCAGTTTCTTCATCTATAAAAAGAGGTAGAGAAGGAAATGGCAAAGCACTCTAGTGCCTAAGAAAACCCAAAAGGGTTACAAACAGAAATGACTGAAAATGACTGAACAACAACACACAAAAAGGACATAATGCATGAATGCCAAAGGCACTCACTGAATTGCATTTAGCCAACAGCCTGGTGTATAATATGTTTCAGTTAATCAAAGAGCGTTTAGTAAACACCAACTATGTGCCAGGTACTGGGAAAACAAATACAAAGAATGATACTCCAAACTTAGAAGAAGTTTTCGTCTAACAGAGGAGATAAGTACACGTACAAATGCATACAGAATAAATATAAGGAGAAAAAATGAAAATATTTAAATACTGGGATGTTTGAGAGGGAAGTTCCTAGCAGCTGGGGGCATCAGAAAAGATTTGCTGCATCCTAAAGAAGGACTAGAACTCAGTGAAGAAGAAGGAAGAACAAAGTACATTCCAGCTATGAGGATGCAAAGGCACAGAGAAGAGTTATGGTGTGTCTTGTGTGAAAAATGGAGAAAAGGCCAGTTTGGCCGAATTGAAGAATTTGGGAGTGGGGTGATGTCCAATGAGGCTGGAGAAATAGGTTGGGACCAGGTTGTGAAGGGCTTTAAAAGCTAAACAGAGGAGTTTATGTTTTATACTAGAGGCAATACAGAACCACTGGAGTTGATTGAGGATGGGAATGCCATGGCCAGATCTGCATTTAAGGGGAGTCTCTGGCAGCAGTGAGTAGATAGCTTGTCAGCTTCCCAGGAGAGCATAACACAGTGACCATAGCTAACCATTTTAATTAAATGTGCCTAATCCAAAGATACCTGGGGGAAGAGAAATGGAAAACACTGGTCATTCCTGGCTCCCATCTGAATATTTCACTTTGTAAAAAGAGGGATATTCCTCTTCCTTGGATCTCAAGCACCAGAAATTCACAACTACCTTTCTGCTGCTAGCACCACTCGCCTCTCCTGCCCCAGACTCCTTCCCTCATCCTCTCAATGGCAAAATGCCACCTGCCTGGTTAATTGTGAGGCCTGAGATTCTGTTGTAAGATGTAGCATAGTGATCTCGTGCCTTTATCACATTCATCACATTTGTGGTCCTCTCCCATGGGGTGGCTTGCCATCAGAAGTATTTCACCAATGTCAAACAGTAATGGAAATTAACTAAACATGTTGATGTCATTTTTAAAATACCAGGCCAAATTCTGTCCTTTTGTTGGGTGCACATGCAGTGACTTGACTGACAGAGCAACTTAAATACTCTAATTAATTGCCAGCTCATATCTGGGTCCCACACAAAGCCAAGGCCATTTCATTTTATTCTTAGATTTGGGAACAACACCCTTTGCCTACACTTGAGTCACGGGACTGACTTCCTCTAACTTTCATTTCTCCTCCTTCCCTCCCTCTGTCATAAAGTGGTTTTGATGGTTTGCAGCAATGTTCTCTGTGTGGAAGCCATTTTAACTGATATTCCCTTCTGTTCCAAAAAGTACATTTCAATAGATAAAATAACATCAGTGACAAACTGCTAGGATCCAATTGTAAATAAAGGAAGGAATGGAATGAGGTCAGACCCTGATTCTGTTTGGGGGCAATTCTCAGCTGTTAGCTCAAAGGAGTTAGGCTGAGTTATTTATTCAGCCTAGAGGAAAGGGAGAAATATATTCTCCACTAAAAGAAACAACAATAACAACAAAAAAAGATTATGGACTTGATACTGCAGGACATCTCTCATTTATCACCAGTTGCTGAACTATTAAAAAAATACGTGACTTTCAAAACCTAATTAAATGTGAAACTCCTTTGAAAAATCATGTGCCAAATTGTTTGCTCTGCAGATTTCATTAATTTTTTTTTCTTGTGCCTTTCTACAGCTTTTTCTGAGCTTTCCCTCAGAACTGCTCGGTGTGCAGACCAATTGGCATGGAAGTCGGACTTGGCAGCTGAAGGGGCTCCAGGTTGCTTATGGCCAGTTAATGACGACTAGACGCATTTTCATAGGTAACACTGATCCCTGCTGTGTTGATGCCATTGCTTACAACTATCTATGACAAATGACCCCGTCTTTCAATTCCGATCATGTATTCCCTTTGGCATTCCAGTTTTCTTTCAGTAACCAAAGTTCCCACACTAAAGAGACAGTTTTGAATTACAAATTTTAACCTGTTACAAGTATATGGTTAATATGCTATGTCTTCCTTCCACCAGCTATTTTCACTTAAAACCACTCCTGAAGAAGGGCCCTGATTGACTTTTGGGCATCAGAATAAGACAAAATTTCATATGAATATATTCAGGATGATCAGATGCATGGGTTCATGTAGATATGGCTCTTTAAGGGAAGGAGCGACCATAAGATTCTAGAGGAGAAGGCAAGGGAAGGATATCTGGGTTTTAAAGGACTTTTCAGATGTTTTTATCCCCATTGTTCTTATTCTTTATAGAGATAACCCATGTTTTAGTTAACTTATTCATTTACCAAACATTTATCAAGCATTTTCTCTATAAGGGTTTTGGGGAAATACAAATTCAGACATGGCCCTACTCTTATGGAGCTAGAATCCAGGGTGGGGGGCAGGGGGTGGTAGAACATGACATATACAAAAAAAAAATCACATTTGGCTTCTACTCTCTCCCATCCCTTTCCAGTTATCTCTCCTAGGTCTTTGAAAATGGGGGCAACGTGAGCAATAGAATGAAGCAAAAATAATTTTCTGTTCCTCAGGATTCCTATTTAAGCATTGGAAA
>CM053585.1:495091414-495130441 GCA_028646515.1 Pseudochirops corinnae | reverse complement strand
TCAAAAATAAATAAGGTTTTGGGGGTTTTTTTGGTAGTACATTAACTCAGAATTTTGGTTACTATCTTAACTTAGGACAATGGTTCTCAACCCTCCTAATGCCATGACTCTTTAATATAGTTCCTCGTGTTGTGGTGACTCCCAACCATAAAATTATTTTCATTGCTATTTCATAACTATAATTTTGCTACTGTTATGAATTGTAATGTAAATACCTGATATGCAGGAGAGTGGCAGGGTTGCCAGATCTTTAGAAATCAATCTAGGCAATCCTCCTCTCCTTCTTCTAGACCAAAACCCAAGTAGCTTTCAAGAATTTTACATTTTATAATTATAACCTCAAGGGCACCATGTTGAAAGTAGAATTAGGGATGCCAACAATGTGGTTTGGGAGAGGGCCCAATGCTGTTTTCCCCAGAGTTATTACAAGTAAGAGGTCATGAAATAAACTGGGCTCTGCTATGATTGAAAATGTTAAAGCTAACCCAAAATATTCTTCTATGTGGAACTAGCTAGGGAGCTGAAAGGTCAGGAAAATAAGCAACCTATCTGGCTGCTTTGAAATACCCAGATCTTAGAAATGTGGCTCATCCCCCAAGTTATTCAAGTAAATTAAACCCATCACTAAACCAAGGCAGGCGACTCTGGAAATTGCTGTTCACTTCAAGTCAACACATATTTATTCAATGCCTCCTTTGGTTCTAGACACTCTGCTAAGCTCCAGGGTTATAAATAAAAAAAACAAAACAATAGCTGTTCCCAAAAAGCTTCCATTCTACTGGTAGAGAACCATGTATACACAGATAAGTATTTGCAAAATGTATGGAGTGCATTTTTTTTTTGTGGGGGTGGCGGAAAAGAAGCCCTTACAAATGAAGGAATAGGGGAAGGTATCCTATAAGAGGTAGCACTTGAACAGAACCTTGAAGGGAATGTGGGACCTAAAAGATATGAATTTAAGCCTCCCTTCTTTTCCTCTACCCTGGTTTTATTCTCTCTGCTGTGAGAGGCAGGCAAAGGTGTGTTTTTACAGAGAAAGAGTACTAGGGCTCCATAGACACAAATGTATTAAAAAAGGGGCTAAGGCTTTGGGGAGGTCCTCACAAGTCAGGGACAAGAAGCTTGGGAGGTCTTCATGAACAGTTCTGGACTTCTAAAGAATAATCTAGTAGCCCTTCTCTCAGACGTCTCACATCAAGGAATCCTCACAACTTAGAAAGTTACTGACTTAGAAAAGGGACATTCTCTTAGCTAAGTCACAGAACAGCTATTTTGAGTCTGAGTATAGGAAGAAGGAAGTATAATGTGTGTCCCCATCTCAACACTCACTACAACACTCAACTCCAATCAATCACCAAGTATTTATTAAGTGACATTGAGTTTTGGTATGGGTGAAGAAAAGAAGAGAGAAGTTCAAAAGGGTGGTATGGAGGAAAGATAAAGAAGACAGGGGAAAAATAAGAGAAAGAAAAGAAAGAGGGTAGGAAAGTCAAGATGAGAAAGCAGCAAATGTGTTTGAAAGTGGTTTGAATGTGCTCAGCATTGAGGAAGTATGAAGGGCTACCAGTAGGAGACCCTTTACCCCTCATTACTTCCTCCTCAGGCATTACCTCTAACAGAAATCTATCTATTGGACTGAGAGAAAATATGTACATATATAAGAACATATGAAACATATACAAGGTAATTTTCTCAGGGAGGTACCAACAGTTCAAGTTTTAAGAAAAGTTCAATGCAGAATACATAAGAAATGTTAGAAGAAGAGAAATAAGAAATCCAACACTATGATTGAAGGAAGGAGAAAGTAGAGATAGGAAGACCTGGAAGGAAGTTTTTGTAAGACTCTAGGACTGTAATGAGAGCTTTACTAACTGATGGCAGTAGGAAAGGAAAAGAGGGGACCTGTAACAGAGAGGTCTTCATAACTGATTGGACATATCCTAGAGCCATGTGTGCTTTAGTGGGGCCTTAGCCCCACTATATGTTTGCTGCTTTCTTCTTTCCAAAGTTTTACAATCCTGGAGTAGTACCCATAAACTAAGCTCATCTCAGTCAACAGGACAGGAACTGTTTCACTTCTGTCTTTGTATCTCTAGTTCTCAGCACTCAGCATGTGCTTAAATAAATAACTGCTTCATGGTTTGGAACATTACAAAGGGGATCCTGGTTCAGACACGGATTGAACAAGATGACCTTCGGGGCTTCTTACAATTCTGAAAATGACATAGAGAAGTTTCAAAAGAAGAAAAGTGGAATTTGCCAGTTCAAATGATCCCAGAAAACGTTCAGCTTTTCTTGAAGTAATGCATCCAAACAAAAAGACTCTCAAAGCAGCTGGCCACAGACAAATCCTGTTAACTATGAAAGAAAAGTGGATTCAGAAGAGAAAATGAAAAGGAAATTTTCAGACTGCTGATCTTCTTCCTTCAAGACTGTAAGCTCCTTGAGGGCAGGAACCATGTGCAATATTTTACTAGCTATTCCCATCAGCTAGGACACATTTGGAAAATGCCAGGGAATTTTAACATAAGAAAGGCATAATTAGGAAAGTTAAAACCAAACATTAACCATAGGAATAATTTTTAAATTGAGTAGAAAATTATTTCTGTTAAATAATGCCTGGTGTTTTGAATTACCTGTACAACTCTTCCCGTACCAGTTATATCCTGAATTGAGTGTATTTGGACTGAATGGCTCACACTATAGACCCCTAATCCTTTCACATAGAGATGTTAGTGCAATTTCAGTCTGGCTTCTTTTCCCTAATATATTTTCCCATCTAGTAAGCATTCGTTAAGCACCTACTATGTGAAAGGTACTCCTCGAGAGCAAGGACTCACTCTCTCTTCCTTTCTCTCTTTTTTAACTCTGTGTCTCTCGAGCACTTAGTAGTATTCTATTTCCCTGTAAGTAAATATTTAGTAGTGAATATTTGCTAATTAATGAGTCTTCACTTCCCTGTGAGGGATGCTGTGAGGTAATTATAATGAAGGTACTCTGAACTCTTATGAGAAGCTATGCTCTATCTTCCATTAATACAATGTTGGTGGAACTATGAATTCATCTAAGGATCCTGTAAAACAAATTGGAAAAACTCAAGAAAAGTCAATAAACTGCTAATGCCATTGACCCAGGTATCTCTCTACTAGATACAAATATGCCCAAGATCAATGACAGAAAAATCCCATATATGACAGAATATTAATTTCAGTATACTTTATAGTAGCAAAAAAAATGGAAACAAAATGAGTGCCCATTGATCAGGGAATGGTTAAAAATGTGGTATATTAATGTAGTATAACATTATTATACTATAAAAAGTGGTAAACCTGAAAAACTTAGAGAAACATTTATATGTACTGATAAAGAGTGAAGAAATTAAACCAAGAGAATAATATACATAATGATCATAATAATATAAGTGAAAACACCACTAAAAAGCAGCCAAATTCAGGATATTGAACCGAATAATTTTATATTTCAAAGAACAGTGTTCATGATGCAAATCTCTCCTCTCACAAGAGAGGGAGGGGATATAGGCCTGTCAGCCAATCAACTAGCACCCTTCAATGCACCAGACATGTGGTAAGTGTTGGAGATACAATGGTAAAAAATAAATAAATGAATGAACAAATACTGCTTTCAAGGAGCTCACAGTCCAAAGGGGAGACAATATGAAAACAACTATGTAAAAACAAGACATACACAGGGTAAGTTAGGAGTAGTCTCTGAGGGAAGGCACTAAGATTAAGGAGATAGGAATAGTGTCAGTGTCAGAAGAGAGATGTTATGAAGGTGGTTGACCAGTGATTAGATATGGGGAATGAGAGAGAGGAGAATGACTCCTAGGTTTCACATCTGGGTGAATGGAAGGATGTTAATACCCTAGACAGTAACAGGGAAATTAGGAGGGCTTGGGGAGAAAGGAAAGGGAATGACATTTATATAGTGTCTACTATGTGCCAAGCCCTCTGAATTCGGTTTTAAACATGTTGAGTTTAAGATGTCTACAGGAAATAAGTTTGAGATTTCTAAAAAGCAGTTGAAGCTGCATGACTAGGGAATGGGATAGATGTTAAGGCTTGTTAAGTAGAGAGGAGAGTCATCTACATGAAGATGACCATTGAAACTATGGGAGCTGGTTCTAAGATATCAGGGCAGTTTTCCTTTATCATTTCTTGGAATGTGATATCTAGGCTGTTTTTCTTAATCATGACTTTCATGTAGCCCAGTATCTGAAATTATGCCAATTATTTTTCTGGTAATATTTTCACATTTTCTTCTACTTTTTTTTTCATTCTTTTTTTTACTTTGTTTTATTGTTTCTTGATGTCTCATGGAGTCATTAGCTTTGACTTGCACAATTCTAATTTTTAAGGAATTCTTTTTTTCAGTGTATTTTTGTGCTTCTTTTCCTGTTTGGCCAATTCTGTTTTTTAAGGAGTTCTTCTCTTCAGTATTTTTTGTGACTTTTTTTTGCCAAGTTGTTAATTGTCTTTTATAAATCTCTTGCATTGTTCTCATTTCTTTTCCCAATTTTTCCTCTACCACTCTTATCTCTTTCTTTAGCTCTTCCAGGAATTCTTGTTGAGCTTGTATCTAATTTGCATTTTTTTCCCTTGAGACTTTGCTTGTAGCTGTTTTCACTTTGTTGTCATCTGATTTTATGTCTTGATCTTCCCTGTCACCATAATAGCTTTTAATGATTCAGTTATTTTTTTGTTGTTTACTCATTTCAGCTTACTTCTTGACTTTGAACTTTAAGTTAAATATGGGTTCTGCTCATCTGGGGATGGGGGTGGGATACTATACCAAGCTTCAGGCTTTTTCATGCTGCTGTTTTCAAAGATAGGTCTGGGGGGTCTCTAACTTTTCAGTGCTACCCATGTGGTTATGGGGAGAGGTGTGGTCACTGCTTCCCTGGTCTGTGTTCTGATCTTTGCTGAGGAGGGGCCCCTTCTCCCCTGCAGCTGCTGCTATTGCTATTGCTGTCACAGCTGCCTCCAATGTCCACTCCTGGTGCTGTCACCATATGTGTTCTGGGCTAGCCCCTACTCTAGTACCACAAACCTCTCCTTCTAACCTCCTAAGCTCTCTTGGGTTGGAAAATGTCTCACCCTGACCTTTTGTTGGTATGCCACTCCAGAATCCTACTTCACATGATATTTTAAAGTTGTTTGGGTGGGAATATTGGGAAAGTTTGACTTGGCTGTTGCCTCTACCATTTTGATTCCTAGTGCCAAGGCTTTTTTTTTAAAAGACTTTCAAAGCATTTTCATAGAATACAAATTCAAAACTCAATAGGAAAAGTGATGATCTTAGTGAGGGTCACTGCAGTAGCCCCAGACTTGGGTTACTTCTCCAAGGAAATAAATGGTCCTGAGTCACTGAAGGCTCTTTTCCTGAGCAACACTGAGTTGTGATATAGAAAACAATTCCTTTGGTGACCCAACATTAGCAATAAGCAAGTATAGTCTTATTTCTCTTAGATGCCAAAGATACCACAGAGAGATGACAGAGGGTACAACTCCACCACCAGCCAAAAAAGTATAGTTCAACAGAAATTATTCAATAGAAGTATTGTCCAATGCTAAGGAGCTTGCCTTAACAAGAACCGGATTATACCAGATTTCCCAACAGGAAGAGTCTGGGGATTCCCAAACCCACTTGACAATTCATATAATTCATGATTTTGGCCTACTTTTGGACCACACTATCTTCACTTGTTCATTGAAAAATTACCTAGCAGTCCAATAACTTAATTCAAGATGATATTACCTTATATCCTAAATCTGCCAGCATGTGTAGACATCTGTCTCTAAGATGCTTGTAGGAATGTCCCCTGAATCACTTATAGATCTATTGACTCAGAAACCTTTTTTCCATATCTGAGTCTTTAAGCAATTAAGTAGGGTATATCAGATTCTCCCCTACCTTTGGGTTTATTTTTGCTTTTCCAGGCTGAAAATGAAAATCTTTCAGAGAATAAGAAAATATGAGTCATGGCATGGGGTTACAGAGAAAGTCATACCTTAGTTCTTTGGGTCAATGTGGAGTTGGGGAAGACACAACAAGGATAAGAAAAATCCATAAATCATCTTTAAAACCTCATTTACCTACAACCCTCTCTCCTGCCTACCTTTTTACTAGAACTGCCTGAATTATATAATATAGTCTTGATTTTCTCTTTTCCTTGTCCTCAGGTTTATTCTCTAGAGGATGTCCTAATCCCATGTGAAACAACCTACCAGGAAGCAGGAAAAGGAGAAGATCTGAATCATCATTCAGTTAGTAATGGGACACGTCTTAAACAAGTGTTGCAAAGACAGAAGGATAATGTATTTTAATGTACTGAGTTCTTCTTTTAGAATCACTCATAATGCCCAGAACCAGCAGGTGCTTGGTAAATATTTACTAAATTAATTAAAAATATGAAAAATTGAAGGTTTCTGAACAAATGATGTTGGGAATGCCTAATCAAGGTGACAGACAAAAGTCATGGGTCTTAGCTCTAAACAATGACAGACTTAATTCTTGCTATATCTTCAAAGATGAGAAGGGGGTAAGTGAGGACAAGGCATTTCAAAAGCTAATTGCTGGCATCCCTGGCCCTCTGCCCACCGCTACACAAAAGAAGTTGGATTTTGGGTTGGTTTTTTTTTTTTTTTGCATATTACAGCAATTCCTTTCTATCAGGAGGCTGATAATTACAGTATTTATTATTCCCTAAATGGGGGAGGGAAGGGAAAGAACTGCTAGCTGAGAAATCCCTTCCACTTTACCTCTTTATACATGTTGTTCTTTTAAATAAAACTAGACAAAGATGAAGGGAGAGTAATGGATACCTTAGATGGGATACCTAATACTGGGCTGGGAGATCTAATCTGCCTCATATTTATATGCCTTCATTTAGAAGTGCATTCTCCTTTCTCCTCCTCCTTCTCACCTCCAGTCTGTATTTCCCATTTATCCTTACTACACTCTCCTTAACAGTATCACATTTGTTTAGTTGTATGTCCCCAATTATTTAAGTAGTCTGGGTTGGGTCATGGGTTTATGGAAGCACAGAAAGGAAGAATTGGGAGTACTCAACAGCATCTCATGATTTTAGGGAATATGAATATCATTGCCCTATTTACTGAGTGAAAACAGGCTATGTTATTCAGCAAGACCATGTTACTGGACATCAATCTTTAGTCAACATTAGAATGTAGGCCTTGCTTTTCCTTCTCTTCAGTCCCAGCATAAAAATCATGGGCTTTGGAGAAAATTTAAGATAAAATCAAATCAATTAAGGTAATAAATAATATAATGTTAGATTTAGTCTGAATTTTAACTTGTTCATTCTGAGTTTTTTTATTAAATGGAAGAAATTGTGTGTGTGTGTGTTGATAGTTTCCATTTAGCTCCAAAGTATGAAGGCAGCCCCAGGTAAAACAGGTAGGAAACAAGAATAGAAAAGTTCTGATAAGATAGGGGTGTAGGATAAGGACAACTAGGTTGTTTATCAAGCTTAAGATCTATAAACCTCTGACTCAGTCTCCTACAACATAAAGCGATTAATTCTATGCCTTTAAAAGGTGATGGAAAGAAAGGCAAAGGTCAGCAATTCTAGCAACAGAGTACAATGTTCTTCACCCAGTTCTTGGTGAGTTAGGATGTCTTTGAAAACTAACCAGGGACATGAGGGTCATTATAGGACTTGAAAAGAGGTAAAGGATCCAATTTTCAAAAGAGGAAGAAAGTCTTTTTTTTTGGCTTTTTTTTTTGGAGGGGGGAAGGTAGGACAATTGGGGTAAAGTGACATGCTCAAGGTCACATGGCTAGTTTTGTGTTAAGTGTCTGAGGCCACATTTGAACTCAGGTCCTCCTGACTCCAGGGCCAGTGCTCTCTTCACTGCATCACCTAGCTGCCCCAAGGAAGAAAGTCTTACTCAAATTACAGATCACAGAGTTTAAATTTAACTCCTTCAAAATTCTAGAATTCATTCTTATTGCATAAGTATTTGTGGGAACTTAGAAAGCAAAGCAGTGATTACTAGGAACAAGAATGAGTTCAGAGGAGCACAGAGTTAAAGATCTAGAGCTATAAGAGACCTCGTTGACCCATCTAGTCCAATCTTCTCATTTTATAGATGAGGAAACAGACGCCTGCCAAGATTAATGAGTTAAGAATTAAGACATGCCACAAACCTCTTTCCTTTTTCAACAGGGTTATTACTAAATACAGGGTAAGCCTTACATATAGTTGGCAACTATAGATGGCAACAAGGCATTTGACAGGTTTCTTGTGACATCGTTATGGAAAATGTGAAGCTGGAAGTACAGTTAGGTGGATTCAGAACTGGTTGAACAATCAGACCCAAAGAATAAAGGCAGAGGTTTCCAGTAAGGTGCCATGTTCCATATTTGGCCTTGCTTTATTCAATCTTTCAATCATTGACTTTCAGGAGGACACATACATGGCATACTGATCAATTCTGTAGATGACATAAAGTTGAGATGGGCAGCTAATATGTTGGATGACACATGATTTAATCAAAAAGATTGTGAAAGATGATAATGATGTGTTGAGTCTAATAAGATACAATTTCCTCAATACTTTGATGGGTATGTGGTGCAGCCAAAGCAATATTCCCTTCATGGATACAAATTACAATCCATCCATGCCCTCTCACTCTTTGCAATTATTCCTTTTGCCCATAACAAAGGATCTCACCAGATGCTGGTGGCTTTCCTATAGATCTCTTTACATTTCAAAAGAACTTATGGATCTCTTGTTCCCACCAGCTAGATGACTAACTCTTTCAATGAGTAGCTTCAACACTTCAGCTTTCTTAAGAACATTCCTGTGCTCAAGTTCACTACACAGCAAAGAAATTCATTTCCAAATAAGATGAGGGGAAATCACATGACAAGAAAAGGAAAAAGTCAGTTATTTCTAAATAAAAGGTTCCATGTGCCAATTTAGAGAACTAATTATCTCCAGTTAGGGTTGTTGTAGGAAAAATTTCCAAGTCAATAACAGGTTTTTTTTTTCCAGGTCCCTCCATTCCCTTTCCTCCTTCTGGATCCCATCCCCGGTTACCGCAATATTCAAGGCCTCCCACTTGATGTCACAACAAAGTTTGCTCTTCTCCATGCTTCAGACCTCAACTGATATTATACCCACAATTTATCTCTGCAGTGTCATTCTCTCAGGGTATTATCAACTGATCTGCAAGCTAATCCAGTAATACCTGATTGGCTAAAATAGTAATGACTTGATATAGTATCCCCTCCCAAGTCACATACTGGCAGACTAATGGAAGACTTTACGCCTAAATCCAAAGGAGTAACTACGGGGGTGTTTTCAGGCTTTGAGGTAAATTAGGAAGCCAAGAATTTTTCATCAGAGGTAGTGTATCAGTGCCTTTCAAAGCACTGAAGTTACCATGATGGCAGCTTCTGATTCTAACAAAATTTAAGTCTGACACTATGCCCACATCCTAAGAGTTTATGCTCAGAAGGACACCGACACATTACTACTTATCTAAGTGAGAATGCCAGAGGTCTGGAAGTCATGTGAGAGGACTGGTCAGATGTTTATAATGTTTATGTTTATGATGGCACATGTTTAGCCCAAAGAAAAGAAAGACATGAGGGTTAGTGGGTGGAGAGGAGGGGGAAGAGATGATTACCTTCTTAGAATTCTTCAGCCAAATCCTAATTGGGATACTTAATCACTATTTTACAGTGGGAATGTCACTGAGTCTCAATTTCCAAATCCATAAAACAGAGATAATTTCTGTGGTATCTACCTCACAGGATGGTTACAAGGCTCAAATTAGATTTTATGTACACACATGCCCTTGCATATGTAACACACTTTGCAAATCTTCAAGTACTTTATAAATATTAGCTATTATTATTTCTCTCTCCATCCCTTTTAAGATAAGTCCACCTCGATGCTCTCTCCAGTATCAGATTTCAGGGGCTAATAAAGTACCTAATTCGTGAAAATTTAGAGAGATGGTACATACTCTATGACCTCTGAAATATGCTCCATCTAGTTAGAAGGGCGATAGAAACATGTAGGAGAGGGAAAAAAGAGTTGATGGAGCTTGAATTGGCCTCAGATTTCCATCTCTAGAAGGAATCAGCTGTTTTCTGCCCCATTGAGAAAATCTTCCTCTACTCCCATTTGCTTGAGTCCAAAGCAGAGTCTGTTAGCATTCCAAGAGGAAGTGAGAGGACTGAAATACGGCTCTAATAGGGAGACAAGGCCTAGGATTGAAATACTCCCCTAGGGGTTTGTATGGTATTCTGTTCTGTGCCTAGAGTAGTAGCGGAGTTTCTAGGAAGAAGGACATAGGGGAACAGGGAAAACACAGGATGTAAGAAATGCTACACAAATTTAGAACCATAGTCCATCTAGCTCAGAATTCTGCATCTAACATTGGCATCAAGAAATGTTAGTGAAAAACTATGGTAGTGACTTCAATAAGGTCAACCTAAAAAGGTTAGGGATGTATGAATTGACTTATTACCTTTAAATTCACTCCTTCCAAGGGATTAACTTTCCCTGACCTTGTTTGATTTTCTACCTGGAGACAGAATGACATCTTAGAAGTTCAGTATTCAATTAGCAATGCAAATCTGAACACCTTTTGTTTTTTACTCCAGGAAGCTGGTGGTTTAATATAGACAGAGCACTGGGCTGGGATTCAAGAAGATCTGAGTTCAAATATGACCTCAGACACTTATTAGCTGTGTGACCCTAGGCAAGTCACTTAACCTCCATTTGCCTTAGTTTCCTCAACTATTATTGATTGAACACACTAAGTTTTGAAAGCTGGGAATTATTTTTTAAAAACCACACAGTTCAATCTTTTGAAACTGAAGGTTCACCTTAAAGTAATATATCTGTATTTCATCATAAAGATAGAAAATATCCTTAGTTTATCCTTCACAGAAGTCAGCTCTTTTTGGTACTGCTTGTCTAGAAAAATGACAAAGATGCAGTAAGTACAAAGAACAGTAATATATGAGTGGGAGAGCATGAACAATGTCACTTAAAGAACATTAGGTCCCACATGTCACATCATTAAAACCCACATTAAAGCCAACAGGTAACCGACAGACAAGTTATTGGTAGAGACAAATATTCATCATCCAGGGACAGTAGTGAGGAACGGCTACAGTTAAAGAGAATTAAAGACGCCAAAAGACAGACTGATATAATAATTAAAAACAAAGACACTACCAAAAGTGTCAGACTGAAGGGTAGGGAGACACACAGACCATGTACAGCCTTACTTAAACACCTAGGAGGATCTGTTTCCCCTGTGTTCCAAAGGGCAAGAGTCAGAAGGTATGAAGGTCCATGGGAAAGGCTGTTGAACAAGCTGCTGGGGTCTGTGACCTCATGGATCCTCTGCTCATTCTTAATCTTCTCTGTCCTGTTGAGTGGGCAGGATATTGTGATTTCTTTGTATAGCATTGTCATTGCACGTAGAAGGGCCCTCTTTATGACAGACAAGTTAAGCTCATCGGTGGTGCTTTCTAATTATAGAACGGGAACAATACCTTTCTGAGAGGGCTATTGCAACAAATGAGTGCATATAATTTAATGATGACTGTAATATTTAATCGATGTTCTCTATAAGTAACACAAGTTTATTTATATATTTGATGTCCTATTTACTTTTCTCTTTGCCAATTTTTGCATGCAACCAGGACAATAAAGATAACAGATTTGTCCTTGCTCTCTTGGTGCCCCTTGAGACCAATGGCATGCATTTTTAGGATAATAATTAAAATAAAAACTACTCTCATCTATTTAACTGGACAAAATTAGTTAGAAGTGAGATCTATGGTCATAGAACAGAGTAATGCTAATCAGGTCTACACAAGAATGACTATGAACACAGAACTATGTCTGACTGTGACAAACAGTTACAATACCACTGTCTCTGGTTTATGTTCTTTCAATTCTCTCTTTGAAAATATTTTAAGAGCATACTTTGTCTAAATCTTATGAAAGTTGGGAAAAATTTTGGTAGTACTGAATCCTGGGCTAAAAGGAAATATAATTTCCAATGTAGAAAAGATGACAAGGTTGTATGAAAAAGCTTCTGCACAGAGATTATTAAAATTACCATTTAAATAGTCATATAAAGAAGAAATAAATAATAATCATTATGTAACCATAGTACCAGATGATTCTCATAAAAATAAACAAACATACCATTGAAACAAAAAGAGGGAAGGTTTGGGAGATTCCTGAAACAGAATGAGCTCACCAGTGGTTCTGAGTTTGCATCATTCAGCCTTACCACCCCATCCCCCAACAATAATTTTCAGAGGTCATAGGAATGTCAGTAAGCAGCCATCCCTCAATACATACCTCACTTGGCCCTACAATTGTCACTTTATAAGAAACTTCCAGAAGAATAATGGTTTCATAAGAAACAAAATGCAGTAACTAAATAGTTATCTATCCATTCCCTGACTCCCCCCCTTTTCTCAACCCTGCTGAGTATATAACAGGATCCAAAGGTTCCCAGAGAACAGGACTTGGCTGGAGGCAGCTGATTATTAAATTTTCAGTGTGACCATTTATACCTTGGGAATCAGCAAATGCTACAAATGAGGGATTGCTTTATTGTTTTATGTATATACTTAAGAAAGGGATAGAGAAAATGCTGATAATACAGATTAAACCTAAAAATGTGTCCTGTTTTTCAGAGAGCTGGTTGTTAAATATTTACAACATGACCAAGAAAGCCTTCCATGCTTATGAAGGTTAACACTAGCTTCAAGTGACTCAAGATCTTCCAGACCTATTTGTTTTATTTCATATTAGACCTAAACTTTTGAGACATAATCTAGACCTGAGACAGACGTCCTGACGCAATTAACAGACCAAGAGATTCCTCAGCTTAGATTCAGACTGTCGGACACATCTTGAGAGGGCTATCAGATGTGTAGGAAGGAGAGGCCCTAGGGAAAAAGTTCTGTCTTAATTAAACTTGCTTCCTATTTGATAGAGAAGGGCAATTGATGAGATCAATCCTACGTATCCTTCACAACTTCTGAAAGAGAGGCCTGTAGTGTCCCAGTTTTTCACCATTACCCACTGTTCTAAATTTGGGTTGACTTAGTCTCACAGTGGTTGGAGTTAGGAAAAGTGCCTTTCATACTCTTTAGCAATGGATAGAGCACTGGGCTGGAGTCAGGACTAAACATGAGTTCAAATCCAGCCTCAGACACTTACTAGCTATGCAACCTTGGGCAAGTCACTTAACTTCTGTTTGTCTCAGTTTCCTTGCCCGTAAAATAAAAACTATGGCACCTACCTCATAGGCAGGTTGTGAAGATCAGAGATAATAATTGTGAAGTGTTTAGCATAGTGCTGGCACACAGAAACTCTATATAAATGTTAGCTATTATTATTATTATACCACTGCTAAAATGACAAGAATTGTCATTTAGAATAATGTTAATTTTGTCTCAAGCTAAGAAAAACATGCATTAACTTTCAATCACTGTAAGAACTTCTAAGCTGCTAAAAGCAAGGATCTTGCTATTCGGCCTTCTTTCAGGACAGTGTACTTCTTCTGTTGCATCACTTTACCCCTCTGGCTAAATGCTACATATGGTTTATGCTAAACCTGTTTTGTTTTAGCTCAAAGTAGTTTTTTGCTCATCTCCTAGTGATGCCTATCATTTCTTCCCTAAAAGACCAAGAAAAATACACAAGAAAATTGAATTTCCCTCTGTACTTTAGCTGCTGCAGGAACTCATTCTAGGAGATTTCTTATTTCCTTTCAAGAATCATAGGTCTAGAGGTAGAAGGGAGTTCAGAGATCATATAGGCCAGCCCCCTCATTTTGTGGATAACAATAGCGAGGCCCAGGGTAGTTAGATTTAATTAGCATCTTGCCTCCAAAAAGTACAAATTGATGAATAAGGAACAAAAACCAGGAGGAGGGAAACTCTCAAAGGGTCAAAAGGAAGAAGATAGCAAGATAAATCAAGGGTCAATTCAAAAATGAAAGCCATTTTCTATAGGTCACAGGACCACAGTCATAGATCTACAGTTGCAAGCAACCTCAGAGATAATTTAGTCTAAACCTCTCAGTGAACAGATAAAGATATTGAAGTATACAGGGTTAAGTGACTACAATGTCATAGATGTAAGAAAACAAAAAAATTGGGATTTGAACCCAGATCTTCAGATCCCAGAGGCACTGCTTTTATGTAGTATGGATATAAAAAATACCATTCAGGGGATTTGTAACTGTCATGTCCTTGTTCAGCCAGGTGACTCAAGGCATTGCTATAGGTCCTGCTCCAGTAAGTTGCCAAGGGCCATGATAGTTTCATTCCACCCAAGGAAACATGCATAGCTAGCTGCGTCCTCAAGTAGAGTCAACTAAGGCACGTTGGTGAGTGTTCTCATACTTTTTCCTTCTGTCCTAACAACCCAAAAGGACAATAGCATCAGGCATATGATAAAACTAATGACCTACCAGTTCTATTATAAAACTACTTCACAAGTTGCTAACTTCTAAGTCCAGACTATGGTTCTTCAACTGCAATAACTGTAGGGATATAACAACCAGCAAGAGTGAGTCACCTTTCTTATTCAACTTCTTTTGTATAGACTTTTAGTTCTCTAATGTTTACTATGTTTTGGGTTTTTTTGGGCCAAACATGGACATTCTTAAGTCCATAAGGATGAGAATACACAACACTAATACATCTTATTGTTCCATAGAAATATTTAACTTCTATTGAAATAAGAAGTCGTCATATTGTTAGATAACATTTTACTCAAATTCAGTTGCATTGCACTTCCAGGATGACGATTTATGGGACTTAAGGACAAAAGGACTTTGAAGTAAAGTATCCAATGACTTGAATATGCTCCCAGTGACCAGAACAGAATCATGGAGATGGTTTTACAGAACTGTATTACTGTGAACATGAAAATGTTCTTACTTGGTTGGGGAAGGAGAATTCATTGAAATGAGAGCTCATGAAAAAACCTTTGGTTGAAGAATTTTATAGTTCATTGTTGACAGTATTAATTCAATCATAGTTCTTAGACTTTAAGATTCTTCCATATTGTGTGCCTACAAGCGTAGCATCCTTTGTAAACGATGGCTTCAGACAAAGTTTAAGCACAACTAAAACAACTGCTTGCTTGATGCTTCATAAAATGTACCTTACAAGAAACAGAGGTGGTTCAATATTGTCCCCACTTACACCTCAAATTTTCTTTTGTTAAGTAGGACTTGGAGTCAGATTCTTAGCTCCCAAGGCACACGGAAGAGCAAGGGCTTGATCCAAATTTCCCCTAGATAGCTGAAATACATTAGCATCTAAAAATTAGATAAATCTATCAGTTCCTCTTAACAATGAATCCCACCTTAATGAACCTTCACCCTTAAGGTAAAATATCCCACAAAGATATTTCTTATTTCATTTCCTTGTAATTCAGATATGGAATTAGCAATTAACAGTTACCACTGTCATAGGTTACTTCCTATTTAGACATTAATTTGTGTTAAGGTCCTAAGAATATACCTTTGCATTGTCTCAAGGCACTTTTTATATTGTTCCTATAGAGTCAACTGAGAATTTTTTATAAGGACTTTTAAAAGGAAAAAAAAATGTCTTAGCAAGCTCTCTTGCTTACACAAGATTTCCCATAATATTTTAACAGTTGAAAGCAATGTCAATAAAACAGGCAAACTTTTAGTATTTATACTGCTAAATATCACACAAAAACTTATTTTGTACTCTATTTTAAAAATCAAATATAAAGCATTATGTTGTCAAACACTTATTGCCATGAATGAGCTGGGTCCAGGAATTTTTTACATTTCTATGAATTAGTTTCCTAACCTGAAAAATTAAGGTCTTGATATTTTCTTGCAAAACCCATAATTTGAGGAAAAAATAAATTACAAATAGTAAATCAGAATTGTAGATTCCTAGAACTTCAGGGTGGAGAACTCAGATGCCATCTGGTCCAATTTCCACCCAAAGTATGAAAGCCTAGAATCGAGCTGGGTGGATTGTAGTTTCAAGTACCCACCTTCTTTCTCTTTTTGAAAATTGAGATACTTGCTTGTTTTCGGTTTCATACTTCTCCTGTTCCCCATGATTCCTCAAAGATCCCCAACAGCAGTTCAGCAATCACATCTTATTTTCCCTAAAATCTATAAACCACATATTTTCTCCTCATTCAAAATATTTAAAATTGATCCAACAAATATTCTTCAGTATAGTGGCTAAAACAAAAACTGTACGGGAAATAAACATGCTAAAAAATCTGAATTTTCAACTCTCAACAAAAGACATTACTATAGTAGGTATCATTATGGCAGATAGTATTTAAAAGTTGAATTTCTTGATAGGGAATTCCACAGCATCAAAACAAAATTCCTATAACAGCCAAAAAAAATGGGAAGTCATTATGAAATTTAAAAGTCTATTTTTGATTTATATTAAGCAGTTTCACAAAATACTGGACTAAAACCTAAAGCAAAACAGCAACTCTAATAACAATGAAAATATCACAAAAATGAAGAATAAATTGTTTGCTTACAAAAGCTAGAAAGAATCTAGCTAGGAAACCCATACAAACTATGTCGATGGAAAACCTTTTGAGATTGTACCTTACACGGCATTTTAAAATCCCTTCTTTTCCTTCTGTTTTATATTTTTCACCCACTAGCACTTTCTCGAGTTGTACAATAGTGCTATTCAGGTTGTATAGCAGTCAAGTTATTATACTGAACTGTATTTCATACCCATCTGCCAATGATGACTTCAATTGCCTAACCCAATCTGACAAGGCTGGAACTCTTCCCTTCATTTTCCTTGGGGAAGGGTGTGTGCTGAAATTGATTTTAAACATTGCTCTTAATTTATCTAGCTCATTTCCCCCTAACTTCATGAGTAACATTCATTCAATTGAGATATATCTGTTTCATGCCCATTCTGGGCAAAAAAATGTGGGGAAGGGAACAAGCCTTTATTAACTACCTACTATATGCCAGGCCCTGTGCTAAGTATGTTACACATATTATCTCATTTGATCCTCATGACAATCTTGTGAGGTAGGTAATTATTATACTAATTTTTAAGCTGAGGAAACTAAGGAAGAGGATATGTTACTTGCCCAGGGTCACAAAGCTAGTAAGAATCTGAGGCTGGTTTTATACTCACATCTTCTTGAATCCAGATCTGGCACTCCATCCAACATGTCACCTAAGTGCCTCAATGTAGAAGAGAGGGTGACAAAAATTTTGCCAAACATTTCTCTACATTAGGACAGATTTTGTCTTTTTGCATGATTTCTATATAAAGACTTATTTTTCCATTAAACTTTTTCTATGACAGTTTGCATCAGTAAAATATTTAACATTTAAAAAAAAATTAAATTCAACCAAGAATTGTGATGTGTTGGAGACAGTAAGTGGATTAGGAGTGGAGAACTGAGCTCTGGCCCTGAATCCATCACTTAATCATGGTGTGACTTCAGCAAAATTTATTTCACTGCTCTGGGCTTCAGTTTCCTAATGTAAAATGAGTTTCCTCTGTAGAATGAAAGGACAGGGTTAGATAAGACAATCAGCAAGATTTCTTCAGTTCTATGATTCTAAGCTATAAATAAAACAATATTATGGAGAAATTAGTTTAGAAAAACTAGCTAATGACTTATCTCGGTAAACAATGGTGACCTCTAATTATGACAATAAATATACAGTGATATCTAATTTGTCTGTTAAGTCTCTTCTTTATATTGGAGGGAAGCTAGTACATTTTTAAAATATGAAATTAAAATTTATTGCAGAGTATTTCAAAGTGTAAGTTTAAAAAGTATAATAAAATAATCTGAGAAGTCTTTTGATTAGACTAGTAACAAGCTAGCAACTACATTAGGGGTGTATGGATTTGAAAATATACCCATTCACCAAAAAGTCATAGCCTAATCAGAAACTAATCCCTTAAAATGAAATACACGGACTGAAAATGCTCCAGAATCTCAACATAGTTGTTAGTCACTACATGCAATAAACGAAATCCATGCAGGAAGACCGAAATTCGTGTCTTGACATAGAATTGAGATCTGGTATTAAAACATGACGCAGCAAATCGGAAAATGAAAAGGTTCTGTATGTCACGTATCCTAAACACACCCACAAAATATGAGACTGAACTTATGCCACTGAACTGCTAAAGGAAAAAGGAAAATGTAGTTTGTAAGAACATTAAGTAGTTGAGGAGAATAGAAGGTAAAAAGGAAAACAGAATAAAGGTATAGATTTGTATTAACATTGATCTTTATGAACACAAAAGTGCTCGAACAAATGCGATCTGTCTCTGCCACATTGTGGTGAGCACCTAAACCACTCAAGTTTGGTTCTGTGATTTTAGAAATCACTAGATCCTCCTGAGGAGATTATAGTACCTTAATTCAGAGCTACCTAGTTCTGATTCTAAAAATATTTTACATATTCCTGTACATATGATACATATATTTATGTATTTAATAATGAAATAAACTTCATCAAATGCTTTTCCTAAGTGTTCTAATCAATTAAAACAAAACATGTACTTTAACAATGCTGAACTGGAAATCTGAGATTTTCTTTTTATGATAAAGTCTGAACATATAGCAGAAATGACCTAAATGATTTAAATATGATACTATGTTAAATACTCTGAAGGGTCATGGGCATTTATATATGAATCCATAATCAACCTGGCAATCATCAACATAAAAAAGGCATTCCATTTCTTTATTTTTTTATTCGACAAGCAGCAATATCATGTTTGTCATTTTAATGTAGATACAATTATTAGGTTATCTGTCATATTACAATATTTAGGTTTTTACTTTATGTCCTTTAAGATACATTAAAAAAAACACATCAACTGCAAACGTGAGGGAGAAAAAAAAGCATGGTACCCAACCAAATTTCCACATTTCAGCAATACTTCACTCATTCATTTAGTAAAGTTTTAAGAAATGTCATAATGACATGAGCTTGAAATAACTATAGGCATTTTCATTGACGCTCATGACGTGGCACTGGTGATGTTGTAAACAGCAGAAAAACAGGGGCTGCCAAGTGACCGACTGTGGAGGCACAAGCCTGCTTCTTCCCACAGGAACACACCAAATAGTGACTGTTACGATCTTCTTAAAAGCACACCTGCAGGGCAGCTGGCACCATCACGCCACATAGCTATATTCATCTGCTGATGCTTGGCTTCTTTCAATGTACTGTTTATCTATCAGAACTTCAATACACTTCTTGATCATGCTAATGCTTGGGTTAAACCGAGCTCTTGACTGACTAATAACCTATGGAAGAAAAAAAGAGATTTCAAGTTAGTGTTAAGTAATTAACCATATTAACATACAGTGTCTCAAATATTTAAATTTTATTTTGTTAAAAGCTCAGTTTCTGATAAAAAATTTTACTTTGTTTTCAATAATCATTGTTTCTATTCACCTAGAAATGAACAGTACGAAGTTAAACCAATTTTTAATACCGTTACATAAATAACTAGCTTGTTTTAATTTTAGCAGGCAATATAATGGGAGTGAGTGGCCTTATCTTCTATTTGGTTCCCACCTCTTCATGTTTAGTGTGTTAATTTTGACAGTCATAGTAACTCTGAGACCCCAATTAAGAAAATTGCTAGCATCTAAGCAGACATCAAAACAAATATGAAATTTATTCTAAATTAAATTTCATGTAAATAAGACCAAAATGATTATGAATGCAATATTTGTTATTCTGATGTTAAGAATTAGAGAGACCTACTGAAAAGATGGATTAAGTGGAAGAGATAAGAGGGATTAAAAAAATCATTAATGACCATCACAAAAATCTGGCACTTGGCCTAGTATAATGTGCTTTATTGGGTTAACCCTCCTTAAATAACTAATCAGACAAGAAGGAACATGCAATATAATTTGGTGAGATTAAGGACCATTGTATAAGCTAATCTTGATTGTTCAGAATAAGCACTTGTGAATATACGTGAACAAAAAGGATTATTCTCATTAAGACACTAATAATGAAGCATTTCATGACACTACTGAGACAAATAATATTTTAAAGAAGAAAATCTAATTGATTCAGTTATATTACACTGTAGTGAATCAATTACTGAAAATGAATTTAGCATATTACAACAATCTTATATTACACACTGTCCATTTTTCTTTACCTCCTGAATAAGAGCATTATGCCGCAACACTTTTCGAGCTTTCATGATGCGGACTATAGCAGCCTGGAGGTACATTTTCCTGTCTTCATCTACAGCACTTCTAGTCTGCTCCATCTCCTATGTCATCAGGAAGAAAAATATTGATAATAGATGTAAATATTCCAATACATATTTAATCGTAATTCAAAATTCAAAATTTAAATTAATGAATAATAATTATTTAATAGTGACCACATGCCTCCCCAAATGGCCAGTGCCATGTTCTCTAGTAATAAAAAAGAATGCCTATAGATGATGGCTGTATTTGATCACTCAGAAGAATAATCTTCCAACTTCCTGCTTGTGGGCCCATTCAATTCAATTTAATAAAACATACATTTATTAAGCACATACTGTGTGTCAGGCTGGACATGTACGGGACACAGTGACAAGAATGAAATAGTTCCTGATCTCAGGGAGCTTACATTCAACTGCAGAGATACAACATGTACATAAACAAGGAAATGCAAAATAATCTCAAGAGAGAAAGTGTTCACAGTAGGTGGGGGGTAGATTAGGAAAGGTCTCATATGGAACCTAAATTCTTCTTTGAATGAATACAGAGATTCTGTAAGACAGAGGTGAAAAGAGAGTGTTTTTGGATAGGAAAGACCACTTGTAGGAAGGTACAGAGGGGAGTAATGGAGTGTTAGGAAGAACAGCTAGGAAGGCAGCTTGAATATAATGGTGAGTATGGGAAGGGGTCTAATATGAAATAAGAATGGAAATACAGGTGGAAATCTTCATGGAGGGCTTTCAATGTCAGGCTAAGGAGTTTGCATTTTATTCCAGAGGCAATAAAGAACCCTTGAAGATTGCTGAGTGGAGGGATAATATACAATCTGTTCTAGGATATCTGTTTGATAGCTATATAGAGGAAAGACTGGAGAGGGAAGCATCTGGAAAGAGGGAGACAAATCAAGAGGCTGACAGAATAGTCCTAGTGATAGGTGAGAAATCCTGAACTAGGTTAAGGCTGAATGTATGGCAAGATGGGTGTGGTTTGAAAAGATGCTCTTCACGTCCCATTGTCCCTTTTCCCACTAAAATGGACAAAGCATCTGAATACCACAACACATGTGCCTCTTCTGCAACGCTCTCCCAAAGCAGAGTATGTTAGGGTTCATGAAGAAAGGAAAGAATTAAGTCACCAAGCACTTATTAGGTGCTCATCATGTGCCTGGCACTGTGCTAAGCACTTCAGATTCAAAGAAGGGCACAAACACTTCCTACCCTCAGGGAATTCACGTTCTAATGGGGCTTAAGAAGGGCACAAAGTGGTGGCACATTACTACTGTTGTTGTTGGTAATAATAACTAGCATTTACATACTGCTTTAAGGTCTTCAAAGTACATTACAAATATTATCTCACTGGGGCAGTTAGGTGGCACAGTGAATAGAGAACTGGCCCTGGATTCAGGTGGATCTGAGTTCAAATCCAGCCTGAGACACTTAACACTTATTAGCTGTATGACTTTGCGCAAGTCACTTTATCCCAACTGCCTTGCCTTCCCCCTCCAAAAAGCAAAAAAAAAAAAATATTATCTCATTTTAGCCTCACAAAAATCCTGGGAGGTAGGTACTGTGACCATAATTTTCCCTCTATCTTGTCAACAGGTAGTATTATTATCCCCCCCATTCTAGAAAAGGCAAGTGAGGCTGAGAGAGGGTGGGCTGACTTGCCTACGGTCACACAGCTAATAAGTTTCAGAGGTGCTGTATCTACTGTGCCACCTGGCTAAGCCAGTCACAAGGATCTGACTCTAAGACCCTCTGACAGTTCCATCACAATCCAAAAGCAGGACCTTGGTTCTGAGAAGCACTCATCTATAACAACAGAACTCCATTTCCTCATAGCCATGTGAGATACAAAGATGCTCTTGCTGGTAATGGCAAGCTCTCTGTGATCTCATGAGCTTTTTGAACAGTTTAGAGAGCAACCATCTTGCTCATGAGCTATATGTGGTGAATCATTGGGATGGGGAAAAAATGTGATCTTTCAAGTCTTCGAGGCCTGAAAAATAGGATTTTTAAATATGGCAATTCAAGAAAATGCTTTTATCTAAAGTAAAAAGTAGCTACTAGAAATTAAAGAGGATTTTTATAATATAAAAGGTGGCAACTTTTTGGAAAGAACTGAATCATAAAATTACACAAAAATTAAGACATAAGAAAGATGGATTATGAAATTATTCTTCTAAAAACGCAAAAATTTCTTGGGTGAATGTATAGGATAAGAATTTTTTGAACTTAATGTGACAAATAACTAGTCATTTATTTCAGACAATATTTTCTGAAACTATATTACCAAAAGAGATGGTTGTATCTCACTTGTACCTTAAATGATAAGGTTAATAATGATAAATTGTACAGAAAAAATATGCTTAACATATCGTCAATTTTAGAGTATAAATCAAAAAAAGCATTATGATTTATGTTTTCATTTGTCAAAGCCAAGAAAAAGTTAAAAAATACTTGCCTGTGGTGTGTCTTTTTGCATTGATGTGGTAATTTTAAATTTTGTTCTTTTACTGCTGAAGTTCATATTTAATGAAAAAGAAGAGTCTGCATCTATGTCTTCCTGTATTTAGAAATAAGACAACTTATAAATAATATCACCACATAATATTCATGGTAAAAATATATAAAAATTAAATATAATAACTAAGCACCAATGAAATTTATTTAGCCCTTCGGTTATAAATTCTATTTAACTTATTTGATTTCACAAACTATTTAGTTTATTCTTTCTTGTTCTTACGTGTCAATTTAAGGAGTCTGACAAATAAAACTAAGTTTAAAAAAAGCTTAAACTAATAGTCCAAGATACCTTAATGACTTAACTTAAAACTCACTTTTCCCTCAGCTGACTCTCTCACTTTATTTTTACTGATTTTAAAACCAATGTCTGGATTTTAGATAGATGATATTTTCAGGCACTTGCTACATATAAATCAATTAAGTACCAGATCTAAACTTTATTTTCACAACCATTCTGACTACTGTACAAAAATGTTAAATAATAATTACAATAAGAAAATATCTATAAATAATAATCATCACTATGTGGACACATTAATACTCCCATAAGCACTCAATACCACATTCTACTTTAATTTGGTTCTTCCTAGCATGAATTTTTCCTTCATGCTCTGTCCCTTTTACTGGTGATAGCCATCACATTTTTTACAACAGGTTAAAGCACAGAAGCAAGTCATCTCTTCTCAGGTGAAAGTCTTTAAACCAACTTAAGAATGCCAATTGCCCTTTAAAGACCAAGAAAGTCAAGTTGATGTAGCAGAAGTTTTGCCAAGCATTAGCAGATGGAATTTTCTCATTAAGAGTCCAGAAATGCTGCCAAGCTACTGTTGGAATCATATTTAAATGCTTAATATGCAAACAAAATCTATATTTACAGACTATTCCAAGGCAGCAGTAATAATGTAACATTTTAAAAGAAACAATTCACATTAATTTTATTTCAAGTAGCATAGATATTTGACATTACATTAAAGTTGTTAAATGTCACTTGCCAGCAAGATTATGGAAAATAAAATTCTAATCACAGAATGTGTAAGATATAGAGATGCATGATTATCTGATACAAATTGTCACAATATTCTGGACCTCAGTAAAATGCATCAAGGGGAAAAGTTAATTTTTCAGCTTTTAATTTTATCATAAAAACGGAGCAGTTATATTTCCTCCCAAGCTATGAGACACAATCATATTAGACTTAGATTTACTTTTTGAGGGGGGAAAAAGGTGTCTTAGGCTAAACTATCAATCTAAATTTCTTACAAGTTACTTGAATATACTAGTTCATCTCCAACTCCCCTCTCTGCCATATAACGCAATCTGTATCCTTAGAAATACAAATTAAAATTGGCCTATAAAGTCCATTTATTATGGAACAGGGTGGGTACTTCTACTCCATATATAAATTGCAATCATTTGCAAATGGTTTTTGCAAGTAGTTGTGCCCCCAAATTTATCATCTGTTGGCCAACTTTCAAGTGATACATCTCTCCAATCTTATTTAAGAAGATCTTTGGCTAGAAGCTGTATGGTCTTTGATTTTGGTCCATAATCAAGATCATTACAGTATGGTAATATATGCCTAGAGTTTGTGCTCAAATGACATAGTTTTTATGAACCCTAGGGCACCTCATTGGCATGAGGAAACATATATATATATAAAACTTTAATAGAAACTTTTCTTACAGAAAAGATAAATTAGTGAAAGAGCATTCATCATATAAACGTAATTTCTTTTAAACAGCAAATATGATTTCCTTAAATAGAATACTTTGCTCTGACATTTAAATTATAATAAGACATGAATTATGATGTACTAAAGTAAGCTTTTGGTAGAGGTACACAAAATTTGAAATGGACAGAAGATTTCTGGTCATGCTCTAGATTACCTACAAAATTTAATTAACTAGAATATAATGGCTAGCATTTGTACAAAGCCTCAAGGTTTTGGCCCTTTACATATATTACCTCATTCGAGCCTTACAACAGCCTTGCGAGGTAGGTGCTACTATTATCCCCACTTTGCAGATGAGAAAACTGAGGCAGATTAAATTACTGGCCTTGCTTTACACAGCTAGTAAATGTCTGAACCAGAATTTTAACTCACGCCTTCTTGAGTACAAGTCCAGCACTCTTACTACTGTATTTTTGGTTACTGTTGTCATTGTACATTTTGGTTTGCTGACTTTTTACTGCGCTAACTACAAAAAAGGAATGCCTTTATGAACTGTCTTGGCCAAAACAATCAGTCTACACCTAAAATGTGCAAATCAATGACATTTATAACTCAATACCCATAAAAGAACAGAATAAAGAAGCATGCAAAGTAAAATGAATATATTAATAAAATGTACAAATGTTAATCAACATTTCAGGAGAAAACTAAAGCATCATACTATAAAACTTATGAAAACATGATGAAGAAATAATAATTAGTATGTATCTTTGAAGAATTCAAATTTCCAAATTTTGAAGAATTCAAAATTTCAATTTTTTTAAAGACAAGACCCAGAAAGACAAAAATGGCAAAAGTGACCTATATCAGCAGTTCTCAACCTATGGGTCGTGACACATTTCCAATGGTCTTAGGAACCGAGACACTGCTCCTCTATCTGTCTCCAGGCAGGTCTGCCCACATGCAGATACACCCACATACGAGTATTAAAGGGTCATGGTATTAGGAAGGTTGAGAACTACTGACCTAGATTAATAAATTATTTGAATATCATACTACATACCTTTTCTGAATCATGGTTAATCATTTTCACATCAAGTAATGATTTGATAGTTTTTGCCAATTCCTTTTCATTCATCTGTGTGATATCATGAAGCTCTTTGAAACTGACAGTTTCACTATTGTTAAAAGCAAGTAGTACTGCCATTTGGTATGTCGTCACCATGGCCACATAGGGTTTGGACAAATAATTCATTTTAACTTCACCTGCAATTAGGATAAAAATGATCATTCTTAGGAAGTATCAAGTGGTCCCAAATCAATTGAGTGATAATTCATAATTTCCCCTTGAAATGGGGAAATAATAATTTGGCTAAGTTGTTCCACCACAACGTTTTCTCCCTAAGGTTTATCAAATAGTAGATACCATCAAACATTCCAAGAGTGTTTCAAAGTAATCCATAAAACACACTTAAGATGGTACATACACTTTTTTCTTGTGACGTGCAAAATTTGCTTTCCATCACGAACAAACAATTTACGTCGGCTATCCCTTGGAGTGTATTGTTCAGGGTCATCTCATCAAAATCAGTGATGGTTTTATTATTACTTCTTTGAGAAAATATGTAGGATCCAGACCTATAATTTCATAGGTATAGGGACATAGGGAAACCCCTTCTTCCAATACTGATCAACAACTATTCTACAACTTACAGTTTTAGAGAGCTGCCTGGGGCCATGAGAGCCTATTTGGGGAGGGCTCTGAGGAGCAGGAAGAATCATACAAGTTAGAACAAAATCTGATCTGAGGATTTTCAATTTGGTAAATGCAAAAAAAAAAAAAAATAATAATGACAAAGCATAAACATGCCAGGATATAGCAAAGTCTTTTTCCCTTATGATCCCCAGACCAAGACTGGTTCTTGGACTATCAATGCCCTGCAACTGCAGGTTTGAAGTCAAGCTCAAAGTCTCATTTTGGTTCTCAAAATTCCACTGACCTAGACAGAGGTCTTCTCAAGAGGAGACAGAGTAGAAGAACCCCTGGATTTAGAGTCAGAGCACTCAAGTTCAAATCCCAACTCTGCCACCATGTGACCTCTAGCACATTATTTCACCAAAGCTATGACCTCAGTTTCCTCACTTATAAAATTAGGCAGTGTGATTAAATTATCTCTGACATCTATGGTCCTATGGAGAGTCAATTCTGGGTCTGTGTTGTTTTGACTCACTGCAAACTCACTGAATCTATACAGACAGCCTACAATTGATTGGATGAGTCAAAAAAAAAAAGGTCCTTGGACCCTAGGATGGCCTTAAGTACTTCAGAACCAGCTCAGCCTCAGGAGTCTGTAGCAAGGTCACAAAAATCACTCTCACCTGCAGTTTAAAAACTGGCAAACTACAAGTTGTTCCAGTGCCCCCAAGTGGTTCAAAACAAGAACTAACTTTAGGGTTCTCTATCCTAAGTAAATCCATCTGAAGCTGGCATATGAGTTTGGACCTTTTTCCCCTTTCCCCCCAACCCCAGCATGGATATTATGTATCTAGCTTACGCATACATGGAGCCTCACAATACCATTTGATGACAGGAAAAGAAGAGGAAGTCTATATTCTCCTTTCTTTCTATCTTTCCCTTTCAAATTAATGGATGATCCCCAACAATTTTATTCTCAGTCTCTGCATTGTAAACTGTTTGTTGCTCTCTTCTATTTTCCTTTATAATAAAGCTGTTTAAACTAGAAGCCATAAAGTCCATAATAAGAAATCAAGTACAAATGGAAAACAGTAATGAGAATACTGAGGCATTTTTTCTTCTCATTGAGTGCTAAAAAGACCAGTGAGTTAGAGCAAATCACTGCACTCAAGGGAGTGAAAAGCAGATTAGACTGAACTAAGAAAAGGCTTTTCAGAACACATACCAATAGCTAATTTATTGCTGGGCTAGAACCGTGCTACAAAACAAAATTAAATAACACTATGTACGAAAAGCAAGTCTGATGAATTCTGAACTGTTTCTAGTTGGTTATTATCTAAAGTGGTTATAACCATGCATAAAAGTACTCACTATTCTGAGGTTTTTCTTTGTGTTAAGTTTTTATCATTACAAGATGTATGCATGTAATATGTCTTGTGATTTCTTAAATGAGTATGCAAATTTATTGCTTTTTTTGATTCTAAGCTTTGATGTTGCACAACAATGTAGCTTACACAGAAGTTTCCTCATAGATTTTTAACATGTCAAATATTCAGTTAGTAAAAGAATATCTAAGATCAGTTATTTGTCATAGCATTTACTATATCTCATACATAATTATAGCTCAATAAATGTTGAAATGTTGAATTAAAATAAAAAGCAAAATGTAAATTCATAAGGCCAGGAACTTGAATTCTTTATGTCTTAGTTTCCAATATCAAAATGAAGAGTTCAAAGATATATGAAGCTTAAAATTAAATAAAAATAAAATAATAATAATATTTATGGTTATTAAACTTGTGAGGAATAACAGACAAGAAATGCCAACTAAATGGTCATTTAATAAGAATAGCAATCATGTCCTCTGCCTACTCCACAAGGTGTTACACAAACAGGAACACCTAACTTCTTGGATAAAAGATCAAAACACTATTAGAATTCAAAATGTATTATTGAAAAAATGAACTCTCTACTTCAATACAAATAAGGCAAGGAAATAGGCATTTCAGTATTAATGATGAAAAATTTAGTGCAATGGCAATTAACTGGATTATAATCCTTCTATAATTATATCTAATAAAAACATAATACCTTTATACATTCATTCCTCAGTTAAAGAATGTGATTCTATGTCTAACACAAAGCTTGCCCAGGTAAATCTTAGCAGATTCATACTGGTCTTTATATTTGTCAGGTTGTCATAATTTAGTACCATAAGACTAAATTCAATTCAAATTACTGAACGCCTATATGAAAATATACTTTATCTAAAATATTAGCAGCATTCTAAAGTCGAGGAATAGGTGGAACAACCCATAAGGAGGGTTTTGAGGGGGAGGCAGAAAACATGAAACACCCAGCCAATGTGAATATTTACTCGTATCAATGCATTAATTAATATATGCCTCTGGTGGCTAGAAGGAAAGAAGGAGAGTAGGTACTGCTATAAATTATAAGCTAATACAAACATATGTGGTTGCTTAACCTTTTCTGTTACTTCCAAAGCTAGAGCCAAGAACTTCTGGAAGATGCAATCACTTTTGTAAGACATTACAAGACCATACATAGCTGAAACGGCATACACACTTTCAGAGTTAAAAAAGAGGTAAAACTTTTATATGTGACTAACACATGGTAAGGGAATAATGGTAGTATACAGAGTAGGGGGGTGGACTGATGGACTTAGAATCTGGAAGACACAAGTTTTAATATTGCTTCACTCACTGGTGGCCGTTGGCATGGCCTTTAAACCTTGCTGAACCTACAACTTAGGGTTATGCTCATGATCCAATGAAATCATGTCTGTATGACAGGGTAATAGCTACCTTGAATTCAGGCTGCTATCATGAATTCAGCAGGGCTGGTGAGTGGCACAAAAAGGCTGCTTCCTTTCACTGATCTCCCCCTAATCTGTTCTGCTATAAAGCCTGTGAACTATGGCTGGGGTCTGGGATACAAACAACTCTCCTCATTCCCTTTCCAGGATGTGTAGGCACAGGTTATTCAAGAAATACTCTGGCCACAACTGAAGATCTGAGAAGGCAACCAGGAAGAGGAAGACTGGCTAGTAATGTGGAATGGTTCTATGTAGGAATGCTTAATTTTATTTTCTTTCCACTTCTGCTATGTTCAAAAATCTATGCTGCCAGAATATGTTAAGTAACTTAAGTCTAGCAGAGTATATTTTGGGGGAGGTTGGGAGGGGAAAGGAATTGGGTGATTGGTGAACATGACCAGAGAGGAAAGGCTAGTTAGAGCTTTACAACTACTGAAGACATATTCCACATTTTTTATATGTTGAATAATATCTATTTCTTCCCCTAGGTAACTCTGAACCTTGCTGGCACGGGTTTGAACAGTTGAGTATCAGGAAGCAGGCAAATGCCCTCAGTAGGATATGGCCACTTGGGTTTGTTGGTTTAAGGAAGTGCCACCTAGTGGGCATCTCAGATATTGCACTCCTTTTTAGTAGGCTTCAGGATGGCAGAGGACAAGACAACTAACTGGCCCTTGTGACACAGCATACAGCCCACAGTGAGGTACTGCAGTACAAAGAGAGCTGGCCGTAGCACTAGGAAGGCTTTGGTTCAAGGGCCTCCTCAGGTTCACACAGGTGGTGTAATCCTAGGACAGTCACTTAACCATTCATGTGCTAGGGCACAGCTGTTAAACACACATTGCCTGCTACAAGGCTGGGATCAGATTAATATTTAATTGGGAAATATTTTATAAAACAAACAAAAATACAACAGAGTATAGGTAACATTAATATGTGGTTTTCTAAATCAAAAGCCCAATCCTTATGATGGGTTAGTGTCCCACTTCTATTGGAGTTTTGACATCTCTGCTCTAGGCCCCTTGCTCTCTAAGGCTGTAGGCTGCAGAGAAATAGCTTTGGTGGGGGAGTTTCCTTATCTGGGAGTTTCCAACACTGATGAAATCAGAGAGCAAGGCCCTATCTCATCCCTAAAAGGCTGTAAGCTCCTTAAAGGCAGGGGTTGGTTTTTGCCTTTCTTTGTATCCCTAGAGCTTGGCTCAGTGCCTGGTACAGCATAGTTATTTTTAAAATTCTTGTTGACTATATTTATACTTCAATTTTACTACTGACAAACTGGCATATAATTGAAAGGGAAACCCTGCCTGATGGATTAAAGGTACTGACTGAGATATAAACACCTGGACCTGAAAAATGTGGGAATTTGTTTTGATTAACTTTGAATATTTGCTGTAAGAGTTTAGTGGAAGAGAAGAAGAGGTGAGAAAATAGACTTTTGTTTATTGAAAGGAATTAAATTTTAAAAAATAATTGAAAGAAAAAACTAGAGAATATAATCAGATATGACAAGATCACTCTACAAATATAATTAGTTTCTACATATATGGAAATCATGGGCAATGAATTGATTGAAGATAATACCTACGAAAAACTCTTGATAAAAACCATTCATATATATTATAGTTTACAAGAAGAATTTAGGAATGAATAATGACAAGCTGTAGTCTGTCCAAAGGAGTATGACCTGGAATGTGAAAGGACTAAAGATTATAATGCAAAAGGCAGTGCTAAAAGAAGTGGCAATATCTGGTATGATGATAGAAGACTTAAGGGGGATCTAAGCTAACTTGAAGTATCCAAAGGGCTATTATGTAGAAAAGGAAAAGACTTACTCAATTTGGCTCCAGAAAACAGAGATAAGAACAATGGGTAGAAGTTTCAAAGAGTCAGATTTAGGTTAGTAGTAAAAAAAAAAACTTAAATCAGAATTATCCAAAACGAGAATGGGATGCCTCAAGAGACCTCTTCTCTCCAAAGGTAGAGTTTGTAGGACAACTTGGGGATGTTGTAATAGACACCCAAGTATAGGTTGGACTAAATGGTCTCTGAGATCCTCTCCAATTCAGAGATTCTTTGAGTTTGTTATGCCACAAATAATTTGTACTTTACCTGTACAAAGATAATGTAACCACGTAAGCTTCCTTCCACTGAAATGCTGACTGTAAAATAATTCAAACTGTAAAACAAAATAAAATTTCAAATGAATTTTAGGGATTATAAGTTACAGATATAACAAGTTTATTCTTATTCTGCTATTAGTATCTTAAAATCTGTTATTCCTTCAATTCAGAAACTAATAGTCAATGATTTCCACAAATTGAACAAAAACTTAAAATATTTCTGGTGTAATTAAGCTCTCAATACTTTGTGTTTACAGCTCAGCTTTTAATGTGCTTAAAAAAGAAATAACATACAAATCAAAACAATCAAAAAGGTTACATATATTTATTTCTACATTTGGTGTCACTTAAAAGGTAACACCTAACTTTTCTCAGTACTATACTGAAGTAAATCACGATTAAAAGGGAATCAATGATTCAGAATAGTTTCTTTTATTATCCCCATTTTTAAACGATTTTGAATTACCGACCTTATCCTTGAATAAAGTCCTATTCTGATACCATATCATGGTGTATCATGGTATATAAGTGACACTGGATTCTTGAAGGTGATGCCAATGTAGCATAAACTCTGGCATGTTTTATCAAGCTACAAAGACTATACGTGTGGGTAACAGATTCTATGTCTTTTGTTGAATGACTGGAATAACTTTTTTTTGGGAGTGGGGGACAATTTATAAAAACCATCTATTAAGGCACAGAGAGATTATCATTTTCATCAGTGGATCAAGTACATGAACCAATGAAATCACATATCCCTAAAGTTAAAGACCAACTTTAACAGTGGATGAATGTAGATTTTAAATTTAAAACTACATTTTAAACATTTCTTACTAAAACAGCTTGATCACAAATAAAAACATGAGAGTATAATTTTTTTAATGAGATGGAACCTAATAACCCAACAGAAATGTAACTTCTGAAAACAAAATTTTATCTTTGCTATTTCACTGAAAATCATGAAATCATGATGTATTTTATTATATTCAAATATAATCAATACTGTTTGAACACAAATAATGTCATAAATGCAATCTATATATTAGTCCTATACTTATTCTCGAACCAAATCCAAACATCACTATGAACACTTTAAAATATTTCTTTATTCTGACCTTCACAAATACAAAAAAAAAAAACAAAACCATTTCCATATACAAAGAACAACAGAAGAAAAGGCCTATATATATAAGCCTGGGAATCTCTATTATGTACAGCTTGCTAAGTATCTGCACTTTCAAAAAAGCAATATAGAAATATGAATAAATTGCCTATTCTGAGAATTCAGAACAACAAGCTCACAAATTCTCTTCATACTGCCCCTTGCTGAACTCTACTTTCTCCTGCCAATGAGAAATGCAGATGGGTCAGCTGTGTGCTTTCCCTTCCAATCTTATTCACAAGCTACTGACAAGTGTTTAGCAATAAGTCAACCACACAATGGAAGTGTGCAGCCCAAAGTCCTTCATGCCCCCAATCTTGTGGCTGAGGCAGCATTAGCCATCTATTGCCATCTCCTTCCTAAAGTCAACAACCAGCATGCCTACTCCACCCACTCTACAACAAATGGAAAAAGGAAAGTCACAAAAACTATTGGCTTTCAGGCACTACATCACACATTTGCAGAACTGCCCAAGACTCTATGATATATTAAGAAATGTCTAGGGGTCCTAATGAAGCTGTAACCCTTTAACTAAGGACGTATCTTGTAACCTAGTGTGAATACATACATTTTAACCGTGAAACTATTTAAGCTGACCATACCACCAACAGTTTTAAATGTCTTAAATGAACATATATTTAAAAATCTTAGCAAAACAAATCATTCTTTATCAACAGTCCAATTTAAGACAATTTTAAAACACTGTCTTCAAAAAATATTTAAATGGGGAAAAGGAAGTTTAAAATTGTATACTATAACTCCCCTGAAGCCTACCTACCATGCAGTATAATCTCCCAGCTTCAGTGGACCTAGTATAGTGCTCTTAATAAATTAGGTATGTGATAAATTTTCATTAATGATACAGGAATCAAGAAAATTGATAAACTCTAAAGCCGGAGTTCATAAACCTTTTTTGTATCATGGATTCTCTTTGTCAATTTACTGAAGACTATAGAACTCTTCTCAGAATAATCTTTTAAATGTATAAATCAAAATATATAGAAATTCCAAAAGAAACCAATTACTCTGAAACAAAGACTTTTTTTTAAAGTTCACAAACTCCAGTTTAAGAACACCTACAAAAAGAAATGCTAGATTTATAAGTAAATACAGTATTACGTGAGGAATAAATTTACAAGTAAATATGGTATTATGTATAGAATAATTTTACAGTTCTAACTGTAATGGTGAAATAAATCCTTAAAGAAAAAAACCCTGCAAATTTCACAGAGGAGTACAAAACTAGGGGCATGTCTGTAGTCCTAGGCTTAGTCAATGAGAAGGTTTGAGATTCCTGCCTTTATTACCCCTCTCTGTCAAGTCTAAGAACAGAACCTGGCTGTCTCTCACCATCTATTTAAACTTCTCTAATGGCATCCACCAATGCCCTTAGGAGTGTTTTTTTCTTACTACTTTTAATTAGGAATATTCTTTCCCTTTGGACATCAAAAATGCCATATTTGAATTCCCTGTCTTATGCGTGGCATTCTAAATCACATGGCATTGCTGAATGTACAACTTGTGATCTTGGATTTACTCCATTTTTTTTAAAAGGAAGTTAAGTCCACAATGTGCCTCAACAAACAAAATCCAAGTATCTGCACTGAACTGTCCTTCCCGAATGAACAAATATTTACTAAGCGACCACTGTGTGCCAGATAATATATCAGACACTAGGGAAATAAATACATTACTAAAACAGTCTCCGTACTCAAAGATCTTATGATAGGGGGACACAACATACACAGGGTTGATAGGAAGAGGAATAAAAGAACTATTAAAAAGTAGATGCCCACCTCACTGTGAAACACAAAACATCAAAGGATGAAAATCTTTTTTAGTTAAGATAGACAAGAAAGTAGAGACTTTTCACAGTCCAGCCTCTTCCAACACTGCAGCAGTCATGGCAGCTAGAGTATTTGCTATTACTAGCAACTCTGTCCCTAGGCTGCTGCATGAAACTCCTCAAAAAACATCTAACAACAAATGACTACCACCTAAAGTAGAAGCTGCTGTGACCAGCATCAAGCCCTACATGTTTTCCCATAGTTGTGGGGTTGGAGTGTGTGGAAGGAAGAGAAACAAGTGGCTTAGATCATGCCATGTACACAGCCTAAAGGTTAAAGAACTGTTTCCGTATTTATTTTAATAATCATTATCACATGTGAAACTGAAATAGGAACATTAATAATTATTTTGGGCCTCTGGATAACAAAATCTCATTGATGTCTAATTTAGGGTTAAAGTGGAAGACATTGGGAGCCACTAGTACATTTAGGGAACTGACTGTTATAATGAGCCACAGGGATGCTCAGTTGGGTTCTTTTTTGTATTATTTTTAAGAGAATGGTCTCTATATGCATTGTCATTCACAGGACAGTATAGGAGCCAACAGGAGCCAGCACTGCAGTGTGTCCTTCCTCTCCCCTAACAAAGTCTGCCCGCTGCCCAGATCCTACCCAATACTTTGAGTGTTCAATAGTTCTACTCAATGCTAGAAGTAATTAAGGAACCAAGACTTATCATTCAGGTACCAAACTTCAGCTGCTTTTCTTAACTGCATTTAAAAACCATTTTAACTTAGTTTTAAACTTTGCTCAATCTATTAAAAGAAAAACTTCTTACCTTTCTCAATATCTACTTATCCAAAAATTAAAACATATGAAACACAATAACCTAAAAGAGTAAAGTGGTGTAGATAATCTAACTGAAACACAGAAGGTAATGCAAACAAGAGCTGAAATTTTTAAAATTTTCTTATATTCAACAGACTAAATGTTTGATATGCAATATAAATGGTATATATCCTAACAAAAAAGATTATTTCACAGAGAAGTAGTAATTTCCATTGGTCTATTTTTTTTTTAGAACTTTTGTTACCAAAATCAGAATTATATGGATATTATAATGTATGTATGCTAAAGAAATTCCTCAGAAAAGTTGTCTGTACTGTTTTTTACTCTCATTTTATTTTAAAAAAACTGCTTATAAAAAGGTAATCATTTACCTGTGTGAATATAACCATAAGAATATTGCAGTTTTGAAACAATAGTGATTATAATTTATCTTTTTTTTCCCAGAAGACAGATCAACACTTGTATGTCTAATAAAATTAAAAGAGTAGTAATTCTAAAGATACAAATCATTAAAACTTCCTGAGTTTTCCAGCAAGTGTTTGGCTAACCTACCATCTGTACACTTTTTTCCAGTTCCTGAGGGATGGCAAATGTAGAGGAAGGAGATTGAGTAAGAGGCCATGCACCAGCCTGAAGAAAAAAGAAAATCATCTTTAAAATTGAGTGGTGTATAACCTAACATTAAAGTAAACACAAAGATAAATTTGCTACCAAAACTGCCTCCCTTCCAAAGCCTGACAGTAAGTCATAATATCACTTAATACTATAAAGCATTTCTCCTAAATAATGTAAAAAGCCAAAATTTGTCCCAACATAATACATTCTAAATAAAGACTACATAAATTTAAAGAATTATACACTGTTGATTTTACACTAAAATGTATTTAGTCTTCTGCACCACAATGCTCTTGGATGCTGGAGGGTTTATAAGTAGACATGAAAAGGCCCTTTTCATTCCCCACCTGAAGATGCCTGTTGCTAGAATGCATCAGTAGTGAAAGTCCTCCTGGAGCAGACAATTCAGGAAACCCTTCTCCCCAAAGCCCTCCTTTCACTTTCAACTACTGGATACCATTCCCAAACTCCCAATCCCTATTCCTGTAGGAGAGAACACAGAAAGTCCCCTAATTCACTTCAATTCTCAGGGACACTACCTATCCTATGCTACTCATACCACTTAGATGAGAAAGGAGTCACTGAAAACAATCCTGTCGGTAAGATGTAAGACCACTAACTAGACCTTACCATCTGCCTTCCTGCTATGGTCTCCTGATTACTGTTTATTGGGCATTACTACCGGGCAGTACCATCTAACCCATTTCTGCACGTAAGGACCCTTGTCACTGACATCTGCCTTTGCAATCCTACCCTAAGGAATATCAAGGTCTTTCATATGCCCTACAGCTGAGTCTTTCTATAAATGATATCTTCCCCAATTAGAGTATAAACTCCCTCGGAGTAGGGGAATGTCTGGCATTTTTCATTTCTATCCCTAGGGCTTAGCATAGCACTTCCCACATAGAAAGTATTTAACAAATACTTTTTCATTCATTCATGTAATCACTCACAATAGTGTAAAATTCTATTCATACCTGTAGGACATATATTTGAAAACTAATTCCCAAATCAATTACAGTGTCCTGATTTTTTATAAAATTGTTGAATTTGTTGTTGAGATCAGCACTGACATTCATGTCTGTATACATTCGATGGAGTTTGCTTGTAAACTCATATCCACAGGCTTGCTATAATGATAGATTTAAAAAATATTATTTAACATAAAAAGATTTGGGAGAGATTAATAAGAAAATATGCCAGCTATTAGGTCATAAAGATGAACAGTACACCATGAGTAAAGAAAGACCCCCTAAACTGCCATATTAGCTGCTTTCAAACCAAAATACTCAATTTTCAAAATTAACGTAAAGTCATTACTTCTCAAACACTATTTCCTCTGATGAGCTAATAAAATTGAAATGTGATGTATTAAAAAAATGAAACAGATGACTATACATTTGAAAAAGAAAGTAGATACATCAGTCTATCACATTCATTACCAACAAAAATGTCAATTACTGGGGAGAAATATTTTGTAGTATGTTGGTGCTTAATAAATGTTTATTGAATTGAATATAGACACAAGCAAATTGGAAAAAGTGTCATGTTTCCAGTCAATAAAAAAAGAAAAGTGCATTAGACATAATATGTTTTAAAACAGAGGGCAAAACATTTTAATTCTTTATATGATTTATTAAGATCTTAATATTGAAAAAGAATACAACCAAGTGGACTTGCTTTATATCGATTTATATTTAAATTCATGAAGTTCAATGCATAACCCCTTAATTTTTTGGTCACTCCCTCTCTGATTCCACCTAAATCCTTTGTATCCATTCCTATTCACTTTCATCTTGTGGTCACAGCTCCTGTGTACTCTCTTGTTCTGGCTCTGCTTCTTTTGCCTTGTCCATTTAATAAATGTCTTTCAGGGTTTCTTAATATTCTTCATACACGCCAACCTTAACTGCATTGTAGGATTCCCATAATATACATTTTATTTAATTATTCTTCTATTGGACATTTAGATTACATCTAGTTTTAATTACTAATAATGATACTTTAAAAAATGTTTGAACAGAGAGCTGGTTTGTTTTTGATAATACTCTTAAGGAACATAACACATAATAGAATTACTGGGTTACATGGAATGGTTATTTTTCTAACTTTTACTAAGAACTGACATGATAAATATGCCATGAAGAGAAAATCTGTTTTAAATTTCTCTAAACCCAACAAACTTCAAAGCTACTATGAGGTCATACACTGAATCCTTAATCTAACAGCGAGGTACGACAAGGGTAAAAAGGAATGATATGAGGATGAATGAATGAATGAATAAATGAGTGAGTGAACTCTATTGTTCCCTAAAACAAATAAATATATATCATGTTGATAGGATGAGTAACGGTATTTCCATATGAAGGATGGTACATAAATATCACTTCTCTTTTCTACATTATAAAGTATTCTGACTAATGCTAAATATGGAATATTTACTATTGAATCAATCAACAAGCACTTATTAAGGGCTAGCTGCTGGTAGTACAAATAAAAGAATGAAATAATCCCCAATTTCAAAGTCATTCTTTATATCCTATTAAATATAGTGAACTATGATATCCAATTTCGTTTTTAAAAAATTCAGACATATTACAAACAAAAAGTGAATAAGATATCAGTTTTTAACATCAATGTCAATGATTATGCAATGGATGGGAAAAAATGCATTAACTGAATTGAACTCTAAAAGTATGCAACTTCAAAGAATCTTTAGGTGAATTTTTTTATGGATTGCAGAAGTCTTACATAAAGTACATACACATCTAAAATTTGTTTCATAAATTTAGTTTTTCAGATGTGAATACGTGTATTTTAAAAATGGCTTTAGGTAACATGTAAAACTGTCAATATAATACTGTTCTGTAGTTCAAAAAGAGTGGTTATTACATTACCTTTAATTTATTGATCATGGCTTCTTCAGAATCCATAGACATAGACAGGCCATGAATTAAACGTTTGGCCAACATTCTGGCGTAAAACTATTGTAAGGAAAAGAAGTGGTTATTTCACGGTCATTTCAAATTTTTGCATACTTTAAAACTAACACAAAAACTTCACAACAATCTTTTATCTAGCAAATTGTTGTTCACCTTTTGAAAAACATCTTTATCATCAATATATTTGAAAACAGTAATGAAACTGGTGAGCTTGTCTTCTACTTCATTTTCAGTCATTCCTTTTGCTGATTTTTTTAGCAAGTTGTCACAGTACTTGGCCAGCTCAAAAAAGATGGAAAATAAATTATTTATTATTCAATTAAGTAAATAAATACATATATCAAATCTTACTCATAAATAAGATTATGAGTGAGATATACATTCCATTATAAGGGCATTATACAGGATATGATATAAAAATAAGTCAGAACAACACATCCTTCACTTTCCTAAAACATATATTTCAAAAGAAGTAAATCAAAGAATAAACAAATTTACCGTATTTCAAATAATTCAACATT
>CM053585.1:495073236-495090914 GCA_028646515.1 Pseudochirops corinnae | reverse complement strand
TGATGTAATGGTCAGACGCTGGAAGCCATCTGCTGATCTGTTTTTCTGTTTGTTTGTAACTTCTCTTTGTATTCTCTGAAGCTCAGGGTGCCAGCTTTTCCTCCTGAACTAGGTAAATGATATGTTTGATTAAAGTAAGATTGTTAACCCATTTTGAGTTGCTTTCCTTTAGAAAAGCAGATCTAAGAACCTGTGCTAGCAGCCACCCTGGGTGTGCTGGGGTGCTTGCTGATACACCCCATCACAACATAGGCTCATTGCGGGTAGGAACTGTTTCATTCTTTGTACTTGTATTCCCAGTGGCCCCTGGCACATAGTAAGTGCTTAATAAATACTTGCTTAGTAACTGACTGACTGAAATTCCAGCTCTACTCCTTCCTATGACCTTCACCTTGAAAGACATTAAGAATCTCAATAGCCAGAAATGGGAAGGGAGTTTATTCTTGTCAAGACTGCCTCTGCTAAAGGAGAAAGCATAATAAAGGGACATCACATGGAGTACGATAGTTGGAGAGGTAGGTGGTGGAGGGTTGCAGACAATTTGAAATGTCAGGCTAAGAAGTCTGTGTTTTGGTCTCTAGTAAATGGGACACCACTGAAGGATTTTGAGCTGGGGATTGACATAGTTATTAGACTTGTACCTTGGGAAGATAGGTATGTGAAGGACTGATTGGAGAGGAGAAAAGACTGGAAAGAGGGAGACCAGTCAGAAGGTAATTAAAATAAAACATTTCTTGAGTAACAATAACACCATAAAGAAAACAACTCTGAAAGATGTAAGAACTCTTATAAATGCAATGAGAAACCATGATTCCAGAGGATCAAAGATGAAGAATGCTACCCATCATCTGACTAAGAGACAAAAAATTCAAAATGCAGAAGAAGACATTCATTTTTAGACCTGATCAATGGGAAAAATTTGTTTCAAGTATACCTATTTCTTAAAAAGGTTTTCTTTTTCTCTTTCTTCTTTGGGGCGGGCGGATAGGTATAGGAGGAGTAGGATGTAGACAACAGAGAAAATAAGTGTTTAATTTTTTTTAAAAATGTAATCAAACATTCCTTTTCTGTTAAAGGCCCGGCTATCCTGCCAGTGTGTTTCATGTTTATAAACTTGGCATGATCCTTGATTCCTCACTCTACTTCACCTTCCATATCCAATCAGACACCAAAACTCACTGTCTCTGCCTTTACAATCTCTTCTCTCCAAGCCTTTCTCTCTGCTCCCACGGCTCCTAGGCCCTCATCATCTCTCCTAGATTGTTGCAGCAGCCTCCTATTGGTCTCCCTGTCTCAAGTCTTTTACCCTCCCTTTCACCCTACACACTTCTGCCAAATCATTTGTCCTTAAATATGACCAAGTAACTCTAACTTCAAAAGCTTCCTATTACCCTTAAAATAAAATCAACCATTCTCTTCAGCTTTCAAAGCCCAAAATAACATTGTCCCAACCTATCCTTCCAGCCTCCCTTCCTAACCTTCTCATTATTCCTTACTCATGATATCCACTCTTCCACCCTATGCCTTTGCACCATCTCTCCCTTAAGCCTAGAATAAACTTCCTCCTGCCTGCTGCCTCACAGGATTCATCTCTTCCTTCAAGTTGAAGATTCAGCACTTCTCTCTGCACAAGGACTTTACTGGGCCCAAGTACTAGTGTGTTCTTTCTAAGAAGACCTGAAAGACCCCACTTGGCCACATTCTTTTCTAGAGGACTCTTATCATGATCAGGGACTTCATCATCCAGAGAGATTGTAATAGGTTTGGCACTCCTACCTCATCAGCATTCTCAGTACCCTTTTCTCCTCTGACTGGAGGGTGAAGCAAGGAAGGAGCAAGACCATCCCAGTCTTCATTTAAGTCATTTCACAGCCATACAACTCTTCATTTCTCACAGTTACAACCCTTTGGACGGTACTCTATCATGAGCATGCCCCCATGCTGGGTATCTCACACACACACATACACACACACACACACACACACACACACATTCAGCTTCCTTTTTTTGTGCTGTCTTCCCCCATTAGATTTATATCTCTAGGGCTTAGCACAGTACCTAGTGAAATTAGGTGATTAATAAATGTTTACTGACTATTGAAGAAAACCAAACCATGAGATGAGAGTGCTTGAAGAAAGACATTATATATTCTGAAAGGATCTGAGTGAAAACAGTTTTTTAGAGACAAAAGTAATTACTTATGGTAATGATAGCTCCAGTACATGGTTTCCTAGATTCATCTTATATGCAACTGTTTTTTACGGTCTTGAAGATTATACTCAAGAAACTATGAGTCAAAGAATCATTTGGAGGCAATGGCAAAATTGTATACTGACTGCTCCATATTTGATGGAAATGTGGACTGTGGGGTTATTCAATTTAAGCTAAAGGGGAGTCACTATATGTGAGGAAGCTCTGAGACAAAGGAATCATCAGATCAAAACCAATGTTAAAAAGTACCAGAGAGAAGCCAAAAGACAAGAGCCCAGAAACTTACAAAAGCAGAAAAACAGAGTAGAGACAGACACCAAAGCAGCATTTTTGAGCTGAGCCTGGCTGACTGCAGGCAGACAGGCTACATGGCTGGTTTAGAAGAATGACTGAAGCAATGAGCATGCTCTGCTGTGTAAAGAGCTGAGTGAAGAAAGGTAACCTTGCTCTCTAACACCTTCTATAGCTTGAGAAAAGGTAAACCCCTCAGCAGTTTGCCTAGGGTTGCCCATTTTTGTCTTTATGGCTTCAGATGGGGAAATCCTCCCGAACTGGAGCACACATCAGAATAGCTTTGCAGATTCCAAGCTTTAGAGAACTGCTCTTCACTGAAAAAGGGTCACACTGCCCCAGCACGCAGCCAAGGGAGTCAACCTGGAAAGTTTTTACCTAGTCTGAGGATACTGTTTGCTAAAAGAGCTGAGCACAGGTTTCTGAGGCTAGCAGAGAAGTAGACTCTGGTAGAAGAGTAGAAAGCCCAGACGAGGGGCAAAGAGCTTAGTACTTAGTACCAAAGACATTAGGCCAACCTTCCAGAATTGTAAACTGCCCCAGACACACGCTTACTCCTACTCATGGGGTTTCTCTAATTTGTGTCTCATCTCCCACAAGGATACTTCATGTATTGGTGGGAAAGTGTGACCTAGGTTCATGAGTAGCTTGTTATGATTATCAATTTTCTTTCTGTCAGTAAATATTTCATGATTAAGAGCTAAGGGTATGATCATGAATATTGTTTAAATGAGAAGTAGAGTGACTGGAAATCTCCAGAGCTATGTGAATAGCAGTGGGTAATCTGAGCATATGCCCTTCAGAAGGGCAACTGCCAGGAGCCTGCGAGCTGTTAGAACGGAAGCCACTTAAGAATAGGGCTTATTATTTGTATTTGTATCCCAATGCCAGCACATAGAAAGTACTTAATAAATGCTTGTTGTCTGATGGACTGATGGATGTATTACAGAGCTTACCCAGTGCTTTGGAATCAAATCCATCAACAAACACTGAGAAAAAACTTTATATATACACACTGTTTACATACATATGTGCGTACACACATATACATGACTACTTTATATATTTTTACATGCCTAATCAATACCTAAGCAAAAACAAATTTTAAAATTTATTTAAAATTATTATAATTTAACTCCATATTCTATAATTTAACTCTAAATTCTATAAACATCATATTTCACTAAAAATGAGTTAAATTCTTTCTAAAACCTATACCCTTCCACAAAGCTTACTAAAGAGGAGGTGTGGCATGATGTAAAGACGCTACAGTAAGGAAACTGGAGTCGAAATCTCAAATCTTACTCTTACTCACTATCTGACCATGAACAAATCATTTAACTTATCTGAGCCTCAGTTTCCCCATCCATAAAATGTAGATAATACCACTTGTTCCATATCTTCTTCAAAGGATTCCTAAGATTTTTAAAATTTCAAAGTGCTATAGAAATGTAAATGATTGCCATCCCATTAAAGTGTGAAATTTGGTCATTTTGAAGACAGCTAACTCTATGTACAAATGGGCATATGCCTATATATTCGCCAGAAACTTATTTATGTATTTATTTTAATTATCTATTTGTGCATTTACTTATTTATTTGTTTGTTTATGCTAGAAAAATACAAAGGAAAATCAAGAAAGCTCAATGTTATCAATCTACAGAAGGATAGTTATTTAGAGAAACTATGAATTTTTAACTCAAAATTGATATAAATTATTTCAATTTATTAAAGTCAAACAGATACGTCTAACTTCTAAATTTTGAACAAATCTACAAGCTAGGTAACAGGTTAAAGTCTCTCTTTAACTTAACATTTTAACTTGTTAATTTACATGACTGGTCTAGGTCAAGTAATCTCAATACTATATACTATATCAACATCACCAATTTACTCAAAACATCATAACAATGTCACTATCAAGCTATCCCATATGTGAACACTAATCCACAATTCTGGGACAGTATGACAGATGATACAATTACACATCATAAAAATTACCTTATCCAGGGCACTCATGAAGTGTTGATCACCATTCAAAACAGTGTTGATAAGTTGGGCAAATTTACCATGCACCTCCAAAACTGATTCCACAAATTGAGTTGGCATCTATAAATATTCAATATAAATCAAACAATTAGGTATAAAAAATTTTTTAAATATAAATTAAACTTAAGTTTAAGTATGTCAACTAATTAAAAAGTCAATTTTTCTAAACAAGCTATTATAAAAACTTATATAAAAGTACATTAATATTTCTCAAAGAAACTATCTCAGCAATTTTTATGTGAAGAGCCAACAATATATTAAAATATTGAGAAGCTCTTCAAAATTTCTCTAATAGGCATTTTCATCAATCCATTAGTATCTGACAAAATACCTCTTTGCAAAGGCTAAAAAAAAGTTAATATTGACCACTGACTTAATTAAGAATGTTTGTGGAAATCAAAACAATTCCGAGGTATCACCTCCTACCTAGCAGGCTGGCTAATATGACAGAAAAGGAAAATGATTAATGCCATACAGGATGTAGGAAAATTGGGACACCGATACACTGTTGGTGCAGTTGTAAACTGTCCCAACATTTTAGAGAGCAATTTGAAACTATGCCCAAAGGATTATAAAACTATCCATACTCTTTGACTGAAAACACCTAGGTCTGTATCCCAAAGAGATTTTTAAAAGGGGCCTGGAGTGGGGAGGGGGGAGGGAAGAGACCTAAGGGTATATATAGCAGTTCTTTTTGTGATGACTAAGAATTGGAAATTGAGGAAATGCTTATCAACTGGGAAATGGCTGAACAAGTTCTGGTACACGATTGTAATGAAATACTATTGTGCTATAAAAATGATGAGTAGGATAATTTCAGAAAAACCTAGAAAGATTTATATGACCTCATGCAGAGTGAAGTGGGCAGAACTAGGAGAAAACTGTACATTGTAACAGCAATATTGTATGATGAACAATTGTGAATGACTTAACTATTCTCAGCAATATAATGATCCCAGACAATCCCAAAGGACTCATGATGAAAAATCCCATCCATCTCTAAAGAACTGATGGAGTCTGAATACAGACCAAAGCATCCAAAGTATACTATTTTTCCCTCCCTCTCTCCCTCCTTCCCTCCTCCTTTCTTGTTTTCTTCCACAAAATTACTAATATGGAAATATGTTTTACATAACGGTATATGTATAACCTGTATCAGATCACTTACTGTCTCACAAAGAGGGGAGGGAGAGAACTTAGAACTCAAATTTAAAAAAAATGTTAAAAATTGGATTTTCATGTAGTTGGGGGAAAAATATTTTTAAGAGGAATGTTTGTGGGTACTATAAAATAATAAAAACTAATAATAGACTAAGGGCAAGAACATCAGACTATAATTCAGCAGACTAAGGTTACTGTATCAGCTCTGTCATTAACTAGCTATATGATCTGAGACAAGTCACATAGGCTTGTTTCCCCATATACACATGTGGTACTTTTCACGAAGCAAACACTAGGCAAATATTTGTTGATAGATTTAAATATGTAAGTAAGTCTAGATTACTTCTAAGATCCTTCCATAGCAATGTGTCTAGCACATAGTAGGCAGCTTAATACATTCATGGATGAATTGTTAAAATGCTATGATTTTGATGATTCTAACATCAGTGGTCAAGAGAAGACTTGTTAAAGTATTAAACTCCAACATTCAAGAGCTGTTTTACTATTATAGATCTTGTCTTCTAGTTTCCCCATCTAAAGATGCATTTTTAAAATAAAATTTTATTGAATTTTTAAAAATTTTATTTTAAATTTATGGAATAAAACAAGCATTTTCATAAAATAAAAAAAGATGATTGTGCATGAAACTATAAGTCTACTATGAACTTGCCATTCCTTTAAAATATACAACTAAATTATCACATTGACTTCTTTTTTTCTTCTCCCTCCACCCACCCTGGGGATGGCTGTCTTTTGTTTTTACTGGGCTGAAATTTCTCTCCATTTCTCACCCTCCCTTCCAGAGAGCTATTCCATACATCAAAAAAAATTTTTTTAAGGAAAAAAAAAGGAATGAAGAGAAAAAGCAATCAGCAAAATTGACCAATACATTCCCTCAAAAATCTGAAAAATATGTAGTGTTTCACACCTGTGGACCTCCCACTTCTGCAGAGTGAGAGAAATTGTCTTCTCTTATTTCTTGTTTGGGGTCAAGCTTGTCCAGAGACATTTTTGATAATTCTATCTTCAACTCTTAAGACAGAAGTGCTACCCACCAGTAAGAGTGGATATAAACCCAAAAGCATATCAAACAATGATGAAGGAAAAAAAGAATGCGGTTAAGGAGTTAAATAAAGTTATCGTGGCAACACCTGCTGCATTTGAACATCAACCTAGAACATACAGGGAAAGAACTGGAAGCCTCTATACCAGCGGTTCTCAACCTGTGGGTTATGTTCAATTTGTAACAATGAAAATACATCCTGCATATCACATATTTACATTATGTTTCATAACAGTAGCAAAATTACAGTTATGAAGTAGCAATGAAAATAATTTTATGGTTGGGGGTTACCACGACATGAGGAACTGTATTAAAGGGCCACAGCATTAGGAAGGTTGAGAACCATGGCTTTATACCTTCTTTTTCTTTTACTCATTGTGGATATCTAAGTATAACCTTATAATTACTAACTCTGTCTTTTATGACAAAGATAATATAAATCTCACTGTTCTAAAAATATTTCAAAAGTAAAGTATAAAATTCACTTCAACTGCATGAATGAATAGTACCGAATGCTGAACTATACCTATTGTGTTCTAAATTCTTGATAGATAGATGGACGCATGAATAGAAGGAAGGGAGGAGGAAAGGAAGGCAAGAAGGACAGAAGAAAGGATTTATTAAGCATGTACTATGTCCTGGCAATGTGCTAATTACTTTAGAAATATAATCTTATTTGATACTCTCAACAACTGTGGGAGATAGGCAAGTCACTGTTATGTGACTTCTCCACGGTCACACAGCTATTAAGAGTCCCAGGCTGGATCTGACTTCAGGTCTTTCTCACTCTAGGCCTAATACTCTATCCACTATGCCACCTATTTGTCACTTAATGTAATCAGCATGTCCCTAGATGGAATCCAGAACAGCAGGATGATTTGAAGGTCTCTGAGAAATCAGAGGCATAATATTCTGCAAATGGTCAGAATCTTGAAATTTTGCAGAACCAAAGAAACAAAAAAAATCACAATAAAATAAGACAACAAACTACTTAAAGTAAGTAAGATTTTAAAAGGCCTAGTAACATATGAAAGAAATAGAGTTCAACTTCTAGGATACCAGTCCTCTACCACGGACAGGGAAATTAAGAAGCTGAAGTATGAAAACGGTTACAATCGTTTAGAGCAGTGGTTCTCAACCTTCCTAATGCCATGACCCTTTAATACAGTTTCTCATGTTGTGGTGACCCCCCCCAACCATAAAATCATTTTTGTTGCTACTTCATAACTGTAATTTTGCTACTGTTATGAATCGTAATGTAAATATCTGACATGCAGAATGTATTTTCATTGTTACAAACAACATAACCCACAGGTTGAGAACCGCTGGTTTAAAGTTTAGTCCTACAGCACTCCCTTATTACTACTTGAGTTACTGCATTCTTCACAAAAGATAGTTGATTACAGAGAAACAAAAACTGGGCCCTCAACTCATTCCTCAAAACATAGGAACTCTCCACAACTAAATTATAATGAAAGCTGAATATAAAGTGACAGCATTCCTAAGCTCAAATATATAGTTGGAATAAACTTCCCTGTTGTGGAAGGGAAGGGAACAAGCATTCATTAAGTGTTTCCAGGTACCGTGGTAAATGCTTTACAAACCCTGGTCATCATGGATGATATTGCCTCTTTTCCTAGTTCGCTATACTCTCTGACTGCTTTGACTTCTCCAGAAGCACTATTTTGGATTCCTTTGGCCTTTCCTCATGTCAAGTACCTCCTTCCATCCCAGCCCCATCCCCCTTCTCCCTGCTTTTTAGCTTTCTTTTGTGTGCTGTTTACCCCCATTAGGTTATAAACTCCTTGAAGGTATGGACTGTCTTTCTTTTTTCGTATTCATAGCCCTAGCACTTACATAGTGCTTGACACATAGTAGGCACTTATTAAATGTTTTGACTATTGGCTTTACAAATATTGGTCATCATACCCAATCCTATCATTTTACAGATGAAGAAACTGAAGTGGAGAAATTAAGTGACTTGTCCAAGGTCATACAGGGAAGAAGAAGCAGAACTGAAATTCAAACCTGGTCCTAACCCTTCATTTACTACAGACTCAGGACAATAAATATTAAAATCCCTGAGCAAGACTAAGACATTCAATTATATCATCCTTAAGGAGGTGACATTAAGTTTTACCTGAATAAAGGAAAAGCGCCAACAATTTGGGGGTATAAGAAGATACTAGGTGAATTAGTTTGGTGAACTGCACCAACATTCAGAGCTGATTTTTTTAAAGTGTTTTGATAATTCCATTTCAACAAAATGTTTTTCTTGTAAATTGCATGTCTTTAACTTTAGGCATTTAAAAACATCCTGAAAAAAGTGTTCAAAGCCTTTACCAGACTGATTAAGAGGGCCATGACACAAAAAAGGTTAAGAACCTCTGCCTGGGACACTGGAGGGGGATTTTCTGACTAAAGTTTGTTTCTTGTGGACCCAAACATCCAATGAGTATACAGAAGGAACTCACTGGAATGTGAGCTCCTAAGTAGAAGGAGGTCTCTGAGGGCAAGGACTGTGTTTTGCCTTTACATCTACGGGGCTTAGCACAGTGCCTCGAACATAACTACTTAGTAAATGCTTGTTTCTACTGCTGTTGTGTTCTTGTTGATAGAGTGAAGGCAAAGATGAAACAGGTATCAAGAAAAAGAAAGAAAAGAAGTAAACTGAAGTCCTGACCACAAGTGGAATAACGGTTTTCTGAATAAATCCAGAAGTTTACTATCTTTAAGAGGCAAAACTTCTTTGTAAATTAACTAGACATTTCACTCAGGAAAAAGGAAGACACGAGGAGAATGGGAGAAGAGCTTTTATTTCCATAGAGAGGGCAATAAAAAGATGACCATCAAGGGGCAAGTCAGATCAGTTCTACATATACAGACAGATGGCCATTTGTATGGAAACTACTTACTGTTAGAACCAGGAATCTGTCATAAGTTGGATGGGCCAAACTAGTGATGATCACAATCCCAACATCTGGCAGGATGAGGTAAGCAAAGAATTATAGAATCACAGAAGGTTAGGACAAAAGGGATTTTTGGAGATCACATCATCCTGTGCTGCCATTTTATAGATGAGGAAACTGATGTTCCGAGAAGTAGAGTGAATCATGCAGGATAAGAACACAGAGCTAGGACTAGAACTCTAATGCTTTATCTTTCAGCCAAGGGCACCCTTACCTACCACAACCTTGTGAATGGAAGGAAGAAGGGGGTTCCCCACCAATTATCTCCTGGGCAACAGGAAGATGGCTAAAAAAAGTGGAAATTTTATCAGCAGGTAGGTATTAATAGCATGAGAGAAATTTGGCAGTAGGAAATAGAAGAAAGAAAGGCAGTTGGGACTAAGGAAGTCTGACAACAAATATCAGGAACTAAACCAAAGACACTGGAGGAACCGGACACTGGGCACATAAGCAGGGCAGGGACTAAGACGCTGGGAAATAAGAGGGAGAATTCTTAAAAGAGGCACTAGAATTGTGGTACAGGAAAGAGGCTGGTTACCAAAATGAGGTCAGAGTATATAGTAATAATACTGAATTGGTGCTAGTCAACCAAGCAATGGATTCTGACATTTCCCCTATCTGAGGCTCAAAATTCCAGAACCTGGGGCATGGTTAATAACTAGCCCTAGCTATGGGAACTGAGTATATGATTAGGGATTTAGGGTAGCCACAGTCACACAAGAAGCTTGATGTGTCCATCTTGGTTAAGTATACACATCAAGGGTAAGCCCTAAATGACGTGGTGATTATGAAAACTGCTTACAAATTGGACAAAGAACATCTGATTCACAATACTACTTTCTAAAAGAAAAAACAGTTCAACGTTTCCATTAACAGTAGAGGAAGACCAACACTGCTGAATAGCAACTATTTAACATGAGATTTCTTGTTCCAATGGAGGATGGCAGCCCACTTAATCAACCTCAATAAAAACAGTGCTGAGATACCTGACAGATAGAGATAAGAGAAAGGAAATGCCTGGACAGTATTACTATAGACAAAAACATGGTAATCATGGAAGTCTAGACTCTAGAATCTGGGCCTATAATCAACTACTATCATATATCCTAGATAAAAGGAAAACTTAGAAGGGAGTATAGATGCAATTTATACAATGTCCTAAACAGCAATAAAATTTATTAGGATATCATTCTTTTATCTAAATTGGGAGCATAAATTAAAATAACAATTCTCAAACTATTAGTTGCCTGTATAGAGACAAGGGTCACTATGCTGGTAAAAGGGATCATAGGCCAGTGACAGTAAGACCCTTTTGCTCTCTTTTCAGCCTGTTTTTTATTACTATTACTCAAAAGTTCAATCTACTTCCACAAAAGTTGAATAGCAGTGATGAGAGATCCAAATCAATGTTAATAAGAAGCCTGGATCATCCGCTGTTTTTTAAAAAAGGAAAAGTCCTATAAAGAAGGTCAAGATCATTGATCTAAAGACATTTTATTATTATCCTACATTTACACTGTTACATTATGATAAGAAAAGCATCAGAACGGGGAGGAAAGCACATACGAAAGCAAATTAGGATTCAGTGGCAAATGTCACCCAAACGAACTCTCCGAGGGGCCACACGAAACTCACATTTTCCTGAGAAAGGTTACCAGTCGCTCTGAGACCCTCGTCGTGAATATGGTTCTGCAGCTCTTGAATCATGTGAGGTAAACCACTCGACACAGCACGAAGCAAGGTGTACATGTTCGCCATGTCTGCAAGAAAAAATGAAGCTAAATTCATTAACTCCTAGTGCTTTTTAAGATGTGCTTTTTAATGTACCTTTTGACCTCACAATATAACACCCTACACTTCCTACAATATCTACAAGAGCATTTATGAAGTGCTTTAAAGAACATTTTCCAAATGTATGATTTAAAAGTTATGAGAGATGTATTAACATCAAATTCTAAAAACAACAGCAAATCATCAGTTTTGGCTGGCTTTTACTTGCACTTTTTGGGTGTGACTCACCACTTCTTTTCTCTTGCCGTATAATATTGTGACATTCCGCATGCAGGAACTGTAAGTGGTCGGCCACCATTCGCTGCTGACATTCATGAATCACTTTACTATATGAACTTGGATGTAAATATTTTCTACATCTCATTTCTTCATCTTTTAATCTACCCAGGACCTGGAAAATATATTTACATAGTAAGAACTGTAGAAAATGACTTTTGCTTTATAAGGGAAAATATAAATTAAGAGTGGTGGGGTAGAATGAAGTTGAGGAAGTTATCAATCATCAACTATTCACACAAATAAGTAAAGGTATATGCAGCAGTAAAACAATTTAAATCTACTTTTCATCTAAAAAGTTGTGTCCATAGCTAGAACTAGTATCTACCAAACCTTATGTTATAAGGATAATAACAGCACACATTTACATATGACTTTAAGGTTTATAAAACACTTAGCTTACAAAAACCTGTGAGATAAATGGTTACTTATTAATACTCCCACTTTACAGATGTGAAAACTGAAGTTCTGAATGGGTAATTGACTTGTCAATGGTCATAGAGCAAACCTTCAAGTCCAGCATTCTTTGCACTATGCCACAGACCACTTATAAAGAAATACAATGAGATAGTTTGAATATCATTTCCATTTATTTCACCACAACCATCCTGTCACATTACCAAATCAAAATAGATTTACTTCATATATAAGTCAAGAGTAAAAATTTTAAATTAGTCAGTTAATCAAATTCTATAAACATTTACTGAATGCTTACTATGTGCAAGATACTGTTAGGTTCTAGACGGGATAAAAATATGCACAAGCCTGCTGATGTTATTGTTCAATCATGACTCATACTCCATGACCGCATTTGGAGTTCTCCTGGCAACAATTCTGGAGTGGTTTGCCACATCCTTCTCCAACTGACTTTACAGGTGAGAAAACTGAGGCAAACAGGGTTAAGTGACCTGACTAGGATCACACAGCTATTAAGTATCTGAGGACAGATTTGAACTCAGGTCTTTCTGACTCTAGGTCTGAGGTCTATCTGCTGGCCACCGAGCTGCTTCTAAGTCTGTGGGAAGCTTTTAATTTAGTAGGAGCGACAAGACATAAATAGCTTAGTTTAAGATATACATAATGTAGGAACAATACCAAATGCCTTTGGAAGGAGAAAGGAGATACAATTGTGAAAGGTGGGGAATAAGTGAAAGCTTTTTTGTAAAAAATGGTATTTGAACAGGGCTACTGCCTATATATAGTAGGGAGAATTTGAACTGGTAGATATTGAGATAAGAAGGAAATTCCAGGTAAGGGGAAAAGTATGAAAAGCAAATCGAGGAACGATAAAGATCATGTCTAGTGAATAGCAAGTTCTCTAACTGATCTGTAGTATGAGTATATAAAAAGGAATAATGGGAGATTTGGGAGGGACTACAGCATGTAGGAACCATTCATACACTCATGCTACAGACAAACCCAATTTATTTCAAGAAAAAAGAAACAGGATCCCATGGACTAAAATTCCACAAGAAAATTCAACACAGGAAAGATGGAAACTCCTAAGAACAAAATTCTGAGGAAGAGATCAAAGCTCTCAATATTCATATAAAATGTTCTAAATCACTAATAATTAGAGAGATGTGTATTAAGACAACTCTGAGGTATCACCACTAAGATAAAAGAAAAGGAGAATGACAAGGGCTGGAAGGGATGTAGGAAAATAAGTACATTAATGCACTGTAGGTGGATCTGTGTACTCATCCATCCAGTCTAGAAAGCAATTTGGAATTATGGCCAAAGGGTTATCAAACTGTGCATATCCTTCCACCCAGCAATCTCACTCCTACTAGGTCTATACCCCCACAGAAATCAAAGAAAAAGGAAAAAGGTCCATGTGTACAAAAACATAGCAGCTTTTTTTTTTGTGGTGGCAAAGAACTGAAAACTGAGGCAATCCCTATCAATTGGGAAAAGGGCCAAACAAATATGCTATCTAAATGTGATGGAATACTATTGTGATGTAAGAAAGGATGAAGGGGATGGTTTAAAAAAAAAACCTGGGAAGAATTATATGAACTGATGCAGAGTGAAATGAGGAGAACCAGGAGAATAATTTACACAGTAACAAAAATACTGTAAAGATAATAAATTTTGAGAGACTATAGTAACTCAGATCAACACAGTGACCCATAACAATTCCAAAGGACTCACTATGAAAAATATTATCTAACTCCAGGGAGAGAACTGATGGACACAGAATACAGACTTAAGCATATTTTTTTTTCTCTTTCTTTTTCTTATTTATTTTTTCTTTTTCAGAACATGGCTAATGCAGACATTTCTTTTGCAAGACTTCATATTTGTAATGGGTTTTGCATTTCTTGTCTTCTCAATGGGTAGAAGAGGAAAAAGATGATGAAGAGAAGCTGGAAATGAAAATAAAATTCAATGGAAAAAATTAAATTCTGAAGATTTAAAAACAATTTCAATGAAGAAGAAAATGAGGTACCTAAAAGAATCTAATGTGATTAGCAAAGAATTCACTGATGAATTTAGATTTTAAAAACACATGCATTAAGTTTAAAACAAGGATAAATTAAAGAGTATGAGCAAAAAAAGCATGGCAGAATGATGTAAGAATGATATCAGGCATATTTAAAACTACCAATGAGTTGAGGCTGGTGAGGAATGTTAAGGACAATTTAAAATGCTTTTGTTATTTTCTTCTGTTTTTACTATATTAGTAAAAAGAAAAGGCTCAAAGAAGGGCTAAGACTTCTACTTGTTTAAGTGGATTGATGATAATGGACTACATAGAAAACCTGGACTGAAAAGGATAAAACAGAAATAGCTAATAGGGAAGTAATACTTCATTTAAGCAGGAAGAGAATAAGAGAGTGGCTTGCTGCTCTTGATGAGTTCAAGGCCCAAATCTAGAATAATTATATCTCAGGGTACTGAAAAAACCAGTAATCATGAACACCAGGAAACAAAAACAGTGATCACAAAGAGTCAGTAGGGCTTCATCAAACACAGGTTGTGGGGGTGCCCATGAAATGAGGAAATGGCTGAATGAATCATGGCATATGAAAGTAATGCAATATGAGACTTGGGAATATTTGTACAAACTGATGCACAGTGAAATGAGTTGAAGCAAGAGAACAATTTATCCAACAGTATAAATAAAAACAACTCTGAAACACTTAAAAACTCTGATTAGTGCCATGACCAACCACAACTCTGGAGGCACTATGACAAAGTAGGCTACCCATCTCCCAACTGAGAGGTGATGGATTCAAGACATATGATAAGTCATTTAAAAAAAAGAATTACTGGAGCATTTTTTAAATGTGCAAAAGAGAACAGAAGAAAAACCAGAAAAACACAGATAGGCAAGATAGCTTTGAAAGTTATGTCTAGAATTTATTATTTAAAAAGAAAAGCAAGGGGCAGCTAGGTGGCACAGTGAATAGAGCACCAGCCCTGGAGTCAGGAGGACACAAGTTTGAATCCAACCTTAGACACTTAACACTTACTAGCTGTGTGACCTTGGCAAGTCACTTAACCCAAACTGCTTTCCCCCCTCCAAAAAGCAAAAAAAAAATTTTTTTTAAAGCAAGCTACATATAACAGAGATTCACAGATGCATGTATAAACACCTGTTTCTGTTACACTATGTATACAGAAAAGCTTATTTTATTTGATTTGGAAGTTCAGAATAAATTAAAATAAAAAGAAGTCACACAGTGATGTAAACAACAAACACCCCTATCTTTTCTTTCAATGAAGGGGTAGGGAACTATGGCCACAGAACATGGGATACATTGTAAGATTTGGCCACCATGTGGGCTGGTTTTGCTTTGGTGTTTAGGAGGTATATAAAGGGATAGGTATGACTGTAACACAAAAACAATAGCAACAAAACAACTTTAAAAAACAAAAAGTAACAAATGAAGAATAACACATAGTATCACTTAAAAAAAAACAAATGTCAACTTAATAAAAAAAAACAAGTCATGCCAGCCTAATTTCTATTTCCCTTTTTTGGGGGGGAATAATAATAGATCAGATTGGGGAAATTCTATAGATATAGTTTTGTTTTAGTTTGGTTTTTTTGCTTTTTTTGTAGGGGGGAAGGCAGGGCATTTGGGGTTAAGTGACTTGTCCAAGGTCACATGGCTAGTAAGTGTTAAGTGTCTGTGGCCAATTTTGAACTCAGGTCCTTCTGATTCCAGGGCTGGTGCTCTATTCACTACGCCACCTAGCTGCCCCCCATATAGATACAATTTAGTTAGATTTTAAGAAAGCCATCTGACCCAAAATCTCATGTTATTCTTCTAGACAAATATGGGCACATGCCTAGACCCTGAGTTAAATGGGGATTTTACTCCTGAAAAACACATATATTCTAATCATACAGTTTATATAATCCTTAGTGTTAATGATATACATGACACTGATATGGAATATTTCTGGGTGCCTGGGGGAGAAGAAATACAAGAAAGTTGAAAACAGTTATGCAAAAAGGTGGTAGAAGGGCATCTAAGGCCAGCCCTGGTCACCTCTCAGAGGCCACACAGAAAATAGCTCCCCCTTTCATGAAAATAGAGCCCTAAAAACAAGGGGAAGCCCAAAGCTTTCATTTGCTGGACTCAACTGATCTGAAACTGAGAGTGACATGGTAAAAAGGCAATAGTGTCACCGAGTCACTCCTAAATGTGAAACACGAGGCACACGCAAGAAGGGCACTTGGAATCTGGGAAGCAGAAGAAAAGGATATTATAATATATAATAAAGGTTCAAAACCAAATGCAACTTTCACCAGCTTTGCTGTCTTACCACTTACATTTCACTGAAACTCCTCTCACCAATGGTGGCCCAAGGTTATCATGGCTCAACAGAGGTAAAGTCAAGACTAGAAGTCAGTCAGGTCTCTGACTTTTAGTACAGTACTCAATTGACTATGTCAAATGGCTACTCCTATGAAACTGTACAATTATGAGTCAAACCATACAGTCTTTCTTCAAACAAAACCCCAAGGCCCTTTACTATCCGCATAAAGCATTATTTTATGCAATACTGAAATGTCCATCTACAAAAGCTGAACAATATTACTTAAAAATCTACATATGATCATTTCATTAGTATTTTGAAATTTGTAAATGAGCCACAATATTTATACTATTATGAAAATTTACGGAGAACCTTTACTGAGCAAGCACATATTAAATAACTCTGTCTGACCAACTAAATAAGACTCTAATTTTTAATAGCCATAGGTCTCCTCTTTCATCTCAGTGCTCCAAGAATATGACAAACCTAAAACAAGGTCTTGTTCTAGAAGGTAATAATATCATTTCCTCTTTCCCTTTATTTATATTTAAAACAAAACTCTCTTAGACTGTCTTCATTGCTACAAATGAGCATAGAGTTTCCTATTTGGTAAAGAATATGACTCTGGTATTTATATAATTATTAACCAAATTATCAAAATTTACAAGTAAAGCATCAACAATGACAAAACAGTAAAAATTTTTCAGTGAAAAAATACTATTGGTAAATCAGCACTATGTGATACTAATTCAAACTCCAAGTAACAATATTTCTTCTCAAAAGCAAAAAAAAGGATAATTTATTTTTTAAAACTTATTTTAGTTTACACCATTCATTTCCACGAGATTTTGAGTTACAAATTTTCTCCCCATCTTTCCTACGCCCTCCTCAAAACAGCCATCCCCTTGTATAACCCTTCCCCCAATCTAATCTCTCCTATGTCCTCCTCTATCACTCCTCTAACTTTCCAATAGGGCAGGATGGATCTCCCCTCCACAATGCCTGTGAATTCCAAGTTCCAGCTGGATGTAGCCAATAATAATAGTAACAATAATTGTATATATATGTGTATGTGTGTATATATATATAT
>CM053585.1:495056379-495072736 GCA_028646515.1 Pseudochirops corinnae | reverse complement strand
TCTAGATTCTTTCTCTTCCTCCCTCGTCAGCCGCCCCCACTGGAAGAACAAGCCATCAAATACAGGCTGTGCATGTGTAATTACATAGAACCCCTCCACAGTGGGCACACTGTGAGAGACTGATTACGTGTCCCTCCTTCCTATCCTGCCCCCCCATCCCCTCTCTACCCTGTCCCTGTCCCTGTCCCTCTACAGAAGTGTGTACTTCCATCAACCCTCCCCCCTACCTTTCCCTCCCCTCCATCATCCCACCTCTCATCCCCGTTCCCCCTATTCTCCTGTGTGGCAAGATGCCCAGTTTAGAGTTTATGTCATTCCTTCCCTAAGCCACGTTCAGTGAGAGTAAGGTCAATTCTTTCCCTTTTGCCTTCCTGTTCTCCCCCTCTATTGTAACAATTATCCTTTGTCTCTTCCATGAGATGCTCAACCCCATTCTGTCTCTCCCCATTTCCTCTCAATCTAATCCTCTCTCACCTCGGTATTTCACCTAAAAAAGGATAATTTAAATTGTGGCATTTGTTGTAATAACTTATTTTATTATAAATATGTATCTTCAATAGAACATACTTTTAATTCTTACCTTTTCCATATATTGTGAACAGTTTGATTCTTGTAACAAATTTGAAGCTTCTTGTTTATAATACTCCCCTGTTTCAGTCAGAAAAGACAACTCAAAAATTTCCTGATAAAACTGAATAGAATAATGAAAAGAATATTAGCAAAAACAAGAACAAATTTTTTTTAAAGTTAAAGTTCTCATAATTTCATTTAAAAAGGAATGAGTTGTCTTTTACCTTTAAGGGGAATTTTTTCTTATACTGTTCAACATGAACAAAGGAGTTAATAACCCCATGGATTACTTTTTGATTTGGGTCTTCCCCACAGCGATCACTAAAATAAGCAACAGCATAAAATATTCATGAGAATGCAAATAACTTTTAAAAATACAGCAAAGTCTATGACTGCCTGTGACACTTTTTGGTTCAGTTAAGAAAATAAGCACCAAATACTCTGTGTCAGTGTCTGACGTACAGTTAAACCTTGCCATACAGAACATTGCTCCATTAACGGTAAGTTGTTTAAACATATAATTTTACTAAAAGTTATAGAAGGAACTACTGAGACAAATGCTGATAAAAACAAATAACAAGGTAAACCTATGAGAACGAACGCTGACGTGTAGCTAGGAGTCCAATAATTGTCAAGAATTTTTTAAAATATTGCTGCTTAGTCACATGTAGTACATCTGTCAACACAAATAAAGCATGTTAAGAATTTACCTCTTAGGATCACAGAATCACATATTTAGATTTGGAAGGACCCTTAGAGATCATCTAGTCCAACACTCTAATTTTATAGATGAGGTACTAAGGTCCAGGGATGTTTAAGTGACTTGCCCCCAGTCACGCAGGTAGAAGGGCTAGGATTCAAACTCAGGTCATTTGAATTCCCAAATCCAGAGCTTTTTTCCAGTGCACTAACATTCCCATACCAAAAGCTGGAATGTTAGGGTGTTGAACTGGTAGCATCACATTCTCTCTCCTCAGGGTTGTGGCTATATTCATCATCATCAATGTCTTCATCATGGTCATTATTCCTCTTTCCAGGAGACCACAAGGGCTGCTCAGCTATCTTGCCCCATAGAGGCATAAGGGTAAAAATGCAAAGACATCTGCTTGTTCTTGTATTGTACAGGATGGTAAGAATGAAAAATAAAATGTTTATAGTTCTTTACATTTGTAAAATATTATATAATCATTATATGAGTTTAATCAATCAAGTAAAAATGTCAGTATCTATTCTATGGAAATGGGAAACAGGGATATTAAGTGGTTTTCTCAGGGTCACAAACAATTCGGGGACATGACTGGACTCTACCTCAGGATTCTGTGACCCAGATCCTGTGTCAGATCACTTTCTGGTCAAAATAACATTAGTTGAAATCTACTTTATCTTTGTTAAATGTTTAACACCAGTGCTGGTTGCTTTGTAGTTTTCTCCTTTGAAGGAATGATCATAGCTTTACACTGTATGACTAAAGATCCCATTAGTTTAATTCCCTAATAGAACTATAATGAACTTTTGAAACATCATCAGCTATGTCTAATTTTCTTTTCAGCCTTGTTTTTGGTACGTTTAAACAAAATCTTCCATTCTTTTATTTACTAGACCCTCAGAATTTATCTACATATGTGAAATGATGCAAAGCACTGAGAAAATTATCAATGCTTTATCCTTCTTTCCACCCCAAAAGTCAATTATGCTAATTACCAAAAATGCCAACTAAGAAAATATCAATAAGCATAAGCCTACTTTGCCAAATCTACAGAGGTTTCATAAGAATAATCTCAACTGGCAATAAGCACATTCTTGATTTAATTTGGATGAAATTTTGTTCTGAAACTAAATTATTGTGGTAAATTTGAATCTAACACAAACTATATTTGCTATTTGACATTAAGAAACTTATTAGTTGTGTGACCTTAAGCTAGTTACTTGACCGCTGCCGACTTCAGATAACCACTCTGTGATGGCGATAAAAATGGCACCTAACTCTCAGGGTTGTTGTGAGGATCAAAATGATATAATAATTGTGAAGTACTTAACGCAGCGTCGAGCATATGGTAAGCACTATATAAACGTTGACTGTTGTTATTATTTCGTTAATTAAATGTAATTGCTCCATACTGGATAACTCTCTACCAGGTTTTAGATGTGATTAGTATAAAAATGCCAAAGGTGATAAAAAATGAATAATTTTCTATGTAAGATAATTGGGAAATTCCTTTAGCTGAATTGCCAAATTATCTTACATAGAAAATAGTAATAAGTTTTATTTTATGTTTTAAATACATGATTTTGTGTGTTATTATTACATTTCTAAAAATCTTCCTTATATTATGAAATTTGAGATACCATTGTATCAGAAACGCTATTAAAATAAATAACTTCTATTTTAATCTGCATGCTATTAGTTTATGAATTAAGCTTTTAAAAGTGATAAAAATAGATATTTAAAAATTCTTAAATATTCAATGGGGTATATTTTGTCTTAACTTACTCGTTTGGGAAAAAATTGCATAGGCCCTTTAAGATATGCTTATATGTGACTTGAGACTTTATAGGATCTTATGAGCCCTGCTGACCACATGTTGTAAAATTCAAAAGTACTGAAGTTTGAGAAACTAGCACTGTGAAACCAGGATCCCTTCTCTCATTTTTTATCTGAAGGGGGGGAGGGTGTACATTTACAAGCTTACTATAATGAAGAGTAAGTTTTTATCTGGAAATACCTGGAAGAAACAATACAGATTGAAGGCTTACAGTAGCCAGAAATTTACTGGGGGGGGGGGGGGAGGGAGGAGGAGGAAGGGAGATTTGATCCAACTATTTGCTATATGTTTGAAACTCCAGAACATAGTTGTAGTTGTTCTTAAATGTGTCTACTATTGGCTGTTATTGGAACAAGGGAGAAATAATAGTTAACAATGAACATGTGAAAGAAATAACAATAGTGTAAGAATGATTTCAACAAGTAAGCCCTGTATGTGCTTATTTTTTTAATGGTAATTGCAATTTGTAAACAACAGTAATGTCATAGTCTTAAGCTGTGATTAGTGAAATTTTGTCATTTGAGATAACTCTTGAGACTTTAATTTGACATCGTTTTGAGTTTGATTACAGGGAGGGTTGTCTGAATGGTCATGAAGCCAATGGTCGACCATTCAAGGAGAAAAGGGTATGTGTTGCAGTCTGAGAACTACTACAGGTGGGTCACTGTCCCTGGGAAAAGATGAGGGACTGACTTTGGCGCGGTCTAAAGTAAGCTCCTCTTGATTCTGTTTCCCCATGATGCTATATCCTTCTGAACAGTGAAATCTTCCCCCTGCTTAATTCTGAGCCTGACCATGTACTCTGTGAAAAATGTGGAGCTACGTTACATGCCTGGCTGTTAAATATGATCTGTGACTTGAATCAAACAGAGTTAAGTGAATTCTTCCCCCTTTATGGTATATGTCGGGTCAATCTGTGCCCCTGAGGGAACAGTCTTTACACTGTTATTGCTATGTCCCTCCTTTTTTCTTTCACAGCAAATTTCCATAAACAACTATGAATTGTAGAAGTTTTGCTGTTTGGAAAAACTCAGTTAGCAGATTAATACTGAAACATCTGAATCATTTGTGGTCAAATTATGATATAGGGATAATATACTCCTGATGGAGGAAGGGGACAAAGTAATAAGATATAGAAGTTTCCTAATTAAATGGAACAGCAAATTTTGAGAAAGTAACAGCATTAGACCGTTTTTCTCTAAGAACTAGCATATATACATATGTATATTAAAAAGATTAAGATTGATCCTGTGTCATTTTCTTATTGATCCTATTTATAAGTAATTGACTTTGTTCTGTAACTGTTTACCCATGGCTCTTTGTCTCTGAACTTGGTTCAGAATTCAGCCAGCCTCTAATAGATTAAGTTTAAAAATCTAGCCCTCTTGCCTCAAGAAATTTAACTGACCTTGGGAAACGTGTGCAAATAAAAGGGAATCAGGCCTGACATCTTTATGCTACCAAGCTATCCTTCAAAGATGTCTGATTTGTCGTCCAAATAGCTAGCCATTTTCTTGCACTTGGACTCAGACAGCGAGCACTTTTAGTTTCATGAGAGAAGATGGGGGGAGTCATCGTCAGACCCATTATCAAACTTCCAACCAATCATGCTGTGCTCTGTGCCTCAGCTCTGTAACCAATTATGTTGCTCTCATTTCCATGATGTTATTTACCCTGTTCTGCTCTTTGTTCTGGACTCCCTAAAACTTATAAAATAGAACTGTCCTTTTTCTTGGGGCCTTTGGCATAAATGGAGGCAAGTCATTGACCCTTTATTGACAGGCAGTATGTCCTATTAATAAATTTTATCTTGGCTGGAGAACAGCCTTAGTTTACTCTTTTGTTAAAATTCATTCATGACAATATGATTGGTTTCCAAGTGTTTCTCATGAGAAATTCAGATCTTGGGTATGTTTAATAACAAGTTCTCAAAACTGGATTAGGGATTTTATGAATAAAATTGCATCAATAATTATAAAGAATGACTGCACATTGTATAACCTATGTAAGATTACTTGCCTTCTCAATAAGGAAAAGGAGGGAGAGAATTTGGAATGCAAAATTAGAAGAAAAAAAAGATGTTAAAATTGTTTTTACATGTAATTGGAGAAAAATAAAATATTAAATTATTTAAAAAGATAACTGTAAAGAAAGCAAAATTATATTCCCATTTTAAAGTATATGTCTGATAATTCTAAAAGACAGAAGGGTGCATTTCACAAGTCAGGTCCTCATGAATTTTATTTTTTTTAAGATTCTTATATCAAGTTCAGGCAAAGAAAGAAACAGCGAATGGTACATAAAAACTGAAATTTTCCAAAGTTTCAGGTTTGGAAAATCAAATTTAGGAAGCTGTACTAAATTGTATTAAGTCTTGTTATGGGTAGATTTTAGCAGAATTATTTAGAAATCTCTATAAGTATCTTGGAACCAGAAAAGCAGAGCCCCCTTCAGAGCTGTCCTGAGAATGAGGCCTATTCCAGAATGTTCAAGAGAAGATATTTTCAAGGGCTAGGAGATTGCATGGGACATCTGGGACTCAAGACAAAAATGTGCTGATTAAATGGACATTGGAAGTGAGTTACTAGGATACAAGGAGACTTGATATGATTTAATATTAATGATCATCATTGTACTGCTTTGCCTTTTGTGTCATGGTGTTTGTGTCTGCTGAGTTTTTCTTGGTAATATTACCTTGGTTGTATGTAAATCTTGCTCTCAAAATTAGTCCATTGTGTACTCTCTGAGTAGTTTGATCTGTGGTCTGACTTAGTTTACCCAGAGAATGTATTAAACAAGGTTTGTCTCTTTAGATGATGCCATCATTATTGCTCTTAAGCTTTCTATTAGCTATTATACTAAGCTATGAAAGAGGATGCTACCCAGGGGTCTTTTCTTGGTATATAATATTGATAGTGACCATAAGCACATTAAAAATCTTATAAATTTGGCTTATAGATAAGTGATTCATGAGGGGAGTGAGCAGAATCAAAGGGACGGGGGATAAGAGAATTGTGTGAAACAAATTGACTCCATTTTGAAACTTGTTTCATTTTTCTGTAAATTTCACCTGCTTCCTAATCCTGGGAATTAAATGACATTCTGTTTCACATCCAGGAAAGTCCACCTCATCCCTCTCCCAACTCTGAAAGTCCCTTATCTTTACTCCAATTAGAAATCAGATTACTTAATTTTGTATCCTGGTTTATATCTTTTAACTGCTTTCTTTTAATGCATAAAATTCTGTCTCTCCTGTATACAGAGTCAGATGCTAGTTGAGGGGCCTGATCCCAACTTGTTATGCAATTGCTGAATAAATAGATACGCTCAGAAGCTTTAAACTGTTTCCTCAGTGATTTCAGATTTCACCCATCACACATATGGAATATGAATCAGTAACCCACCAATTTTTAAGGTACATGTTGTTGCAAAATCACTAAATTATAAAACCTACAGTTTAAGGATTTATGCTTGTGTATTTACGGTTATATAAAAAAGAGAAATTCTGGTCCACTTTTATTTGAGTTGGAAAAACATACTAAGAAATTGAGAACTCTTTGACTATAGAAGACTGATGGTGAAGTATACTTCCTCCTCTATGCAGACTCTACAAATTAAATGAAGAATATGCTATTGGATAATGCAAAGGTATTGGTCTGCTTTGCCTAACTCTACTTCTTTGGAACAAGGGTGGGTTCTATTAGTGGTATATCATAAGAAAAGTGATACCAATGGTGAAAAAAGTAGAGTCAAACACATGTAATTTTTTAAAAATTTAAGTCCATAATCATCAATAAAATTTCCACAATGACTATAGCATTTCTAAGCTGTAGTATTTCACAGTTTTGCTAAGTACATACTACATTTTATGAATTTAGAGCAGTGCTTTTAGGGCTTACTTGATGATCTGACCTTCAATTGTGAAAATCTGCAATGTTATGAATTTTTGTTTTTCCAAAATTTAATAATAGTATTAGACATTACATAACATTTTCTAATTATAAAGATTCTTGTTCTGAGCCCTGGGCCATTTAGACACATTTAGTTGTTTTTAATTGTCTGTAAACTGAGGTCTAGCCAATACAATTACCCATATGCCAGCTGAATTCACTCACTGGTGAGGATTTCTGTACAAATCAGTATATCACATAAAGTCAATCCTTTGGAAAGTCCAAAGCATATGAGATAGGTTGAGAAAACAGTAAAATGTCACAGTAAAACAGTCACAGTAAAATGGCTGGAGTCAGTGTATTATAATGAATAAAAATGAATCCAATTTTAGTAAATGATGAAGACTAACTAGTAAGAAGATGAAGACAAATACTTTCCATTTTTTTCTTTTGTGAGTATATGTTTTAAAAATATTTTCACAACTGTTGACAGTTTAAAAATCAATAAACCCAAGGATTTTTTAAAAGTGAATTCTGGAAAGTCTTAAATTATTTCCTCCGTATAGAATTTTTATAAGAGGGATTTTACACTGTACCTAATGCTTAAAGACTTCCAAGACTGACGCTGGCTCGTATAGGTCCTAAACTTGGTTAAGACAGCTCTAAGAAATCTGAAAAATTTGACTTTACAGGTGTACTTAGAGCAAGAGGTTGGACATTGATTCCCTACTGAGGAAGAAGTGATTTTCTACTAATATGGAAACAGACATAGGCATAGAAAATGTCTTTCTTCATGTACTTCATGATGGAAGTACAAAGTTAAATAGCATCTGATGATTAATAAAACTATAAATTAAGCTATATATACCAAAGAATCCTCAGGTTCAAACAACCACAAAGACCAACCAAAAGTTAACAGTATTTCAAGATAAAATTTAAGAAGAAATTTAATTAATAAAAAAATCTGTTAGATTATTTGTTTTAAGAAATTCCTCCCTTTAACTAGATTGCAAATTGAGGGTTGTTGTTTTAGTTAGACCATGCCCAGCCAGAACTCAGAATTTATGTAAAAGTTGTGAGACCGTAAAGGTTGAAAACTTTTTAAAATATTTAATGATTTTTAAAAATATTTACAATTTCAAAACTTTTAATAATTCTAAAGAAAGGAAAAACAAAAAACAAAATCCTTTGCCTTTCCACATGATTCTCAAGACATTTTAGTACAGATATGTCATTTTTTATTCCAGGTGTGGAATTTTCCAAAGTTAGTACAAATATAATCCATCTTCCCCCCTCCCTCCAATGCACAAAAGGATGAATGTTATTACTTTTTCTTGTTATTGTTCATGACAAATACTTTCCATTTTTTTCTTTTGTGAGTATATGTTTTAAAAATATTTTCACAACTGTTGACAGTTTAAAAATCAATAAACCCAAGCATTTTTTAAAAGCGAATTCTGGAAAGTCTTAAATTATTTCCTCCGTATAGAATTTTTATAAGAGGGATTTTACACTGTACTTAATGCTTAAAGCTGGGAGTTGTATTCATTTAAATAGAGAGACTTTAAGGGAATGCCACAAAGGATGAAAGATAAAAAGATTCCCCTTCTCTTGGTTCCATCTGTTCATGGAGGAAAAGACTAAGTTACAAGTGTGAGACAGATAAACAGACTATTCTTATCTGGAAACAAAATTGAGCATTAGGATAAAATACACTCATTTTCTCTACAGACTGGGGGCAATTTTATTTTCAAAAGACATCATTTTCAGAACAAATGAGCCTGGGAATAATTCTGATCCCTTCTATTACTTTCTCAAGAAATAAAGATCAAGCCAAGAATAAGATAATATAGTTCTTGGGGCCCCATCTATACAAAATGTTACCAGTGAACTCCAATGCAGGGACACTGCAGCTCTAGCTGAACTTTTTTAAGTTAGCAGCTTACTGAGTCTACTATTTCACTGTCTATTCCTACTACTCAGCTAATACCCCAAATCAGATTGTGATGGCCTCAGCATGAACAGAAAAGAAGCAATTTCTTGTTAGTTGATACAGTTGAAAATAAGTTGGCTGTCTCATAAAGGAGGTTAATTTTGTTTGCCAGTTTTTAAAAGGACTGAACAGCTTTTACGTTTATACGGATTAAAATTGTTATTTAATATTAAAATCAAGTGGTCAGAGTCCCAGACAACTGCTGCATGTTTCCCAGTCCGAAGGTCTTTACTCATATTCTGAGAGATTAGGTGGTTTTGCTGCAAGAGTTTATCAGTTCTTGGCATTACCCTTTCTTTTCGACTATATCTTCCTTTGCATTTTGGTGTGACTAATCCTGTTTGATTATGGGCTTGAATAATATTAATAACTAACGTTGTGCTGACTTGCCCCGGGATACACAGTTAAGAAGAGTTTGAAGCTAGATTTGACCTCAGGTCTTCCTAACTTCAGGCCCAGTATTCTATTCTGTACCACCTAGGTACAGAATGATTCTTGAAATTCTTGAGTTCCCCACCACAGCTGACATAATATCTTTAACAGTCACTGAAGTGTGTTCTTTAAGAAATATAACTTTTCTGGGGGCAGCTAGGTGGCAAAGTGAATAGAGCACCAGCCCTGGATTCAGGAGGACCTCAGTTCAAATCCGGCCTCAGACACTTAACATAAAACTAGCCGTGTAACCTTGGGCAAGTCACTTAACCCCAATTGCCCTGCCTTCTCCCTTCCATAAAAAGCAAAAAAAAAAAAAAAAAAAAAAATTAAAAATTAAAAAAAAAAGAAATATAACTTTTCCATGTTACCTAGAGATAATACTCATTCTCAGAAACCAGAGAATTAAAAACATAAAAAAAGAGAGCAATGAAATACGTTTATATTGCATGAAATCCAGCACTCAAATGACAGAAAATTAGCTAAAGGTGGAGAATCCAGCTTAATTCAATTTCATCTGGTCAGGATCAGATATTCTGAGTCTGCCTAGTGTCAGCAGAAGTATACAATCACTGCTGTCAGAAAACAAAGAAATGCTGAAATTATTGTTTGTCCCAAGTAAATCACACACCACTGTAAAGTGTGAAAGAAAGTAATGTATGAGACTAGATAGAAAAGCTAGAACCAAGTTGTGAAAGATACCAAATTAGTCTTTTTATTATCTACAGGTGATAAATATTTATATTTCCTATAGGAAATATGGTGCCACTGAAGATCCTTGAGCAGGTGATTGACATAGTCACACCTGTGCTTTTGGAAGATTATTTTGACAGCTATATGGAGGATAAACAGAAGGGACACTGGAAGCAGAGAGACCAATTAGTATGTAATTTCAACAGTCCAGATGAGAAGTAATGAGGGCCTGAATTACAGTCATGACTTTAGGAATGGAAAGAACAGGAAAAATAGATGTTATGAAGATAAAATCAAAGAATTGACAGCAATATGAGTGCTGAGGGAGAGGGAAAAGTCAAGGCTGACTCCAAGATTGTGAACCTAAGTGACTGGAAAGAAAACCAGAGTGCAACCAAGAAAAACAGAGAAGTGTGGGAAAGGGCTAGGTTAGACAGCAATCCAAGAAAAATGGTCATGAGGATTATAAGGTTAATCACTAGACTCTGCTCTTTCTATTCTTTTAAGTATAGAACTGAACAAAAGCCACCAGATCATTTTTGTCAAGGTTCCTTGTTGGCCCATTCCAATAAGAAGTCAAGTAGGCTCCAAACTGAAGCCCTGTTTTTAACTACTAAGATCTCCTACAGAGTCTGTACAATAAGAAATACAGTTCTATCAAGGCTTCTGAACTAATTGTTAGAGTAGCAAAAGAGATATCTGAGTGTTTTTTAACTTATATGGAAATGATTGTATGAGAGCCCTAAAGTTTCAGGATATACTAGTAGGGGTGGGGAAACTGCAGCCCTCTAGGGTCTCAAGTGTGGCCCTTTGACTGAATGCAAATATTACAGAACAAATCTTAGTAAAAGGATTTTCTCTGTAAAACATGGACTAAGTCAAAAGGCTGCACCCAAGAACCTAGATGGCCACATGTAGCCTTGAGGCCACAGGTTCCCCACCCCTAAGGGTATGTCTGACAATATCTGTTTAATAGGTATAACAATACTTGACTTGTCTAATTCATAATTTGTAAGGGTCAAATGAATCATATTTAAAAATCTTTTTAAACTATGAAGTGCACAGATCAGTAATATGATGAAGTGAAAGAGTACTGAACAAAAGATAAAAGACCCAGGCAACTTTGTCACTAATAACTTGTGTAATCTTAGGCACAAATTGTGGGCAAGTTCCTTCTCCTCTTAGGCCTCCCTTTGTTTATCCATAAAACGAGGGAATTGGACTTATTTCTAAGAGTCCTCCTATCTCTAATTATGACATTAATTTCACCTCCCTAGGCTTCCTTTTCGCTCATTTGAAAAGTGAAACTATGTGTTTTGCACACAGTAAGCTTAATAAATGTTTTATTCATTCATTCATTTTAGATAAGAATTTCTAAATTGTTCCTGGGGGTGACATGAATAGGAGTTCTATGAGAAAATGTTTATGATTGTGATCATTTCCCCTCTAAAATACTAAAAGCAAAATTATGTCTCAAAGATACTTCACAAAACTCTTCACTTTGAAAATATGCTTAATTTCCTAGCTCTTCTAACACTAGTCTAATTTGACTTATTCTGGAGGTACCCTCACCTCCCTTTTATATCCCAGCATCTCCAGGTTCTATTCAATATTTTCCAAACACAACAGTGTTTTGTGGTCAAATGACTTTGGAAAAACCCAGATTAGATGATCTCTGATGGCTCTTTGATCTTCAAAGTTCTGTGATACATATGAAAAATTATTTAAATCATTAATTATAAGAAAAATACAAACCAAAAGAATTCCAAAGTTTCACCTTATATCAGCAAATTGGCAGAGATGGCACTAGGTTTCTCTGAAATGAACCTAACAGTATGCATGCTCTTTAGATAATGTTCCATTGTAAGCATTTCATTGTACCCCTCTCAAAATTGTATTCTGGATGACATTCCATAAATATATTTGTAGGTCACATGTTTTAAACTTTAAATGTATTTCTGTCATGATAATGTTATAATATTTGTACTAAACCATCATAATAATTCCCCTCAGAGTACGCTACAAGAATCTATTACTTATGATGAAGCTAAAAAAAAGTATGCAATGAAAAATTCTGGAAAATACTATTATTACAGTTAAACACAAAACAAAAAAAGTATAACATGTAATGAGAAATGAGAGTTCTAATGTAATATCTTATTAAGGATGTCTGCAAGTCAATTCAATTCAACAAAGTGTAATTAATAACATGTGATGTACTGAAAAATGAAAAAAAATTCCTATCCTCAAGGAGCATAGCCTACTGGGAGGAAACAGTTTGTGCACAGATAAGTAATAGAGGATCACAAGATAATAGATCTAGAACGGGAAAGGACCTCAAAAGACAACTAGTTCAGTCTCCTTATTTCAGAGATCTAAAGTCATGCGAATAGTAAACAAAGAGACTAGATTTTAATCTAAGCCCTCTGACTCCTAGAGGCAGAGTAGAGGAGTGAGATGGGGTAGTACAGTGAAAAGAGCTCTTACTTTAAAATCAGGGGAACTTCATCCAAACCATGCTTCTCTACATTATCTGTTTTACCATGGGTAAGGCACTTAACCTTCAATATTTCCCTCAATCATAAATTAAAGGGACAGATTAGATGTTGTCTTTGGGATCTTAAATCTCTCCATCTTTCAATACTCATTCTCTCAGGTTATCATTCTGACCTTACCTGATTTTCCTCCTTTTCCAATCTCTCCCCTAGAGTTAACTAGTTCGACTCTACAATATCTTCTGTTCATGAATCCTTGCTTTCCCGTCCAAATGCTGCTCATATTTTGTCTAACCCCAGTTCCAGATTATTCCCATCATGTGCTTCCTCTGTACATAATTTCACTTTACGAATGAGAAGAAATGGAAGCCTAGAGAGGTGAAATTACTCTCCTAGTCAGAGACTGTAAGACTCATAAATAACACACCCCAGGCTGCTGGAGGAGCAGAAGGAAGTCACACAATTGAGCCAACAGGGTACACTAAAAAGCTATGTTATCTAATCTCAACTGAGCCTTCACACCTCAGCAAAACTATGCTTTTCCTTCATCTCTGGATTGTCTATTCCACTCCCTAAAGAGACCATCCCAAATATTGTCTTTGTGAAAGCATTTATATGCTTTCATCTATATGCCTTCCCATCCAACTAAGGACTATATTTCATATTTTACTGGGAAAAAAAAAAAAGATTATTCTCTATGAGCTCCCTCTTCTCTACATCACAAAACTCTAACATTAGCCATTATTTTCTACTCTTTTATGCTAGTCAGTGATGAAGTAGTATTTCTCCCAAGGGAGTCCCTTCTATACATAACTCTTGATACCATTCCCTCCTTCTTCCCTGCCAGAATGTCCTATTGTTCATTCTCTAATTCTTTCTCTAATTCTCTAATCTTCAACCTCTCCCATCTACTGGTTCCTTTCCTGCTGCCTACAAGTACACGCAGTTCCATAAAAAAATCCCTTACCATCCCTTCAATGTATCATCCTATATTTCTTCCTATCTTCCTATATCTCTTCTCTTCTCCCTTTCACAGCTAAACTCCTGGACACATCCTCATTTATTCCTCAGTCCTTTGCAAAGTGGATGCAAATATCACTCAACTGAAATTATGCTCTCCAAATTACCTTGGCTTCTTAATTGTCAGTCAAACCTGTTGGCTTCTTCTTAATCCTTCTTAACTTCTCTACAGTATTTAACACTGATAACCTACATGCTATCTATCCTAGATATACTCTCTTCTCTGGGTTTTTGTGGCATTGTGCTCTCCTGGTTCTCTTCTCCTACTTGTCTGGCTACTCATTCTCATTCTCACATCATGGCTTCTAAAGATGAGTATACACCAAGGCTCTTTCCTGGACTATTCTGTCTCTACACACTCTCATCTGGTGACTGCATCAGCTCATATGGGTATAATTATCATCTCTATGAAGGTGACTTCCAATTCTATATATCAATCTCTACTCTCTCTTGAATTCAAATCTTGTTTCTCCAACTACTTAGTGGAAAGATCAAAAGTATTAAGTCTAGTTTTTACTGTATAGATTCTACAATGTAATGGATTTTATGCTGTGTCAATTTTATAATTAAGTCTGCATCTGCTTAAATCTGTATCTTTGAGTTGAGTTCAGGAATTTAGCTTTCCCTCTAAGTTAGCTTTATGTTAGTTTAGAAGAAAAGTTGTTATGTCTCATGCAGTATGACCTAGTTTAAATTCCTGGATATCTGTTTAAGTCCCACAAAATTACCATTCCCAAAAGATATATCATCTGTTTTTGTGTAGTTGAGGGAGTTTTTAATCTCTTCCAAGGAGACAGCATGTCTGTTAGTTGTGGTCCCTTAGCAAAGACTACAAGATGCAGATGGGTTCCCTAAAACAATTAATATTCCTTAACTGTTAAGAGAGGGGGGCATAGCTAACCTCACCTGAATGCCAGTCCACCTTTCTCAGTACAGCCAATCCTAATATTGCTCCCCAACCCTACAACCTATCACCTCTTCTCTATGCCTACCAAGACCTGTTCTTCCCTCCTTCTCTTGGGCTTTCTTGGCTTTGCTGAAGTTAGCAGTCTGATCTACTTTGTTAACAGTTATATGCATCATTGTTAATAAACTGATTTTGCTTGGACTCCATACCTCAGTCTATTAAATTTACTCAAGATAGTTTGGAAGTCCACCAAGACTGGGGGAAGGAACCTAGTTCCTCAGACATACTTAGCGAAACCTCTCTCTTTTCTTTTGACTCCTAATGAAACTTTCCACCTGAAGGGAGGGTTTCTTCTATGAAACTGCAGTTGAGACCTGGCCCTTACCTCCAACTCAAATCTCTCAGTTAGAAGGTAAGCATATTACTGGGGACAATTTTGTCTAGGGGTGCTGTTTTGTGTTCAATGTGATAATTTAGAAATAACTGGCAAGAAAAAGCCTGGGTAAATCTCTTGAAGGAATTTTTTTCCCCTCAATGAAGACCTCAAATCCAGGCTGGAGGGTAATAAAAGAGTACATACCATATTGACACTCTTCAGAGACTAAAGAATTAAGGAAACCCTATCTTTCTAGATGGAGAGTAGGCATAGGGTGCCCACCATTGGCAGTCTTCAGAGACTGGAGAGTTGATGGAATTGTCTTCCTAGTAAGACAAAGGATAACTAAAGCATAAAACAAATCAATTTAAATCCCACTATTGGCCTGAAAAGGCATTTTGTTGTTTGTTTTTTTTCTACAATGTACACACAGATTCTCCTTGGGGCTCCATTACTAATTGTTTCTGATGAAATCAAGATGTTTTCTTCCCATGGCCTGATCAGCCTTGGAAGTGCTGTGCGGCATGGTCTCCAAAGGTACTTAGTGACTAAACTGGGAATGGCAACATGCTTGTCTTCTGCTTTTTGTTTCCTTTTTTTGTGAGTTTTATCACTGGGTATTTGGTATTTGCTATAGTGACAACATTCCTTTAAGAAGAGAAACACTCTCCAAGTTTTGCCCTAATACTGTCCTCTTATAAGCTCATAAACTGGGTCCCCAGACAAAAGGACTAAACCTTCTGGCAGCCATACCTATGTTCTGGGAGTACGGCACTGTGAACCCAGACATAGAAAGCAAGGGTCAATAGGAGAAACTTGCATCCTCCCAGGAGGAATTCACTTATACCAGAACCATCAACATTTTTGAATAACCCACAGGTTCTTCCTTAGCCATTAACTGATGAGCCATTCTGGTGCAAAAACAGAACAAAACAAAAAAACCACAAACAAAAAAAACTGACCTTCAGTTTGAATACCATGAATCAGAGAAACTCTTTCTAGAGATTTCTAAACCCTTATTAAGATCTATAAACTGAGACCTATGCCTGTGACTAGACATTCAGCTAACCCACGTGGCCCCTCAAAGGGATTCCTGAACAAAGATTAAAACCTTAGAAGAGTATTCTTGGACTGTTTCTCTATTAACCACCAAAGTATCTTAATTGGAAACTGGGCTGGTAAGAGATCTTTTTAACTTCTCCAAACAGAAGAGGTACTTTACTTGACAGGGAGAAGTAAAATTTAGTCCTTAAGGAAGGAGCAGAGACTTCTACTAAAACTTCAAACTAACACCAATGAGGAAACCTCACATTTATTATCTTAACTGAGACTTGTGGGGGACACTCCACAAAAGTTCATTAGCCTGGCATTTGTTTATCTGTGTGTGTGTCTCGTGAATTTTTCTTTGGTCATAGTTAAGAACATAAATATATAAAAT
>CM053585.1:495035732-495055879 GCA_028646515.1 Pseudochirops corinnae | reverse complement strand
TGTGTGTGTGTGTGTGTGTGTGTGTATGTCTACATTTACAGAGAGAGAGAGGCTGAGAGCAAGAAAGAAATAATAAAAATTGTGTAGAGGACCACAGGCCAATGGGACTCTGACCCCGATGGCTAAACAAGCCCTCTCAGCTAAAGAGCCTGCTGCCAGGCCTAGATCAGTTCCCCATCCCCCTGGAAGGAGCTCAAACACACAAGTGTGAGGATTATGTCCTCAAGATAAGTATGGTATATACACCCACAGCCTGGGAACAAAGAAGTGCACAATGTCCTCAGGGGAAAACAATTAGGAAGGAGATTTATGGCTCTATAAAGCTTGTGCCTGGAAGAATAAACATTGGCTCTACTGTCCACCACTCTCAGAGTCCCATCTCTTTTGTGCATTCTTTCTTTCTTTCTCTCTCTCTCTCTCTCTCTCTCTCTCTCTCTCTCTCTCTTTCTCTCTCTCAACCTCTAGGTAGGCAGCCCTTTTCAACCCTGCTGCAGGACAACAGGGGTCCCCACAACTGGCTCCCCACAGTTTGGGGTTTCAAGGAAGCCTCAGCATGTTCCCAAATTGTTGCCTCAGATAGTTTCAGTGGGTCCCTTTTTCTATAGAACAGTCCTCTTTCCTTATGCCTACATCCCTCGTAAACCTATTGGGATGAGATCTCCTATGTAAACATAGGGCTACTATTTTCGTTCCCCCATGGTACTCTGTCGCTATAACTACCCAAGCTTCTCTTTCTTCGTTCCCAGTCCTTATTCAAAATAACGAAAAGGCAGCTGGAGACACTCAACATTCCCTCTGATATCCCCAACTCCCTATAGGCCTCTTCATCCTGGGACATGTGTCTCCTAAAATCTGCTATCCCTATTACTATTAAAACCAAATGAAGACCCACCACCACCACCTATCTCCCAGTATCCCTTGTTCTGGAAAGCCACTGAGGATATCTCACTTATTATTGACACATTAAAAGATCAAGGTATATTCCTTGAAATTTCCCATGCAATGTGCCAATTCTTCCTATTAAAAACCTAAGCTAGACCCTGGTGGCGAGTTTATTATTTTGTTCAGAATTTGCACACAATTAATGCTTATGCCACACCTAGACATCCTGCAGCACCCAACCCTGTTACTATCATATCCTCAATCTCTTGTGAGGCAGCCTGTTTTACTGTGGTGCATCTTTGCTCAGCATTTTGTTCAATCCCATACACCAAGATTCCCAGCATTTATTTGCCTTTATCTAGAAACATTTACAGCGGACATGGACTCATCTGCTTCAAGAGTATGTAGAAAGCCCCACTTTATTTTTTCAAATTTTGCAGCAAGAATTAGCTTCTATCACTTTTAAAGGTTTTCTGGTTTATCCCGGCCGCTGGAACTTGTTCTATTTCTTGTAAATTCGTTCAGGCCTTCCAGCAACTCTCTGCACCCACCACTAAGTGGTAGCTGAGTCATGCTCGCTGCAGTCTGATACTGCAGATAGTGGATACCTTTGTTTAGTGATTATCAAGTCCCTTGTTTCTTCCAGAAATTTTGCAGCTAGATCATCAATATATTACAGCTCTGACAGAGCTCAGAGGGCCCTGTTATCTGCATTAGCACCAGGACTCTCAGGTTATAGTAAGTCTTTCAGCCTTTTTGTACATGAGAAAAGGGGGTGGGGAGTTGGCTTCTGGTGTCCTAACTCAAGCACTTGGACACACTCTGCAGTGGATCTCAGCTGGATGCTATGGCTACTGGAGCACCACCCTGTCTTTGGGCCATAGCTAACATTGCCCTTTTAGGGGAGAAGGCTTGTGATTTGGTTTTGGGTTCTACTTTGATAGTGTAGTGTCCTCATGAAATTAAGGCCCTCTTACTCCATCATCAGACTCAAACCTTCTCAGATCAGACTTGCCAAATAAGAAGTGATTTTGCTGGGTAATGAAAGCATCATCCACAAGCATTATGCAGTCCTCAACCTTACCACATTGCTCCCCAATTTACAAGTCTCTGGACAGCTATTACATAACTGTGCCTCTTTAGTAGGTAAGGCTGAAAAGCCCTGTGATGATCTTTCTGATACCTGTTTAGAGAACCCTGACTTTGTTTCCCATACTAATTTTATACTCTACACTCTTTTATAAGAAAGGATACCTACCATACTGGCACTGCTGTACTATTTGAGTATGATATTGTCTGGGCAACTTCTCTGCCCTCTAATCTCAGCACCCAAGCAGCTGAGCTTGTGGTCCTTACCCAGATGTATCATCTTGCCAAGGGAAAAAGGGCCATCCATATACAGACTCAAGCTATGTATTTGGTGTCTGCCATGCTACTGGGACTCCCTGGCTACAGAGGAAATTTTTTAATGTGTGCTGGTAAAATCACTGCCGACATGGACCTCATCTTTTATCCACCCTGAAGCTTCTGGTCACCTTGTTCACTACTCTGCCCACACAGGGACTGATCCTGTTTTAAGAGGGAAAAATCACGCTGATTTGGCTGCCAAGCTTGCTGCCTTGGAAAGTCCTGCACATGTTTTTAATCTCTCACCTACCGGTGATGTTAACATTCCTCTTTCCTATAATGACTCTAAAGTAGAGAAGTGAAAATAATGGTTTAAGGCAAAACAGGCTGCTGTGGTCTAAGTGTCTGCAGAGGACAAAACATTCATCTCCTGGAGTTTCTATCACCAGGTATGTCTGTCTATTCATAAGAGAGACCACTTTGGTACGCAAGGAATAATGAATTCAATCAGAAGGGTTTGGGTTGGCCCAGCTGTCACTAACATAGGGGCCCATGTATATGCCTCTTGCCCTACCTGCCAGGTATATGGCCTGCATGTCTTTCACGCCAAAGCCTATGGAGGGTGTCCTCTGGCTTATACAGTTTTGAGCATTTACAAACTGATTTCATCAGTATACCTAAGGCTGGACATTATGGGGTCTGTCATGTTATTGGTGATCAACTCACAGAGTGAGCAGAAGCCTTTCCTGGCTCTCATGCCATTGCTGGTTTTATTGCTAAAACACACTTAAGAGAGACAGTTCCCCACTTTGGGAAATGTGTACCCCACCAGTACATTCTGACAAAAGCACCCACTTCACTGATTATATATGAACAAAGAGATCAAAATAAGGATTGGCAAACTATGTACTAAGACCCAAATGAAATGTCCTGATGTCCATCCTGTAGCTTTGTTCTATCTGCACAGTAGACAGAGGGAAGGAATTATATAATCTCCATTTGAAATGCTTTTTGGGTATTCCCCCATCTAAGTAAAACCCTTGTATCCAGTGCATACACCCTGATACAGAAGTGACAGTGTAGACTGGACCGTTGGACTTTTTACTCTACAGTCTACACCCAAGAGATAAGTTCTATGTCAAGAATTTTCAATGGGACCCAGACTGCTTGGAAGGGGCCATTCCAGGTGCTGCTGAACACCCCAACAGCAATCAAGATCAGGGAAATGGATTCATGGCAGTCTGATCTGCTTTAACAGTTAGATGCATCACTGTTAATAAACTGATCTGTATCTCAGTCTATATCAAATTTACTCAAGCACTACTGAACTGACTTCCAATTTATAAGTCCCATAGGTATCTCAAATGAAATGTCCAAAAGGGAGCTCATCTTTTCCCCAAAACTTACCTCCACTTCTGAACTTTCCTGCTTCTGTCTTGAAAATCATCATCCTTCAAATCACCTAGGCTATGAGGGCTTTATCCATGACTTTTTACTCTCTCTTATCCCACATATTTAATTAGTTGCCAATGCTTGTCATAACTACCTCCACAGTATACCTCATATCAGTCTTATTCTGTCTATATACAAGGCCAGCCCTCTAATTCAGGCCTTCCTCATCTCTGGACTGGATTACTATAACAGCGTCTTCCTGCCTCAAATCTCTTTTTTCCAATCAGTCCTGAATACAATTGTTAAAGTGTTTTTCCTAAATTACAGATTATATTCACTACAAAAACTCCTGTGGCCAAGATCAAATATAAGACTTTCTGTTCAGCTTTTAAAGTTCTTCACAATCTGGCCTCAGCATACCTTTACAAATTTATTTACATTATCATACCTTATGTCCAGTCAAGCAGGCCTTCTTGCTGTCTCTCACACCTGATATTCCTTATCCTATTTCCATGTCTTTCCAATGGTTGTCTCCAATGCCTGGAATGTACTCTCAACTCCTGGAATCCTTTGTTACCTTCAAAACTCTGCTTAAGTAACACATTCTACATGGAGCCTTTTTTTGTTCCCTCCTCCCAAATTTACCTTGCATATACTTATTTATATACATGTTTATATGTTTTCACTCCCAAAAGAAAGCAAGCTCCTTGACAGCAGGGATTGCTTCAATTTTGTTTTTGAATCCCTAATACTTTATGCATTTTCTGTATGTAGTAGGTAGTTAATAAATGTTTATTGATTGATTGAGTTGGAAGGGTCTTTAGAAATCACCTTCTTTTTTATAGATGATGAAAAAAGCTGAAAGGGGTTACATGTCTTATCCAGGATATGCAGATAAAAGGAGGCAGAGCGAGGAATTTGAACCCAAACAGATTCCAAATCCAGTCAGCACAGTGCCTGACCAAGGTTTAAATTAATATACTCTCTAGGAAGAACTCTATATTGTCAAAAGTATCTTCTTTTAAATTAAAACTATTAATTCTCCTAATTCGCCTTCCTAGGGCCTCAATTAGAGGCCACTAGGTGGTTCAGTGGATAAAGAGTCAGGAAAACCCAGTGTCAAATCTGGCCTCAGATACCTGTGTGACCCTGGGCAAGTCACTTAACCTCTGCCTGCTTTAATCCAGTGGAGAAAGAAATAGCAAACTAGTCCAGTATCTTTGCCAAGAAAACCCCGTGGCCAGGACTGGCATGCTGTGTTGCTGTGTCCATGGGGTCATGAAGAAAACAATGACCTCAGTCATCCAGTTAAAATAGGTTCCACTACACTAAAGCTTCAACGTCTACAAGAGAAGGGTATTGGACCAAGCAGTTCCCCAGTCTCTTTTCAGCTCTCAAATTTATAACCCTATGACTAAGAATAAAACTGGAGACACTGACCCTGGAGTAGCCAACATATTATTGCTGCCCTTACATTTCTAAAGAATTAGAAAAAAAAAGTGATGCAGTGGGACGTCAAGTCAGGAGCTTTGCCTGGGCATCCTTGCTCTGAGGCTCACTAGCCTCATTGCCCTGGACAAGTCATTCCCCCTCCCTGGGCCTCACTTTCCTCCCCTGTAAGAGAGGATGAGATTGGGCCAACACCTCACAAGGTTACTGTGGGGGAAAATGTTGTGAACTTTGGGGTTTTGCTATATCAAGGGGTTATGTTTGTCAGACTTGTTTTCATTAGCAAATCAGGACAGAAAAGGAGGAACAGGTATAAATTCTAGAGGCAGATCTATGCTTGGTCTAAAGAAGAAACTCTTAACAATTAGAACTGTCCCCAATGGAACCAGTTGATCTCCATGAGGTAGCAGCAGTGAAGGACAAAGTGGAGATGGGATGACCATTTATCAGGTATGATGTAGAAAGAATTCTTAAGTTTAACTTGATGGACTCTGAGGTCTCTTCCAATTCTGAGATTCTAAAATGTATATGGTAAAAAGTTAGTGCTTTCAGATCCACTATAATAATGTTTAACGTTTAGAAAAAAGTTCTCACTAAATTAAATTAGGCTTAGAGCTAATCAGTTTACATAAAAATTCATTTGCTATCACAACTAAGCCCTTCAAAACAATATTGCATATCCTAAGAGAAACAGCACAGACACAAAAAATAAATACTCACTTTTTTATTTCTCGGAGGAGCATTCGTATAAGGATTGCCTGAAGTGGCTCAACCATCAATTTTCTCCACATATCCAATGCTAGCTGCCAGGAACAATGTACACATTATAAGTGAAAATTATTATAAATCTAATTTTCAAACGCAAATAAATACATGTGTTTATATTACATGCATCTGTGTGTGCATGCTTTTATGTATGTACGTATATATGCATACCCACATGTGCGCACACACCAGTTGACCTTCAACATTTGCACGTTTAATTTTCATGACTTCAAGCATTCACATGATTTAATTAGTAACCTCATTTCACATTTCCAGCTATGTGAAGTGGAGGAAAAAGATGAGAGGCATGACATGTCTAAGTTTGTAGAGCGGCTGGTATCCAACTAGGAACATCACTCTACCATTGTAAAGAGCATATTGTGCATTTGCTGCATATTTCATTGTTCACCTTTAAACCTCAAGTTCTGTGTTGCAATTATGCCTCCAAAGCACAGTGCAAGTCCTTTGGGCTCTGCACCCAAGTGTGCCAAGTCAGTGATACGGCTTAGTGAGAAAACAAAGGTGTTAGATAAACGTCTGTAGCCACTGGCAGCAGCAACTTCAGTGTTAATGAATCGATTTGCCAGTCTAGCCATCTTCTGACAGCAGCAACTAAAATCTCTTTGTTTTCAGAGGGCAGCCAAGGTAAAGAGGCTTACAGCAATATGGTACACAGTACAATGCCTTCTGACACAGTGGAGGGTAAGATGCAGGTTAAAAATTCTTCGGTTTTAAGAATTTTATCTGCTGTACAGTATCTATGGTACTATCAATTTCATGTGTTATGAAAAGTGAATCTAGGTTATTTCATGGTTACTGGGTTAGGAAAAGTGCCTATTATTAGAATTAATGTTTTGTTTGAAAAAATTGTATGCAAAAAAGCATATTTTCTTCAATTTCTAGCAAAGTTTACAGTTTTTGGTGGTTATGGGAACCTAACCCTCTATTTCCAATAGGTGCAATATACCAACATTCATGTTTTTTACTTTTGTGCTTTTGACTTTAGCACTGTTTTCTAGGAATGTTACTTCTAGGAAAGTTGAGGATTGACCGTATTTACCAATTAGAAATACTAATATATTTATTTGGGACATAATTCCATTTCATTTAAATAAAAGCAGCTATTTTCTACTCATATATATGTTACACACAAACACACACACACACACACACACACACACACACACGTCCCAAGCTTTATCTGGTTTTGTGTTACTGCACAAATAATCTGATTTCTTTAATATTGATTTTAATGAATCTTTCAGTTAAAAATTAATATTTAATAGGGATTGTTCAATCCAAATAAATTTCCTAATCTCTATAAATATGTTCAAATTACAATTACTTAAGAAATTACCTACCTCTCCTATTTCCATAAGTGGTTCATTCATATCTACACCACCATAACCATACTGAAGGTCAGCTTCCGTCAATTTATTCTTCTTAATAAATTGTGTGTTGAGATACCTGAAAGAAAAACACATTTTCATCAGATAAAACAAAAAAGAAAAGTCAAAGGTAAAGCAAATTATTTACTGAAAACTCTAAAATCAAATGGTGAAAATGATTTTACTAACAGCACAGTCCACCAGAAAATCTTAATATAGTAAATAAGTAGTATTTATAGTAAATAACAGAAAAGTAATCACCCATTTCCTCCCTGCCTGGCTCCAAAATAAATATTAATACATATCTTAGCATAGTAAAATGTATTAACCTGCCACCATCTAATCCAGCAAAGTCTTTCTATCCAAGAATCCATTCTAAAGCAACCCAATCACTAAACCAAGGCTCAAGAAATCAAGCCAAATAAGATCTAGCAAATACTTCGTTTTAACTATGTGCTTTACTAGAGTGGGCAATAACTTAATCACTAACACGTAACACAACCTGTAAAAATTAACTAAAGTCAATACTGCATTAATGAATTAGGGGAAAAAACATGAGCCAGATTGTCTGATTTAATTTTACCGATATGAGAATTGTGTGAACACTCGTCAAAAAGCTCACAGTGACATAGTACTTTATGTTCTACAAAGTGCTTTCTCTATAATAGGTCTGTGAGGTGACTAGTACAAATATTACCATTTCCATTTTATAAATGAGGAAAAGAGGGCTGAGAGAGTTAAGTGATTTATCCATGGTCACAAATTGTTAGAGGCAGAATATAAACCCAGACCTCAACGTGACGTGCATCTTTCCAATATATTTGGCTGCTCCTCGTGGTCGATGTGAAAGGTAACCATAAGATTACAAACAAAAACAAAAAACAGAGGCAATACTGATGATACTATTTGGGAGAGCAAAACAAAGAAGTGATAGGAAGATGCTGAGGGTTTGAGGGACAAAACTTAATTAGCTGCAGAACATGGAACTGTGTGTACTACTTTATCAGATGCATGAACTCTATACCTGATTGTCACTACCTAAAGAAATAATGCTTCAGTGACACATGAAGCTTATTTGGACATTCATTCTGATCAAGGAGCAAGACACTTAATCTGCTCAAGTTCTAAGGCCAACTGGTCTACACTTTCAGCAGACGTCTACACTTTCAGCAGATCATCTGTTGTTATCATATCCAGAGTGAAAGAAGGTCAAAGATCATCTGACCATATTTAAAGAAAATGAAAGGCTACATAACCAACCACAGCAATGGGCCACACTAAACCACCTTAAAAGATTTTTAATGAGTTAAATAAGGGGGGAGCGAAAGCACTAAAAAAACACCTATAATAAAATCCCTGAGTATGGTTTAATAATATCATTGAGGCACGATTCATGCACAGCATCCAATCAGCTGAAAATAAGTTAACAGGCAAGGACATAAGGAAAGCTAACAAATTTTTCTCCAGTTTCAGAAGGTGATTTGAACAATGATTGTGCTACTCTTATTATGCATTCAAGTTTCTCCAATAAACACTAATTTATCATTTTTAAAAAGATGCAATACAGTCTAATGGAAAGAGCACTATTCTTATAGTAAGACAACATGGCTGGGTGAGCTTGGGAAAAGAGAATACATCTCTAGGTTTTAGTTTTTTCCTATCCAAGGATAGGAATGTTGTGAGGAAAGCATTTTGAAAAAGACACTGCTAAAGGATTCTCCCTAAACTAACCAGGGTTTAGAAAAATAAAAATTTCCCAGGGGGTTCTGAGAATGGAGGGTTGACCGAGACAAAACAACTTTAATCAAGGACATCTGAACAACACCTACTGGTGCTTTTTATATTTATTTCTGGATGGGCAGAAACACGTCTCTAAGTGACTGTGTGCTAGGAATGATAGAGCTTCCATGTTCAGTATACTTTGCTTGGTTAATAAATATTTAAAAATTAGATGATTCCCTCCCTCTCATTTTGGAGAACTGATGAACTGACATTATAGTCTGAGATCATGAAGTCCTTGATAAGTCAATATTTACAGAGAATTTTACAAGTAATGGTTAAAAGAAAATTGCTAAGTCAATTCACTAACTTACCCTACTTCCATTTCCACAAGAGAAAAATGTGTCTCTCTATATTTTTAATAGAAACATATCACAATTTTATTAACTGCTGAGAAAACAGAATTGATTTCTGATTGAAATCCTTCCCTAGAAAAAATGATTAACATAGAAAATAAGAATCACAGATAACACAGACTATCAAGTATTGATAAGATCACCAGTTTATGATAAGGAAACTGCTAATAATAAAATGACACCCCAAGAGATTCAAATGGCTAAATCTAAATAATGACATCCTATATTAATAGACCTCTACTTAAATCTTACTCTAATGTCTCACTTAAGGTGTGGGTGACTAAAGTTCTTAAAGGGTATGCCAAGAGAATATAAATGATTAAACATATTTCATCTGAGGATCAGCCTAGACTACTTTGTACAGTGACATCGCCAGAATGATTAGAGGGAGATGAATTTTTTGGTTATAATATTTCTTGAAAATCACCTTTTTGGATGTAAACAGCCTGTGATCTGCACAGAAGGAATACTCATAGCAATGAAATCATGGTTTCTTGTAGCATTGTTGGATTTGGACTGATAGCCAAAAATCATAGCAGAATTTGATTTTTTAGGGTCTAATACACAGATAAAAGTTTGGACATATTTACAAAAATTTTGCAACTAAAAAAAAAATCAATGATTTTGAATGGATTATAGATGCTTTTTTTTTTAAAAACAGAATTGTGAAACTTTTAAAGGGACATGACAATGTAGAAAAAAATATTGTGTTGTATGAGAAAGGACACTGAATTAGGATTCGGAGAGTTCAATTCTGAATCTTGGAACTAATATTTACAACTTCCATGACTTTAGATCAAGACGCTACTTTCTGGGGGCCTCACTTCTCTGATCTAAATTAGCGTATGTCACTAGATCATCTAACATTTCTCCTGAGTCTCTAAATCCTATGTTCCTATTAATAAGAGTGCAGAAGACAAAACTTAAGAGGAACCTTGGAAAAACAAAATAAATATGAGAAAAATATATAGGAAGGTTCCCTCTGAAAGGAATTCTGAGTATTCACTAATAATTTAGTCTAGTTTAAAAAACCTTCACTGTGTGGAAAGAATTCTTTGTTCTCAAGTACTGTACTTCATTTTCCAGTTTCCAAAGAAGTTAAATGGGATTATTGGCAGGGAGGATTAAGATAAAAAAATTCCTAAAGCATTTGGATAGAATCTGTGTTTGAACCAAATCAGTGTGAAAGAAACCTTGATTAAAGTTATTTTAAATGAACAAAAAGAATTTTCTTGATAATGTTACATTATACCTTTTCTCCAAATTTCACTATTGAAGGAATCTCCAGGGGTTCATTAGAAACAAGGGATATCCTAGGTAACTTAACTACTTAGTAAGGTGATTTTTCTAGGACATCGACTTTTATGCAGGGTTAAATTAATGATAATGACCCAACTATGAACAATGATCAGTCACGAAGTTAGCATGATTTAGTCTGAAATTAATTACTTTATAAAAATATAACACATATTAAGTGTCTGAGTCTCCTGTGTGCCTCAGATGAAAATAATACATGTACATAAAACATCAATTACAATCATATGATCACTAACATGAAAAGTTTTGTGCTAACATAATTATTTACAAAATTACATAAATCTGTGTCAGCACTTCATATAAACTAGAATTTTTTGTGTTGGCAGATGTTAGCCCAAATAGTTTTCTTACTTAAAAAATATTTTATTCAGCAGAGATTCACAATATTTTGCTTTTATTTTTTCTAAAATGATAATTCATTAGCAATCATTTTTCTTCCCACGACACTGAAGGTGTGGTTAGATCCAAACATAGTAGATAGCTAGGGTACAGACTCTTGGAATATTCTATCACTCTACCTCGACTACAGGTAATAAAATCACTTTTTTTTTTGGTGGGGAAAAGTGGGGAGAAAGGGTTGTCTACTTATAGAAGTGGGTGAATGATCAATGAATGAGCACATCATTAATAATTCAAGTCACAGCCTAGTTGTACTCATCACACAGCACTTAATTGTCCTGTGAGTCACCTGTAATTTTCATTCACAGGGAGAATAATGCTTTGTTGATTCACAGCCACATGACATTATACCCCTGCCCAAAATGGTGTTAATAAGACAGTTTTGTATCATGGGACAATCTGGAACAACTTTTTCTGCCTTGTTTTTATAATATTCCACTTCATAACATACCAGACACATGGAATTTCTCTGTGTTTCCCAAACAGGACATACAAGTTTCCACCTCTAAGCATTCCCACAAGTTATACTTTATGGAGAAAAGCACTTCTTCCTCATCTCTACTTGCTGAAATCCTATTGTCCCTAAAGATTCTCAAAGATGCTACTTCTATCAAGCCTTCCCTGAACCACTAAGTTGAAAGTGGTATCCCTCATTTCAAACAGTCTTTGAGTGCTTTGTCAGGATCTTTCTTCACCTCTATAACATAATACCTTATGTCATGATAATGCAAATAACATATTTCCCCTTTTAAAACTATAAACCTTCGTGACAGATTGTGTCATTTTTCATCACTGGATCTCTAGCATTTAGTAGTGATTTGCATATAGTAGGTGCATAATAAATGTGGTGCACTTAATTAAATTTTAACTTTATTACATGGCCACAAGTACCTTCACAAATACAATGTGCAATGTGCCTCTCATAAACCTATTTAAATGATTTTTTTTTTATTGCTAGAGAAGATCTTTCCCCTACTTCAGATCAGAAGTAGGTTAATTTTAATTTTAATTTATCATAGTCCTTTGTATATATTAAGGGCAAAACTTTATTACCCAAGAATACATATTATTCTTAAATTAAGAATTTATGCTTAAGAGATATTTTGTCTTTTTAAACTTAAAAAAATGGCTTAACTTATATAAAGAAAATTAAATCCAGAGATTTGGTGTTTTTCCCAAACCATTAACAAATCATTTGACATAAAATTAAAATATAATTATAATACAAATAATGAGTTAAGCCTATCTATGGTCTTTGATCATTGGTCCTATACTATATGATACAGATAGAGGTAATGCAGACTTTTATTGAGGTTAGCAGCTAGGTGGTGCAGTGGATAGAACACCAGGCCTGGAATTGGGAAGACTCATCTCCCTGAGTTCAAATCTGGCCTCAGATACTTAATAGCTATGTGACCCTGAGCAAGTCACTTACCCCTGTTTGCCTCAGTTTTGTCATCTATAAAATGAGCTGGGGAAAGAAATGGCAAACCACTGCCAAGAAAATCCCAAGTAGGGTCATAAAGAATAGGATATGACTGAACAACAACAAAACTTTTTCAAAAATAGGGGTGTGCCAAACTTTAAGAAAATGCCATATAAGAAAACCTAAGCTTGCAATAACAATAAATTAGGGAATGATTGTATTCTTCCATTTACAAAAGTATTACTATGCAAGTATTTCAATTAGGAGTTCTCAGTTATTTAAAAGATTTTTGTCTACCTGATAGAAGCTAAAGAGCAGAGAAAGTTAACGCTTAGATATCAAATGATTATCACTACACCAAGTGAAAAAATTCTTCAGTTGTAATACGCTACCATAACATATAAAACTATGACATGATTGATAAAAATCTTACTGACATATTGCCCTTTTGAATCATTATAAATAAAATGAGACCTATATTTTACAGATCAGGCTAAATAAGAGTATGGAAGTTCCTTAGTACATGCTTCCACTAAACTCCAGTTTCACAAATTTTAAATCACTTTCATGTAACAAGCCTCTTTATGAAAATGATCAAGAGTTTTATAAGATTGTTGGCATTGTAAACATTCTTTTCTTTATTGGTAACTACAGAGCAATAAAAGGTAAAACTCAGACTAAGTGGGAAGACTGTCAAAAATATGGGAAAAATGGAAGTGGGAGACAGATATAGTTGCAAGAAAAATTGTTTTGAGTGTCAAGTGTTATAGTAAAAGACAGAAAGAAGACAGTTAAGTTTTCTTATATTTTTGCCAAACTTTCTGTTCTGTGGAAAGAGTGGTTTTACTGATCATGTTTTTATAAGCCCAAAGAAAACTATAACTAGTACATCCCTTCTTTATATTTTCAATGAAAAGTATAATCAGCTCTCAATTATCAACAGTACTGAAGGGAAACATTGGTTTGGATTATTTTCCAAACTTTATCAGGTCTTAATTTTCATTTTATGAAGTATGAAGAATCACTGTAAAGAGTGGTATCAACACTGAAAAAAACAAACAGGTGTAGGCTTTCTTCCCTTCTCATAGGTGAGTTTCCTATTAAAAAACACTGATACCACCTACCTGGCCCAAGTCATAAAAGGGAAATTTGCTGGCAAGCAGAATAGACCCAAATGGGTAGAAAGTAATTTTTATGCTCTTCTATAGAAAATTATCTGTATAATTAGTGGATAGGTACCAAGTAATGCAAACCATTATCTTAAGCATTTAAATTTGTGTAATAGTTTCTGGGCTCCCAGTTTAAAAGTATATTTACCTGTATAAACAGTCCATATAGTCTGCCCCTTTGCTATATTCTTCCCAATACCTATGATACATAACCAATACTTGTTCTTCAGACTCCAGAACTCTCTAAAAGAAAAAAAAAAGTCACTTTACAAGGAAAACAGTATTTTCATACAAATACTACTTTACATTTGAATAGAGTTCACTTCTATACTTGATATTCACAATCACCCTGTAAGGAGGCAGACAAAGTATCACTACCTCTTTTGTGCTATTAAGAAAACTAGGATCTATAAAGGTGAAATGACTGGTCCAACATCATGTGACAAGGAAGCTGCAACATGGTAACCAGAATCCCAGTCTTTTGACTCCCAATCTAGGCCTTCTTCCTTTCTACTATAAGGGTTACTTTTCTTTTAATAATATTTTTAAATAAATAATTTTCTCATTAAATAGCTCTAAATTATTTTGTAAAATACTAATTTCACTTACTTTTTGGACTTCTTTATATGTACTAAAAAAAAAAAAACCCTCTTACTTAGTTAAAAAATGAATGAAATGTTTTAAAGAAACTGAATTGAATAATTCCCAAACTGTAAATATAAGGCAATGTCCCTCAGCTAGGATTTTTATTAAAATAAGTTTGAAAAAAAGGATAAAAAGTGAAAATTTGCTCTTATGAATCAGTTTTTGATCAACCTGCATATATAACTCCTCATGAAAGTAAATTGTACCTGTATCTCATTTAAAAAATTATTTATAATTAGGAATACTGATCAGCTAAAATATAAAATTAAAAATGCCAAGTTGTTTCAAATTTATTTAGTACCTACTTTCTAGAAAGTGAAAAATAATCATCATGGTAAAGGAAGAATGGAGTAGGAAACAGGAACTGAATCCTCTAACAGAAATTTTAAAGTACTAGTGCATACTTTTAATATCCTACATTTATATATACATAATGATTTGAAAATAAGTAAATAACATCATTACCTAGCTCTACTAACCCCAAGTTAATTACCTGGACTGAACCTCTTCTCTCTTGAGTTGTCATTTCCTTAAAGTCATTTCAAGTAAAAACTAAGGAGTCAGTCAAGGTAACAAAGGCTACTCCAAAACTCTGTAGTATCAAACAAGTTCAGTCTCTACTTCAGGACTTTCTACTAAATCATCCAATTTTTTGAACCCAAAATATTTCATGTATTTGCAATGAAACAAAATATCTGGAACACAGTATATGCTTAATAAATCCTTGTTAATACTGATGAATTCAAAACACTTTGTTTTTTCTTTTATAAAAGGGATGAACTTGTTGCTTTTATAATCTTACTATAGTTGACAACAAACTCCTACACATATATGAAAAATAGCCTTAGATTAAAACCTATATGTAAAGTAATATCACAAATCTTTACTTAACACAAAATAATTATGTTTTTTCTTAAATTTCCACATTTCAATTTGTAATAATGAATAGCAATAAAATATACTTGCTTGTCTAAGTTTATTACTGATATAGACTTACTATTCTTCATAAAATTTCTTATGAGTTAGATAACAGGCAATTCATAAGTCTTTGGAGAATTTCTAAATTTTTAACCTAATTTTTAAATCAAAACAACTTGAAGGTCAGGTTTAATAGAAATAATGTACAATCTGCAAATAGTATTCAAAGGCAAAATGAATTTTTTTTTCTTATAGACAAAAGAGCCTTCAACCCTGCTCTTTACGAGAAGTTTACCTTCTCATTTATAGTCACCATGGGGGTGCTGGCTGCATTCAAATCATGTTCTCATCAAAAGAACTAACCAGATACAGCCAGAAAAGGCTTTAGGTGAGAAAGTAGTGGCTGACTATTTAAGAATCACCAAGAAATAAAGGTGAGAACCAGGAGTCAAAACAAATTTTAATTCACAAATTAAATAAATATCTTTTTCAGCCAATCTATTTAAGAGTTAAACAACATAGCAAAGAGCTTATGATCTACCACCCAGACTGGTGCTACTTCACACTGGCTTTAGCTTAAAAAGGTCAGGAAAGAGAAGGTTTTCATTGATTTCCCTACAACCAACTGTCTGGGATATCATAAAATTATAGTTATTTCTTTCAACCCAGAAAGCAACTATAAATAGAAAAGGAATGTAAAAGAAATATAAAAGTTCATAATTTTAAAAGGGTAGAATAATTAACTACTCACATTTTTATAACACTTTAAGATTCACAAAGTATTTTCCTCACAATAACCCTATAAGTTGGTAAGTGCACGTATTATCATCATCATCTTACAGGGGAGGAAACAGAGGCACTGAGAAGTTAAATGTCTTACCTAGGGTCAGGCACCTGGTACTTGTCAGAGCCAAGAGAGAACCCCAAGTCTTCCAGTTTCAAGTCCAATAATCTCTCTACTGAACCACCCTGCCTCTACAGGAAGTGGATGCTGAGCACTTTTTAAAATTAAATTTTGTATTACACAGTTCTACAAAAAATAACTCTGGCCTTCACTACTAATATTATAATTTTCCATTTAATAAGTTAAATTTACTTTTCAAACAACCTCCTTCCCAACAATACATCCTGTTTTAAAAATACTCATCAATTACTATCCATTCAAATTGTACTGAAAAACCTTAATCTGGAAAAGTAGTTTCAAAATATACTTAGACCACCTAACATGCTACTTAATTACCTTGTGCAAATGGCGTACGTGATTTTCCAAAAAAATTTTAGTCTCTGTGTAAAGTCTTTCACCAAGAGGTTCAGGATAGGCCACACATAAAGCATAGATGTCTCTAAATTTGTTGTCAAGGTTTTTCATATTCATTGTAAATACCTTTTTTAAAAGGTAATCTTTGAGTTAACTGTTCATATGTATAATAAATATATTTATGTTTAGCATTTTCATAGAAAAATCGATACTTTTGCTTCTTAGGATCATATGCATGATTCTCACTGAAAAATATAAAACACATTAGCCAAACTTACAAAAAGGAAACTATTATAAGATTCATTCAGCAAAAGAGACACAAAAAAATTAATAAGACAAGAGGACCTGCTCTAAAGGAGCCAGCAATATATTAACTATAAGACATGTACACCAACAACTAAAGTACAAGGTAGTGAGTGATCAGTACTATTAAAATTCCATTAACAGAGAGCTACAGGAAATTTGGTGAAAGGAGAAATCACTTCCAGCTAGCAGTTGATAGGATTTCACCGTTTCTTTAGATGGTCAAATAACAATCACTGTAAACAAGTAATACCGCAAATAGAGAACTAGAATCAATTATTTTAGTTTCATTGGAATTACATGCAAGTAATGGAAACATAATACTCAAATCCAGGATGGAAAAACAAAATAAGTTTAAACTGAAAATTCTCCAAGGAAATGTAACCTACTTAAATCAACATAAGGAAACAGTATGAACATACAGTATTCAAAGGAAATTAGTGGCATGAATACACAATTTTCCTTAATCTTTTTTTCCTCCCTATCTTGCCCAGGCTGGAAGTGCAGCAGCCACTGTGAGGTCAAGAGAAAAAAAAATCTTTAGACTAGAAAGAACTAGAATTACCTAATGTTATCAGGATCAAAACCATATCTCTCTTAATTTATCTGGAAAATAGTATGAAAGTTTCTGGCAAAGTCTTTTTTTAATCTATGTATATCACATCTACAGTATTCCCCTAATCTCTGTATCAAAAAAAGGAAGTGATGTTAGTTTGGCATGATCTTTTCTTTGATGAAGCCATTACGGTTTTTAGTAAGTTTCCTTACTAAAGGAAGTATTTCCTTACTTCCTTTTCTTTCAGAAAGCTAACACTTATTCTTTCAATAATGTGTTCTAGAAGTTTGCTAGGAACAGAAGAATCTATCCAAATAAAAATTAATTCATGTACTACTAAACTATAAGGAATGAATCAGAAGAATTCAAGGACATGGGAACAGTTATAAGAGCTGAAAGAGTGAAATATGCAGAACTAAGAGAAAAATATGCACAATAACCACAGTAATGTACAGAGAAAAAATAAAACCAATATAATTATATGTAGTTATGTTGACCAAGTCTGGCCCCTGAAAAGAGATGAGAAAATGCATCCCCCTTTACTGAAAAGGTGGGAGACAACTACAGGAACAGAACAGTGAAAATATTACCAGACATAGTTGATATGTTGGTTAGTTTTACTAGAATTTTTTTTTAAATCTTTTAAAATTTTTGTTTACATGACATGACTCAATGGGAATAGATACAGTATATTCTAAAATAAAAGTAATATGAAAACAAAATTACCAATAAAAATAAAATACACTCATAAAAATATTCTACAAGTTCTACCAAATGTGCAATTTAAATGACTGAGTATATTTTAATATCTAAACTGTATGGCTTATTAGGGTAATATATTATTAGTAATCATCAGTCACTAGAGAGGCCCTATAATATTCCAGAAATTGATAAACTCAGCACAAAGTATTCTGCCAACATGAATGAACTGGAAAAGCTCACAGCCTATAAGGAATTCTTCCATTTGGACTATGCCCAGGGCATCTTCCATTACAATGGCAATCAATGTTGGTAAGCATAGACTCCTTTTCTATGCTTTGCTTGATGTTGGTAAATAGAGCATCAATAAATGGAGTTTTCTCTGTGGGTTGTATTTATCAAGGAATCTTGTGTGAATTTAACATATGCAAAAAGGACTCCTCCATGTTAGGAAGGTTTCAAAGCTATCTTTTATTTAACCAAGTCAATTTGGAAGAGTGAGGTAATTTTTAAAAAGCAGGATCTTGTATTCCTTGTATCTTTTAGCCCCTTGTGTGACTGTGTGAGCTGCAGCAAGACATCATTTCTGTTATACTCTTAAATCTTCATCAAACATACCTTCAAATACATGAATAGATTCCATGTAAATGTCACAAGTCAACAAGCACTTACTAAGGGTTTACTATGTGCCACACAGTGTGCTATGCTCTGAAGATATGAAAAAAAGCAAAAACAGCTCATATCCCTCAAGAAGCTCACATTCCAAGGGAGATAATGTGGAAATAACTGGGTACATACAAATTATGGAAAGTAATTTCAGAATGGAAGAACTAACAGCTAGAAAGACCATGAAAGACTTCTTAATTTAAAGTGGAATTGGACCCAAGTTTTGATGGAAGTCAGAAAAGTTAAGAGGCAGAAGTGAGGAAACAGAGCATGCCAAGTATAGGGGGCAATTACTGAAAAGACAGGGGGACTGGAGATGTGTAATGGCAAGCAAAATGAAATTTTTTGCTGTTTTTTTCTGGATCAAGCTTTAGCTAATTAAATGCCTTTGAGCCTCGCCTTTCATTGTATCAAGAGTCTTTGACTGGCAACAGTATACATTGTATTGCCCTTAATAGGTCTAAGAGAATTTTAAGATCTCCCCTCCTCCTTAACAGGCCAAATGTAATCACATGGGAGCCCACAGTGGGAGGAGTTTGCAAAAATGGTGGAACAGGAAAGGGCAGATAAGAGCAGGGGCAGAGCTAGAAGAAGGTAGAACTGAGAGAATATTTGTGATGTTGGCACTCTGTCTGTTGATCTGTATTACTTTCTCAGACAGAAGTCCTGTCTGTTGTTCTGTGATGATGTCTTAGACAGAAACCCTGTCTGTTGATTTATGTTGATTTCTCAGACAGAAGGCTTAACTTTTGATCTGGGTTGATTTCTCAGACAGAAGCCCTGTCTGTTGAACTGTATTAGTTTCTCAGACAGAAAGTTAATTGAGATGATAGTGCTGGTAAAATGTGTAAATATTATTGTAGTCCTGTTAAGTTTTGCTTTCCTAGAAACAGAACCTGAGAAGAGGTTGGAGTGGAGTAGTCTCCATGACCTGAGATATGGAACAGAAGTGGAGCACTGCCTACATGTGAATCCAGGCAAGAGCTGGGAGCAGTCAGCCTGTGGAAGAGGAGTGAAGGGATTTGGAAGCCAGCCTGGGGTCAAGATGAAAGAGGACTTTACTTCGCATGTTCTGTATTGACTGATGAGATTTGCAACTTACTGTGACCTAGGAATGGATGGTGTTTGTATTTTTTGCCACCTCTTAAGGATGATTGGAAGCCAGCCTGCAGTCAAGATGAAAGAGAACTTTACTTAGATACTCTGTATTAACTTAGGAGATCGTAATTTACTGTGACCTAGGAGTGGATGGTGTTTCTATTTTCTGCTACCCTTTAAAGATAAGTATATATAAAATATACTGAATGATATGTTTTGTTTAACACTATATGGCACCTTAGTAATAAATGGTTGTGTTGTTGTGAATGTTATACTCTAGTTTGTTGCTGAATAAATAGAGAGTTCATTATACTATGTGATTAGACCTTTAAAGT
>CM053585.1:494996868-495035232 GCA_028646515.1 Pseudochirops corinnae | reverse complement strand
TCTCCTCTCATTCTAATCCTCTCCTACCTCAGAATTTCACCTTTTAAAGTATCATCCCTTCCTATTCAATTGATCCTGTGCCCTCTATGTACACATATATACACATACTCAGATATGTGTTCATACGCATATATAAACAAAGGATCTTTATCTTAGGAGTTGACACATGTCGTGTCAGATACCTGCAAAGAGGAAGTTAACAAAGAAATATATCCATGAACCCATGGTGTCTGTTCCTATTTTTTAAAAAATTATTCTTTGCTGATTTTAGGTGTACATGTATGGATGGGTTAGACCTGTTATCACCTTGTGAGTTTCAAAAGGTTTGAAATGCTATCAAAGGTCCAGCCATTGGAACTAGTAGCAGAATCTTCTGATTACTAAAGAGCCAGGTTCTTTGAGGCACCATCCCTGAGTAATGATACAAGTGATCCATCCTAGCAATGAATCAATCCAGAATAAGAGGAGAACCATGTCCTGAAAGTAAGTGACCACCTCTTCCATCTTTAGGCAGCACTTGGCTGTGAACTTCATGACCTCCAAAAGGAAGAAAAGGATGCTGAGTGCCAGCAACTATTCCTCTCGCTAAGAGAGTGAGTGAAATATTTCATATCTACCACTTTAAGTTTGAACTCACTTTTCCCAGGGGTTGTATAGGAGGAAGAGAAGGGAATAAACATTTATATAAGCACATTTATATGAGCTGACAAATGAAACTATTGTTTCATTTGATCCTCACAGCAACCTTGCAAGTGGGGTGCTAGTATAATCCCCCATTTTACAGTTGAGAAAACTGAAGCAAACAGGTTAAGGAACTTGATTACCATCATGTGACTAGTAAGTGTCTGAGACTGGATTTGAACTCAGGTCATACTGATTCTAGGTTCTGCACTCTATCTGTTGCACCATTAGCTCCCTCTAACAGGTAGAGAGAAGGTGAGGAGAGTGTGCTTCCTAGTTTAGGGGGATATTTTTGTACTTTTGTCCTTACTAGAATGACCTGCTCTTTCTCTGGGCTAGGTCTCTCATTCTAATTTGTCCTAATACTAAAAAGTTTGCGTTCCCAGAGAAGTACAACCACCAAGTGGCCACAATTCAAACTCTCTTGTGGTACTAAGAGTAACTCTGCTGTACAGGGAATGAGGGACAAATACCCTCTACGTGTTACTTGATACTGATGTAGTTCATCAGCCTCGATCACTATAATACCTAGCTACACAAAATAAATCTATCACAATGATGCCACCATTAACTCTTCCACATAAAACATTTATTTAATGAAAAGGTAAAGAAAATAATACTTAGTACTTGCAGTTACTCAGTTTAAGATACTTCATGAATAATCAATACATCAAAATTAACTCATAAGCTTAGCTAATATTCTCCCACTATTGCTCACAGTATTAATGGGGAAGAGTAGGCACATAATAACAGAAAATTAGCAGGGAAACATGAGTGAGGACAACCATGTGCTTGGGGCAGCTTGAAACTCTGAACTGCAGGCCTTGATGTTCTTGATCATTTAAGGATCATTCTGGCCCACATAAAGATACTTTTGCTAATGATTCTCTTTCTGGTCCTTACCACTGAGCAAATATTCTCCTTATTTGCTTTTGAATTGATGAAACAATGACAAACTCCTTCAACTCATGATCACCCCTAAAAAAGGCACTGAGAAAGTATCATACAGGCACTATGAAGTCTAAAGACAAGCAGTTCCCTTTCAGTCAGAGAACTGTAAAGCTCCACACTTGGGATCTCTGGGCAATGCAAACAAACCCAATCAATGCTTTTCTTCACACAAGATATTGCATTTTCCTATTAGTGTCAGGTCTCTTTTTCTGCCCCTAAGAGATGGAAGGAGGAACTAGCTAGCCCTTCAGAGAAGTTTCACCTCTTTCTACCTGTAGATGGCAATAGAGAGCAAGAGCTAAAACTACAGTCAAGTTCAGCTCTCCTCCAATCAGATGGCTCTCACTCAGTCTTTTCTTCAGTCAGTCTGCAAAGTAGGTTCTAATACTAATTGTGAGGGACTGTGTTCCCCAAGTGATGTGTACCTCAAGATAAATAAACCACCAGGACTCTAGTAGCTTTTAAAAAGGTTATAACAAGAACAGTTACAAAGCCTTCTTTCACCCCAATTCCCAAACCTGGGGACATACTTTTCTTTTGCATGTTCTCCCTGGAGAGAGTGAGCTCAAACTCTCAAGGGGAATGAGGCACAATAACAATAATGATAACTAACCCTTGTACTTACTTTGTGCCAGGCACTGTGCAAAGTGCTTTCCATTTATTCTCTCCTTTGATTCTCACAACAATCCTGGGACGTTGGAGCTATTATTACCCTCATTTTCAGATGAAGAAACTGAGACAAGCAGAAATTAAGTGACTTGCTCAGGGTCACACAGCTAATCCAAGTGTCACAGACCAGATTTGAACTTGGGTCTTCCTGATTTCAGGCCAAAATAAGTGTAGAGAACTTTGTCATTGTTTCATCAATTCAAAGCTGCCAAAATAAGTGTAGAGAACATGTGGAGTCCTTCCCATCTCCAGAAATCACTATTACTCTTGCAGGTTCTGCTGCTGACTCTGGTTGCCAGTGAGACACCTCTAATTGTTCTGATGGACATCTCAATGCATAGGTCACTGGGGGATTCCCATCTCAGGAGATTCATTCACCAGAGATCAGGAAAGAAACAAAAGTCTTATTGTTCTGGGAGGGGTAATGACTAGTTGTCTCTTGCTTGGTCATCTCCATTACCAGTCAGCTCAAAGAAATCCTCCTTTTTTAAAAGCCATTGGGGAAGAGAGAGAGAGAGAGGGGGGGGGAGGGTGGAGAGAGAGTGTGTGTGAGAGAGATAAAGATCTGTTGCAGGCTCAATTCTGACTCATACTCCCCTGAGTCATGCATCCCTCTGGTTTTTCAGCCAATGAGAAGATTCTTAAATCACCATACAGGGCTTGCCACCTTGGTCTGGAAACTAGTTCCCATAAGTTCCATATGTCAGATTGGAATCAGGCAAGAAATATCTATGCATGTTCTATATAACCCATCAGGAAGGGAAAATCCAAACCATGATTTAAGAAAGGGTCCTTATTGGCCAGTCCTTTGCTTACATAATGCAAATGATTTCACACACACACACACACACACACACACAGATATATAGATATATATCTTAAAACTAGTTCTACTATGTTTTTGACCTGTGATCTGCAAATTCGGCATTTAAAATTATATTTAAAAAGTGTTTGTCCAGAAATGCTCCCCTGTAACCTAGCGCAGCCCCGAACTCTCCTGGCTACTTTTCCATTGCCTTCCCAGTGACCTTCTCATGTTAGAGACCCATTCATTCATATGGCCTCTTCCTCTAGTGCGTTTTCTTGAGACTCTCCATTTGAGGGAGTGCCTACCAATGTTAGCCATTAAAATATAAGATCACTGAAGGAAGAGAACATTTTTTAAAAAATTATATTTGTTTCCCTGGGGATTTGCACAGTTCCTGGTACAGGGTAAACATTAATAAATGCTTTATCTAAATAAGATAAATTTGGATGAGAAAAATTTACCCTGTTTAAGCACCAAGTTTTTTTACAAATTGAGGTGCACTACAGATTCTGTGTATTTGAGATACACCTGGCCCTGTGGATTAGTTCTGCATGGTAATATTGAAGAAGACCGATTGTGGAACAGAAGCAGAAAGCTAAGAATAAATCACGATTGGGTCAGAGTCTCATTATTTCTCTTTCAGGTCAGGAAAGGAATTTGTATGGTTTAGGGTTCTCTAAAGATTAACAAAGAAGAGATTATAAGATTTAGACCCAGAAGGGAATTTAGAGACCTCCAAGTCCAATCCTCTCATTTTACAGATGAAAAAACATGGAGACTGAGAGCTAAGTGACTAGACCAGATTCCCTTATTCCTTTGCTCAAGAGAAATTGTATTTTGAGGGTTAAATGAAGAAGCTACATTGTAGCATGCATGCCAATAATATTGATGACAAGGAAAGAAGTAGTATCTTAAGGCTGTGGGCATCAGGCTATATCTGTATATAGTTTTATATTTCGCAAAGAGCTTATTGGCATGATTCTGTCATTAAGTATATATGAATGCATGTGATGATGTTTAAATGAGATACATGTTAAGTATGAAAATTCATATAAAGTTTTTGAAGATTCCTTTTTAAATTACTTTAAAAACTTAAATAAATAGTTGTTCACTAGAAGGCTTTATATAAATTCTCAGCAGGGAGAAACACTGGTGAGAAGTAATCATGAAAAGAAGGCTGGACTTGAAGTCAAGAGGACCTATGTTTCACAACTGTACCCATTTTGCCAAGTCACTTTCCCTGCTCTGGGCCTCGGTTTTTCATCTTTAAAAAGGCAGGCTTGGATTAGATGATTTCTAAGAAATAATCCTTCCAGATTTGATCTAAGATTCCAGAACTGATTCTAAAAATAAAGGTAGCCATGCCTCCTGAAAAATGACACTTCGATGTTTTCCTTGTAAGATAATATTTGGGAAGCGTTATGCCCAGTGGCCGGCAGAGAGGAGGCGCTTAATAAATGCTTATTCCTTCCCCTTCCACGGTGGGTACCAAATCACCCCAAGTTCTGCGAACTGTGTTTGCCCCCGTTCCGGGGCAGTGAGGATGGGGAGCCCGCGCTGCAGGTGTTTTTGGAGGTGAGAGGGACCTTGGCTGGTTCTGGGAGTTTGTGAATTTCGTGGGGGGGAGCACGGTGGGGGAAGTGGAAGGTCTCCCCCCAGTGGGATCGCTGACTTGGGGTCCTACTAGGGCGTCGCTAACTTCCGGAACCCTAAAGCCCTGAGTCATGGGTATATGGAGTGTGAGGGTGACCCAGGGGCTGGGGCGTGGGAGGAGGGCAGCGGGAGACCCCCGCCCCTTTTCCCGTCCAGACACGCGCCGCCCAGGCCTGCTACGGAGCCCTCGCTCCCTCCCGCTCCCTCCGTCTGGTAGAGCCTGCTCATAGCTCTGTTTCTCGTTATTTATTTATTTATTTAGGGCGGCCTTTTGCAATCGTACTAAGTTGCACCCTCGTCGCTTGCCGTACCTCGGATTCTACCATCGCCCAGAGAGCCGGGAGGGAGGTCGGAGTCGGGAGAGACGACGGGGGCGGGGGGGTAAGAGAGGAGGAGGAGGAGGACGAGGACAGCGACCAGCCGACCCAGCCCGCGGCGGGTCCTCCCCTTCTCCCTTCCCCCTTCCCCTCCCCCTCTCCGCGCCGGGGGCATCCTCGGACGGCGGAGACCCGCATCTAGTCCCTGTGCCCGCGCGGGAGGCCTGGTGAGTGGCGGGCGCGCGGGGGCGCCCCGGCCCCGGCGGGCCCCTGGCCGCCTGCCCCCTCCCCTGGCGCCGGATCCCCCCCTGCCCCGGGGGAGACCCTCCCCACCCCCTCGCTCGCAGGCCCGGGGCCGCCAGGGCACCTCAGTCTGGGCAGCGCTGTGAGGGGGGGCCGAGCTGACAGCACCGGCCCGACCCGGCCCGGCCTTCTCTGCTCCCCGCCCCTCGCCCAGCCTTTCCAGACAGGTAACCCCGCCGAGGGCTGGGCCCCTCCGGCGCAGCCAAGACGGCCTGCCCAGGCGGCGTTGGCGGGGTTCAGGGAGGGGGCCCTGGATACCGCCGGGGCCCAGGCCCCAGGCCTCCCTGGGCCGGCGGCCTTGGCCGCCCCTTCCTTGGCCCCATTTCCTCCGGAGGGAGGGAGGGAGGGAGGGAGGGGGAGGAGGAAGGAGGGGGTGTGGGGTATAAATATAACGCGCATCTGTGTGCATGCGTGCATGCGTGTAACATACACATGTGTGTATAGGGGGGTGCCCCGAGGTCGTGTTCTCAATGAGCCCCGCGGCAGGAAACGTTTTCACTTTGTTTCCTCGAGCACCCCAAGAAGATGGGGCGCTCCTCATCCTCCTCGACATCCAGGGTACAAGGAAATGCACGGCCCGGGGGGAGGCTGCACCCCATCTCCCTCCAACACACAGCAGAGGTGCCTACAAGATGTCTATCTGTGCATGCCCTGCTCAGACTCGCCTCAGTTTGAGGACCCACAAAACGGGCTTCGCTTCTGCCCACTGGAAATTTGTATTGTCCGGAGGCTGCATTAAATTACTCATGCCCCCTCCTTTCAAATTTAGGATTCGTGTGTGCCTCCGACATACCCCAAACACCCAAAGTCGATTAGTGTTTTTTAAGAGCTTACTCTGTACCAGGCACTGTGCTAAGTGCAGGGATACCAAGAAAGGCAAAACGAGGCCCTCCTGTCAGGAAATTCACAGGCTAGTTGGGGGCGACAACGTGCAAACAACTGTGTACAGACCAGATAGAAACTGGATAATTGAGGGAATCCTAGAGCAATGCACTTAAATTGAGGAGGCCAGGAGAAGGCTTCTTTTACAAAGTGAGATTTTAGTTGAGACTTGAAGGAAGCCAGGAGAAGATGAGGACAAATAAAATTCCAGGCATTATGGACAACTCTTGAAAAAGCACTGAGTCTGGAGATGGGGTGTCTTATTTGAGGAACAATCAGATGGCCAGGGTCCATGTATTGTGGAGTAAGTGGAGGGGAGAAATAAGCTCATTATTGTACAAGCACAGCATTGAACATATGCTGGACATTGGAAGACATGTCTTTCTTGATTTATTGGAACTTAGATTTTGTATTTTTTAAAATAGAATCTGCCTCATGAGAAGGGCCTTTTTTGGTTAGGTCTATGTATCACCATAATCTAGGACAATACCTGCAGCACACAGTAGGTGCTTTATATAAATTGTTTGCTGAATTCTATCAAATTAGGTGTCAAATTATAACAATATCCAACTTTTGAAAGATTTTACTTTTTGCTCCAATTGGAATAAATTTCTCCACTAAAGAATGAAGTATGGGCAAAATATCAATGGATAGACTCTCTTAAGATAGTCACAGTTCTTTGAGGAATATATATTTACAGATGGTCAGTAGAAGCTTGTGAAAGAATATTTCTACAGCACGCACACAGTAGTTTTTAAAGATTCTCTTTATTATTTGTATTTCCACAGGTATGATATAGTCATATATGTCTCTGGCCCTCTGATACTTTAAAAATTAACTGCCAGGCATCCATGTACCATTTGTTTCCAGTCATCAACACATCAGTGAGTATGACTCTTGTATATTTTTATTTCTATCAATGACTTTTGCTTGATGCCTACATGACTGCTTAAAAAGCTGTCATATTTACTGATGTTTTTACCCAGTTGTTACAGTGTTCAACCCCTTTTTTTTGGTTTGTTTTCTAACCTCTGTATCTTTTTACAAGTGAGCACACTCTCTAGGCTGATTAGATGGAAGGTCAGATGGACAAAATAACCTTAAACCGTATATGCTTTTGGTTCAAGGTTAAAGTATTTTGACAGGTTAAAAAAATTAAGTGGATTTTGAAATATCTATACCAAAATTAATAAATAGCTTAAATGGTTTTTAAGAAATTACCCATTTTCTTTAGCAGGTTATTTGGAAGACATTTTTATTCATTGTTATTTCAGATAATGATTTAATTGGGCATTATTGACTTCAAGATTGGCCCTCCAAATCTTATAGTATGAATTCTTCTCTGGCAGTTGTTAACTCTTGAAAGAAGCAGCAAACATATGAAATATTTTCAGAAATTAGCATTGTTGTTGACCAAATGATTACTAGCATTTGAAATGAGTGGTTGATAGCCTCTTTAACCACAATTAATGATACACATTTCTATTTAGAAAACTCTAGCTACATTAAAGAAAAAAAACTGTACTTTAACTTAAATTCATAGGTTGTCATTCAGGGTCAGTTTAATGCTTGATGCTATCTTTCAGAGCTTATTGATTTCTGCTTTTATTACTACTTTAAACTGTGTTTTGAATTGGAAATGATCTGTTGTAGAATGTTGGACATCATAGATCCCCTTATTAAGTTACAACGCACTGACATGGAGACTAATTATCAACATCTGAAACTTTTTGGGGTGATTGTAGTTAAACCTTTGATTATATAACTTGAAGGTGATATTTCTTAAAGTTGCTCTGAAATAGTTTTTGAAGACAGTTCCTTATACAAGGAAGATACTCCTGAATTTATTATATAAAGCTGAGGATTAAAAATGATTGTCATATCTGATGTAGTTGACAGAGTTGTTAGTAGTTGTTGTTTGCAATTTTCTTTTGACTGTATTAGGTGATAGGTTTTTTTTTAAATCACAGCTATTGGGGTTGTAATTTATTTTGTGATTTAGTTCAACTACTTGGTTCTTCATCTTAATTAGCTGTTAATTTTTCTTGCTTCTCTTGACTGGCTACTTTGTACAGCTTGCATCCTTTTTACAGAAATACTGATCTTTAATAGAAAAAGCATACTTTTTGAGATGTAATTTATCACATCTTTCCCTACAATGGTTGGAGACCAACTTTATTCAGTAAGCTTAGAGTAAGCTTAAAGGAGTGGATAATGTTCTGTCTGTCTTACTCTTCTTACTATCCATTTCATGTATTTTAATATAAAAGATAATGAGATTCATTGTGGAACTATAGGAAGTGAAGTTGATTTGGAATCAGAGGATCTGGGTTCAAATTCTGTCTCTTCTTTTGGTTTCAATTACCTCATCTGCAAAATGAAAGGTTTTGACTAGATCAACTTTTTGTTGATCCAACTCCAACTTTTTGTTTTAAATACTAATTTTAAAAATGATTAAGGACTGCCCCCCCAGACTTGTTTACATGAATATGTCTTGATATTTACCATACATATTAGAATTGAAAGTGTCTTAGTAGTATTATAATGAAAGTTGTTTTGACCTTATAGATCCCCTGAAAGGGCTCCTACACCATACTTTAACAGGTGCAGGTCTAGATCAGTTGTTCTTAACTTTTTATGTGTCATGTCATTTTGTGTCAAGCTACTGTTTGGTAATCTGATGAAGCCTGTGGACCTCTTCTCACAATAATGTTTTTAATTTCATAAAATAAAATACACAGGATTGTAAAGGAAATCAATTATATTGAAATATAGTTATCAAAATATTGAAAAATAAAGATCAAGGACATAAGATTAATAACACCTAGTTTAGATTGCCTTTGAGGTCTCTTCTAGCTTTAAACTTATGATCCTTTCTTACTGATATTATTCAGTTGTTACATTACTGGTGGATCTTTCTTGTTTATCGCATAATCTTATCATAACCAACAACAATAACAAAAATGCTCTCATTAATTGTAAATGGGATTTGTATTCTACTTACTTCTTCCTTAGATCTTCTTAATTCACTGAAGAAGTAAAACATGTACATTTCTAATAACAATCTCATTTTAGAGAAAGTTATAGGAATGTTGAATTGGGCAGCGAAATAGGAGGAAATCATTTTGTAAATAGATGTGTTAGCTAAACATTAGCATTAAAAACAAAACAAAAAACTAGTTCCTCCAAATTTATTTGTTTCATTTTGCAAGAAGATGCATCTGAACTTTGGAGCAAGGAAAACTTGGGTTCAAGACCGATTTCTGACACATTAACTGGCCATTTGACCTTGGGTAAGTCACTTAAATTCTCAAGTCTGTAGGCAACTCTAGAAGACTATACTTTAAATTACAGAAAAAGTGCTGATTGGTTTTGGTAGAGGGAGTTTCATCATTCATGTCTTCCCTATTTCAGTGAAATTCCAGATCCAGTCTCTATTCCTAAGAAATGACCACAAGAATTCAGAGAAATTTGGAAAGATTTGCATGAATTAATTCAGAATAAAACAGGCAGAAATAAGACTGCAGTTAAATTATTACCACAGTAATATAAGGGAAAACAAGTCTGAAAAACTTCAAAACTGATCAATTCAGAGATGAATCATGACTTCAAAAAGGGCATTCCTCCATTTTCTCAGCAGAATAGAGGGCTGACTAGAAGTATGGAATAAGGTATAGATTTTCAGAACTGGTCAAAGCTTTGATTTGTTTTGCTAGACTTTATTCATTATAGGAGAGGGTTCTTTTTGGGAGGGAGAAGAAAGTAGGAAATGACAATAGTTTCAGAAATGGAAAAAAAATAATATGTTTATGTTAGAATGACATGACAGTTTCCTATTTTGGTTAGTATTACCATTTAAAAAGCATTTATAGAAAAAGACTTTGCACAGAAATTTTAATAACATTGATAGAAAAATATATTGTCTCCCCTTATTAGAGTATAAGCCCCGTGAGGTCACGAACTGTCTTTTTGTAATTATATCTACAAGGATTGGCATATAACAAGTGTTTAATAAGTGCTTTCCCCCCTTTTTATTGATTCCCTAGGACCTAAATTTTAAGCATTTAGGTATCTTTTACTTGAACTATTAGTGGGGTGTTTTATGTTCATTGTTATCTAGCACATGCATACTAAAAAACCTCACAATCTGTGATTTTGCACATATGGGTATCTGGGGGGAAAAATGCTAACCCATCCATCTATACCTTCTAATCCTATATGTTTCTTATCTATATTCTCACATATTATCTTCTAAACAGCTTTATTTACCCAGTGTACTAGAGATCTTTACATATTTTCACCACTAGTGTAGAAGCAAGGGTTTTCTGTAAGCAGACCACATCTTTCCAGTCACACTCTTGACTGAAAAGTTTAGCAAATGGTACTGCTGCCTTTATTTATAGAAGCTTTGTAAGGGTGGATATAAGCCTGAGGCCTCCCTGGAATATTACTCCACTTTTCTTAAAGTAAGTGATAAGATACCCTGGCAAGGTGAAATCATTTAACAGGTGAGAATTGTCTTGATTGTTCACTAGATGTGGGCCCATTGAGGTGCTGAAAGTTCATTGAGCTTAATTGAGAGATTTGATCTTACCCTCTAGGACCTTTATAAAACCATTAGGCTAGTTGGAATCAGAAAGTTGATTGCCTGGCTGTGGTAAGGAGTGTTCTAGCTAAACTCCTGAGAAGGAATCACTTGTGGGGAGGAAGGGAAAGTGTCTTCAACCCTTTCACCCTCCTTTATATCTTTTGTTTAGAGGAAGACCTTATGATATTTAAAGGATTTTGGACTTCCCATCAGTATCCTAGTAAGGTCCCTGGAATAGCTGGTGTTAAGGCCTGCATCAGGAGCCAAAGAGAAACTGGACATAGATTCAAGGACAAAGAGCCCAGCAGAAAAACTACCCCACGCTTAAGGGGCATTATCCTATGGATTCCAGCAAAAGAATTCCTGGAGTTGTGTCACCCCTTTGTCATATGTGTTCTCTAAATTTGAGCCCACTTTTTCTTGGATTCTAGGTACTGGTGGAAGAGTATGTCATTACTTTTGAAGGGTTTTTATTTTTACCAGCTATTCCTATGATAACACCTTAGTAAATTACCACTTTCTAAAAGCCAATTGGATAGCTGGTGGTACAGTGGGATAGAATGCCAAGCTTGAAGTCAGCAAGACTCATTTACTAGGTGTGCGATCTTGGGCAAGTCACTTACCCCTGTTTGCCTCAGTTTCCTCATCTGTAAAATGAGGTGAACAAGGAAATGGGAAACAACTCTAGTATCTTTGCCAAGAAAATGCCAAATAGAGTCCCAAAGAGTTGGACAGGACTGAAATGACTCAACAACAACAAAAACCATTTAAATCAGGCTAACTGATTTAACTAATAATCATTGTAGGAAGCCTTGTGAGTTTTCGATGTAGAAAGACAAGCCCCCTCCCCAGCGGTAACCCTAGAACCTTGAGGAGATGTGGTAGCCATACTCTGGTGATCCAGTTCCTCTTTGTGAGTTGGGAGGGCAACTCTAGAGCTCTTCATTTGGCTCAGCTTCCCACAAACCCCTGTTACTATGCTCCTGGTGATTCCTTCTTTTGAACTTTGAAGCTCACAAAGTCACAGCCTAGTCAGTTATGAATCCAGTACTCCTTCATTTTTGACAGGAAATAATAGACACTAATTACATAAGCAATAGCGGGGCTACATCCTTATGACTTCATGTTGCTTTGGGTGAGGAGAATAGGATCCTGTGATGCTCTCTCTATCTGGAAGCTTTGCCTCCATACTTGAACATACCCTATCAGAAAACTGATCACAGTTGAGTTAATGTAATCTTGTATGTATACTCAATTCCAACTCAGAAGCCAATTGAAAAGCCTTTCGTTGCATGGCAGGTTGACCCCAAACAGTCATGGCGTACCTGCCCTTGTTCTGAATTCCACATGAGGGATTGCATCACACCTAGCAACCTAAGTGTGCTTGTAAAAGCTGGGCTTTCACTGGCCATTTTCCTGTTACATATAGGTTAGACTGGAGGCAAACAGACTAAGGAATTTGTCATGAAGGCTTAGTAGGAACTTGAACTAATGATAAGAATGAGTAGGGGCTGAGTAAAGTCTGCTAGTTGCTCTGCTTGGTTTCTACTTACAGAAAATTATATTTTCCCTCAGGATAAGCTTATTACCAAAAATCTCATCATCATGGAGAATACTTCAGTTTTGATGTTCAGCACTTCAGTACCTCAGTTGCCTTTGCCCTCTGTTTGAAGGATGGGGCAAAATACTATTTTCATAGCCTCTCTTTATTGTGGTCTCAGAATTAGCTTTTCATTTCCTACCTGCTGCATTGCTTGGTTTTGATTCCACAAACTTTCTGCTCTGGGACTGGGTATCCTCTGGCTACGCTTTCCCTTTCCTTGTTTTTTTGCTCTTTGTGTATTGGCTTCCCCCAGTAGATTGTAAACTCCTTGAGGGCAAGGACTGTCTTCTTTAAAAAAAAAAATGTATCTCTGGGATTTAGTGCTGTGCCTTAATGTTTATTGACTAAGGATATAAAAGCATTTACTAAGTGCTTGGGATATGCAGGAGACCTCACTTAGGGGAGTGGTGGCATAAAAGCCTGTTTTGGTCTAGGAAGTCATAAGGGTGTTCTGTGATTCAGTAGAGCAATAAACATTGACATGCCATTTTTAGAAGTAATAGTTTTATTTATTTGACTATAGCTTGCAGTGCAAGAAGTAAAAAGGTGAGTTGGCTGTATTCAGAAACCTTGGAAATCTCTTCACCTCTAAATCTATAAAAGAGCACTATATGGTTTGGGGACAGCTACAGATAGTGTGAGGTCTCACCAATCCAGATAGTTGTTGGGACTTTCAAAGTTCTAGGAATAGGGGCTCTCAACTTGAGATCTGGGAACTTGTTTAAAAAAAATTTTTTTTAATAACAATGTTTCAATATAATTGTTTTCCTTTGTAATCCTATGCATTTTGTGTATTTTAAAACATTATGAGAAGGAATCCCATGGGCTTCATGAGATAGTCAAAGTGGTCTGTGACTCAAAAAATGTTAAGAATCCCTGCTCCTAGAGCATAGGTCCCTGGAGTTCTGGGAGCAGCAGTCAGCTCTGATGGCAAGTCAGAAAATGAAGAGTAATTAATGAGCAGTTCTGGGAATGTTGAAGATAGCAAAACAGTGAAATCTGTCTTTTGAGAAAGGTAAAGGTAACAATGTAACAACATATTTGTAGAATACTTTAAGGTTTCCAAAGCTCAATAAATACATTATCTCATTTGAGGTAGTAACTCAGTGAATGAATGAAAAGTGATTGAAAGATTATTACCAGCTTCTAAACCACATGGGTACTTTCTTATCAATATTAACGAATGATTAAAAGAAAGCGTATATTAAATGTTTACTAGGTACCAAACTCTCTACTACCACAGGGGGTACAAATACAACCAGGTTTTGACTAGTACTAATAGTAGACTTCTTGAAGTAGTTGTATATATTTGAAATTGCACTGTATATTTCCATTGGGCTCCATTTTATGTGATTATAACTTCAGAGTACAAATTGAAATACGTACAGCCATTTCATGGAATTTATTATTTACACCAATCTTTACACTAGCTTTAAAAGCAAAAATAGTCTGTGTCTTCGAAAATCTTATATTCTAGTGGCAGAGACAATACATATCGGGGATGGTGATACCATTTCATTTGAATGATGAACTGGGGCTATATAGGGCTAGATTGTAACACACATGCTTTACAGGAGCAGTAGAATTGTTGATTTGATCATGATTCCAGAACTGGAAGTGTGGGTGTACTAGTCAAGACAGCTCTTGAAAAGATGTCTAAGGAGTTAGGAGTGAAGTGAAGCCTGATTATGGACTCTCTGAAAGAGGGCTCCAGGGGTGGGGAACCTGCAGCCTTGAGGTCACATGTGGCCCTCTAGGTCCTCAAGTGCGGCCCTTTGAATCCAAACTTCATGGAACAAATCTCTTCAATGAAAAGATTTCTTCTGTAAAACTTGAACTCAGTCAAAAGGCTACACCCGAGGACTTAGAAGGCCACATGTGGCCTCAAAGCCTCAGGTTCCCCACCCCTGCAGGACAGTGGAGCCTGAGGACAGGAGTTCTAGAGATGAAAGGGTTAAAACCCATTATCCACATTTTACAGATAATGAAACTAAGCTTCAGAAAACTTAGAAGACTTAATCATGGTTTAGAGAAGTATTAAGTGTTGGAAGCAGTGTTTGAAACTAGGGCTTCCTGGTTCTAAGTACATAATTTTATTCACTATGATATGCTCTATCATTATTAGATAGCTTTCTTACATTACATATTGAACAATGGCTCTTAGGGACTTAATAAATGCTGAATTTAAGTTGAACTGAGAAATAATATAACCTAAGTCCTAGGGCCTAAATTTTTTAAAAGTGACAAAACAATTCAGGTTTTCTGATTTTTCATTCCTACAGAGAAGTACAGATCAGTAAATTCCAATGAACATTCAATAAACATATACTATGTTTAAAGGATTGTACTAGGCACTGTAGATACAAATAAGAAAAACAACTTTAATTTTAGGTCTTTAAAGAATTTGCAGTCAATTTGAGGAGGGTGTCGGATATACAGAATAACTGTGCTGTGTAGAATGTGATCAAGGGCATAGGGCAGATCCATAGATTGTAAAGCAATTTTGAAGAGGAAAACATTCCTTTGAATGTGGAAGATTTGGAAGAACTTCATGAAGGAGTTAGCACCTGAACTGACACTGAAAGGAAAAAGAATTTCAGCAGGTAGAGATTCTCTAGAAATCATTCTAGTCTTGGGGGAAAGCCTGCCTAGATACCAGATAATTGGAGTCAGTATGGAAAGCTCAATTGGAATCACACAGTAGAGGGCTTTAAATGCCAGTCCAGTTCATAGTCATTTTTTAGTTGTGTCCAATTCCTCATGACCCCATTTGGGGTTTTCTTAGCCAAGATTTTGGAGTGGTTTGCCATTACCTTCTCCAGCTCATTTTATAGATGAGGAAACAGACAAACTGGGTTAAGTGACTTGCCCAGGGTCACATAACTAGTGTCTGAGGCCAGATTTGAACTCAGGGAGATGAGTCTTCCTGACTCCAGGCCCAGCGTTCTATCCACTGTGCCACCTACCTGCCCTAAATGCCAGGCTAAGGAGACTAAATTTTATACTTTAGGCATTGTAGAGTCATTTGAGGTTTTGAGCAGGGAAATGACATACCAGACCTATGAGATTTTTTTTTTTAGCAGTTTCATAAAAGATGAGATTGGAAAGTACAGAGACTAAAGGCAAAGAAATCAGAATATTCATGGAATCTGAGTTGGGAGAGACCATGTAGGTCTTCCACTCCAAACCACCCCTAAATAGGGAACTCCTCTGCCGTATGGTAAGTTGTCCAACACCTGTTTCTGGAAACTTCCACTGTGTCATAATGTACTATGTTCAGAGGCTCTCCATTTTTAGGAAGTTCTAATTGAGAAGTTTTTCTTTATTTTGAGCTCTTCTAAAACTTATGCCCTTTGCTCCTGGTTGTTTATAGGCCAAACAGAAGTCCTACCCATTCATATTTTCTTCAAATACATTGTTGTATCTCTTCTTTGTCCTTATTACATTTGGTGATGTATACTTCTCTTCTTTACGTGTCTTATACTTACTAAGAGATTGTAAGATCTTTGAACATAGTGACTGTTGGTTTTTATCTTCAGTAACCAGCAGAATGCCTTAGACTGCCTTTCAGAAATTGAAAACAGCTTTGTGTCCCATTCTAATCATCTGTATGCTAAATATCCCCAGTTTTCTTTAACTGAAATTTGTATGACATGCTTTCTATTCCCTCTTACCAAAATGCAATTAACTAATGTTAATTCCACTTTGATATGCTCTAGCTTCTCTGTGTCCTTATAATGTTCATTGAATTGAATATATTTCAGCTCTGGAATGACTAGGACAGCATACAGCAATTATTCTGACCACTAAAACTCTCAGTCCTGTCTAATATTGTGTTCGCTGTTTTCACTCCTGCACCATTCTACTGACTTATGTCAAACTTGCCATCCACCAAAAGCTATAGATTTTTTTTCATAATCTCTCATTTTTAAACTCAAATATAGGGCCCTGTATTTATTTCTCTATTATAGTAGTTCAGGCCAGAAATGTCAGGTTGAGTGGTATCAGTTTAAGTGGGAGGAGATGACAGATATTCTAGGGAGGGAAGGAGAGAGAACATTAAATTAATGAGATATGGAGAGTGATTAGAACAGAGGTTCCCAAACTTAAGTGGCCTACTGTCTCCTTTAAATACCCACCTGGAAATCTTTAATCTGTTAACATTTTTGTTTTGAAAATTGCATCATTGCAAAAAAATATAAAATTTTTTAAAAGATACATCTTAAATTTAATAATTTATGGCAAATTTGTGGGGTTTTTCCTTCATTGAAATTTTGATGATGCAACATTGCATCGTGGAACTATATATAGTATCATATTGTAAACAAGTCATTACATATACATATTCCTGCCAATGCATGCTGGACTTCTTGACAATGTGCGACATGCTCACCTGCCAACACTTGCTTCTTAAGATCTGTCAGCAGACTTGAATGCTAATTGGTTATAACTTGCATTTTGTGTGTTTATTTGGAAACTAATGTAATCACTATGACTTTAGCTCTGTTACACAACAGATGAAACATGTATGAACAGTTTTTCAAAATTTTTTTCTCTTCTTATGCTTCCACCACCCCCTGTTTTTATTCAACATCCTCCAATTGTGTCTGAAGCTACTACTGCTCACCTGGATCATTCCAGGACTCCTGAGGAGGTGGTATTGCCCGCTTTGGGATCCTTTGGACTAGATTGAGAAAGTGAAAGAAAAGGAAAATTAAAAAGTTAGGTTTGGTTGATGGGGAGAGGATGGGATGGGAATGGTGGTGCTATTATCAGCAGGAATTGGGAAGTTGAGAGGAGGAAAGCAGATTTAGGGGAGAAGATAATGTGATCAGTTTTGGACATGTTGGGTTTGAGATAATGTCGAATATCTGGATATGGATGTCCAGGAGCCATTTGGAAATGTGTGACTATTTTTCAGCAGTTTTATAGATGATGAGATTGACTGTATTGCATGCATATCTGTACATATACATATATACGTGTATGTATATGTATTAGTATGTATGTATACATATACTTGAGAGTCATTTGCATGAAGGTAACAATTGAAGCCATGGGAGTGGATGAGGCCATTAAGTTAAAGATGGTAGTGAAGAAAAGGACAGAATACTGAAGCCCACCCTATGGCTTAGAAAAGAAAGATGAATAGTCAAGGAGAATTGGCTCAGACAGACAGATTGAAAGAAAAATCATTGTTGAGGAATATGGAAACCAGTGAAAAGAAAATAGGAGAGAATAATCAACAGTGTTAGTATATAAAAGTCAAAGAAAATGAGGACTGAAGAAAGGCTGCTGGTTTTGTTAATTGAGAGGTCACTGGTGACCTTGAGAGGGAGAAAGTTTAGTAGAGTGGTGGGAATATAAGACAAATAAAAGGTGGGCTGATCATGTAGCCAGACCAGCTAGGTGGCACAGTGGATAGGGCCCCAGAACTGAAGTCGTGAAGACCTGAGTTCAAATCTGACCTCAGATGCCTAGTAGCTCTGTGACCGTGGGCTAGTCTTTGCCTCAGTTTCCTCATCTGTAAAATGAGGTGAACCCGGAAATGGCAGATCACTCCAGTATCTGCCAAGAAAACCTGAAATGGGGTCACAGAGAGTCAGACACAGTTGAAACAACTCAGCTAGAAGATCATGTAGCCAGATTGAGGGACACCAGACATAAAATCTCTGTGCTTTATTGGTGCCCATGTAGTATTGTGAATAGATCTAGAGAAAGACTTCTAGCAGGCTGTATAGACCTCTTGGAGAGGATTTTATAAAAAGTTTTATTGATATGTTCTATTTTTATGTTACACATATTTATAGATTACTCCTGCTTAATGAGAGAGCTCTTGTAATAAAGTGAAACAGTTAATTAAAACTAGTAATAAAGTGACTTCATCTGAAAGGTCATGCAACATTTCAATTCTGTAGTACCTCCTCACCTCTTTTTTTTTAATTGATAGAAATCTATTTTCTTTCCTGACTCATTACCAAAAAAAGCAAAAAAAAAAAAATACAAATTTCTTCAAAAATATACAGTTAAAACAGATTTCTTCAGTGACTGTGTACAAAAACATATGTATAGTGTGTGTGTGTATCTATTTCTATTATGTTTCTGTAATGGATAATATGTTTCATAATCAGTCCTCTGGAATTCTGAGGTCATTGTATTAATCACAATTCTTACAGCTCTCAAAGTTGTTGTTGTTGTTGTTATTTTTAATGTTGATATTATGAAAATTGTTCTGGATCTGCTCATTTCAATCTTTGTAAGTTTATAAGTCCCCCAAACTATTTTAGATTACAGGGTATCCCAAAAGTCTTAGTAAAGTTCTAAGCTTTAATAGCTTAAAATAGTATTAAGGATTTTGGAATATCCTATATTAGCATTAAATAAATGGTGGTTCTGGTTCTACTGACTTCACTCTGTATTGCTTTACGTATGTCTTTGCATGTATTTTTGAAACCATAGTACTATATCATATTCATATTTCCCAGCTTATTCAGTCATTCCTCAATTGTTGGACATTTTCTTAGTTTCCAGTTTTTTGCTACAATAAAAAGAACTGCTGCAAATATTTTTGTACACAGAAGACCATTTCCTCTTTATTATCTTTTGGCCAAATGCCTAACAGTGGTATGGCAGAGTAAAAGGGCAGGTACTGTTTAGTAACTTTTAGTCTATAATTCCAGTTTGCTTTCCAGGATGATTTTTTTTCTGTTCACAGGTACACACCAAAATGCATCATTGTGCCTATTTTCCCTGAAAATATTTATCACTTTCTCTTTTTGTCATCTTTGCCACTTTGATGTGTATGAGGTGGAATCTCAGAATTGCTTTAATTTTTCTAATTAGTGATTAGGAGCATTTTTATGTGCTATAAATAGCCTGTGTTTCTTCTTTTGAAAACTGTCTCTTTATATCCTTACACCATTTATCAATTGATGAACTGATTTCTTTCTAATAAATTTGAGTGTCTATCTTCCTTATATATCATTTCCTTATATCTTGCAAATGAGACCTTTATGAGAGAAACATGCTGTAAAGATTTTTTCTTAGTTAACTGTTTCCTGTTTAGTCTTAGCTTCATTTGATTTGTGTAAAACTTTTTATTTTATTTTTGCTTTTTGGAGGGGGGAAGGTAGGGCAATTGGGGTTAAGTGACTTGCCCAAGGTCACATGGCTAGTTTTGTGTTAAGTGGCTGAGGTCGGATTTGAACTGAGGTCCTCCTGACTCCAGGGTCGGTACTCTATTTACTGTGCTGCCTAGCTGCCCCTAAACCTTTTAAATTTTATGTAATCAATATTCATTTTATCTTATATTTTTCTCTATATTTCTCTAATTTTTATAATAAGATCTTTTTTTGCCTAGGTCGTGTGCCCATTTGGAGCTTATCTTTTGCACAAGGTGTGAAGCGTTGATCTAAATTTAATATTTTTTCCATACTGCTATCCAGTTTTTATAGCAGTTTTTGTCAGAGTAACAAGTCCTTTACCCCAATAGCTGGGGTTGCTTCTCTATGTTGTGTACCTAATCTTGTTCCACTTAGCAATCTCCCTATTTTTTCATCAGTATCGAATAGTTTTAACAATTAATGTTTTATAATATAATTTGATATCTGGCACTACTAAACCCCCTTCATTTCTATTTCTTTTCTTTATTTCTCTTGAGATTCTTGACCTTTTGAAAAATATAGGTGAATTTTATTATTTTTTCTAGGTTTATATAGTAATCTTTTGGTAGTTTGGTATGATGTCGAATAAGTAAATTAATTTAAGTAGTATTGTTGCCTTTATTATATTGGCTCTTTCTACCCATGAGCAATTATATTTTTCCAGTTATTTAAATCTGGCTTTATTAATATAAACAGTCTTTTGTAGTTGCTTTCACAGACTTCTCATGTGTTTCTTCAAAGGTAGAATCCCAAGTATTTTATATATTCTGTAATAATTTTAAGTGGAATTTCTCTTTCTATCTCTTCTTGCTAGGTTTTTTTGATATTATATAAAAATGCTAATTTTTTTGTGGCTTTATTTTCTGTCTTGTAGTTTTGACGAGATTACTGGTTCAGTTTTTTTCATTGACTCTTTAGGGTGACAGTGCTGGAAATGCTTGCTATATGATACAAGAAAAATAAAATGAGAGAATAACTATTTTGTGGATAGTATGATGGTGTGTACTTGTGAAGGTTTTACGGGAACATATGGATAATAGTTAAACAATTTAGGAAAGTATAGATGGTTTGCAGTCTGCACTGTTGAATACTTGAATGGAGTACCTGCATGGATGAGATGCATAGATGCATCCAAGTATTGAAAAATTGTGATGTTGAGATAGGAGAGACAAGATACTTTTCTTTCTTTTTTTAATTTAAATTTTTTTTTCAAGGAACAAAAAGCTGTTTTCTTCCCCTGCTGCCTCCTCAACCTTTTTGAAAAACAAACAAAAAACCAAAATTAATGACAACAGCAAACCAAAAACAAAATCCTTGTTTTGCATAGCCGCTAATTGGTCAAATCCAAGGAGCAGCTTTAATTCTGTACCTATCTGTCAGGAATGGGTAACACTTTTAATCGTTGGTCCTCGGGACTCTAGTTGGTTACTGTATTGATCAAAGTTCTCAAGTCTTTCAAAGTTGTGTTTACAATGTTATTATACAGTTTGTTCTCCTAACTCTGCCCACTTCAATCTGCATTAGTTCATACAAGGCTTCCCAGGTTTCTCTGAAAACCATCTGTTTTATCATTTTTTTATGTCACAATAGTATTCTATCACTTTCATAAATTGTAATTTGTTCAACCCTTCCCTAATTGGGAAATGGCTTTTATCAGTTCTTTGCCATTTCACAAAGAGCTGCTATAAATGTTATTGTACATATGGGTCCTTTCCCTCTTTCCAGGGATGAGCTATTTTTCTTTGAAATTTGATACTGGAATAGAGATACAGAATCTAGAAATATAATGGATTTCAGAGCTTCTCTACTCTAGTCCCCTTATTTACTGATGAAGGAATATCTTTTTTTTTTTTGCTTTTTTTTTTTTGAGGGGCATTTGGGGTCAAGTGATTTGCCCAAGGTCACATGGCTAGAGTGTGTGTGTGTGTGTGTGTGTGTGTGTGTGTGTGTGTGTGTGTGTGTCAGGTGTATGAGGCCAGATTTGAACTCAGGTCCTCCTGGACTCCAGGGCCGTTGCTCTATTCACTGTGCCACCTAGCCGCCCCAGATGAATGAATATCTTGAAGGAGATAGCAGGGTCAGGGGAAATTTTTTTGAGGCTATAGGGGGCTTCAATATATCTGAAAGCAAAAAGGAACAAATTATCAGAGAGAGAATAGATTGAAGATAGGGCAAGGATGATTAGTGGAACAGAATCCTGAAAGAGATAGAAGAGGCACTAATGTTAGTGATTAGCCATGGCCAGAGCAAATACTACTTCTTCTCTTAGACTTGGAAAAGATGTGTAAAGAAAGAGATTTTCGTATATGAATGAGTGGAAATAAGGGAGTTCAGGTCAGGTGAACACAGGATTGTTATGATTATAACATAACTGTTGACCTTTCTTAGGAATGCCAAGTTACCCTCCAAAAGTGAATTTGAATTCTAGTATAAATCATCAAATATTTATGAATAAATGATTCATTTATATTAAAGCGATTTCTTAAGTGGAAAGTATTTTTGTTTTATTTTTTTAATTGCACATTATACTCAAATGGATATGTGATCTTATTGATTTGGTAAGTCCTTTCTATCATGCAGATCACATCCCATCCATAACCCATCCTTCATGACTCTTATCTGTGTCCTTCCAAGAGTGTGCCATAGGGATTCACCACAATGTTCTGGAGGCCTTTTTCATTTTGTCCTGACATTGTTAGGATACCATTGGAGCATTTTTAATGGCTGACTTTCATTCCTTATTCTGGTCATATGACCAGTGTGTCTTCTTTTCCTAGTGTATGTTTTCTTTTTTATACACCTTTTCTACCTATTCTTCAAAGTTCCTTGTTGGTGATATGTTGTAGTTTATGAATACCCACCATGTACCTCTTCTTTGCCCTCTGTATGATAGCAATTTTTAGTTCTTCCATGTATTCCATGTCTCACTGCCAGATAGAATGACAATAGAATCTTGGGTTTGAAAAAATAGACCTTTGCTTTCCTGAAGAAATTGGGGTCAGTAAAGGAGTCTTGCAATTTCGTGAAGACGGCTAAGCCAGCTTTCCTTTTCCTTTTCAACTCTGGGGCCAACTCATTGTCCATAAATACTGTATTCCAGATATCAAAATCAATACTTCCTTACTACTCTTAAGTCCCTTAAATTAGAATGAATAATAAGTTTAAAAAATTGTTCTGTTACGGTCATTTAGAAATCAACTAAAACCTAGTTGTGTATTAGTTTTTATTGTTAAAATTGAGGAGTTACCTATATAAATTTATAAAATAAATCTGCAAAAATCATCATTTGGGTTTCTTAACATCATAACTGCTTTAACTGTTTGTTTTGCAAATTAGTTTTCTATAAATGAAATGTCAAAAAACAGAATATTGCCTTCCCAATTTAAAATCAATCTTTTGAATTAGATAACATCTTATCTTTTGCTTTTAAATTTATTAACCTTAAGAGGATTGTCTAGTGTTTTAGCATTTTAATATTGCATTAATGACATACTGCACTTCTATGAAAATCTTTGTCATGCTAAAGGTTTTTCATCTTCAGAAGAATAGGAAAATAGAAGCCTGCTTTGGCTGTTCTTTTTGTGGATGATGTGATAATCATATTAAAAATAAAAATATTTCAAAATCACCTGGAAGAGATCTGGGCTTGTGCACACACAAAAAATAGCTTGTCTTAGGAATGCATTCCCTCATCTCTATAGAGGTGATACTTGATGCCATGGTTGAGCTTTTTTTCTTTTCTTTCTTTTTTGTGTGTGTGTTTTGGAGGGGGTAAGGCAAGGCAATTGGTTTGGTTAGGTGACTTGTCCAAGATCACATAGATAGTAAGTGTTAAGTGTCTGAGGCCACATTTGAACTCAGGTCCTTCTGACTCCAGGGCTAGTGCTCTATTTACTGCACCACCTAGCCACTCCAATGGTTGAACTTTCTAAGGAAGAAAATATAAAGAGGGAAGAGAAGGGAACCAAGGTTGGAACCTTGGGGATTATCCTTTCCTAAGAGAGGTGCAAGGAAGAAGATGAATTAAGACATTAATCAAGTGTCAAAAATGAACTTTTCAAACTTTTTTATTTTTATAATACTATTTCCAGAAAAGTTTCCTGTCATTGAAGAATTGTTATAAACTTTTTTCGTGACCTATAGACAATTGATGATTTTAAACTTGATGATTTTAACGTTGGTAATTATTAATTTTTGAAGTGACCAAATGATCAAGTGGTGGTTAACTGAAGTTGTCATAGATGAAAAAAAAGTTGGCACTCTTGTGCTTCTTATATCAAATCTAATCATTTTGAATAGGAAATACTCAAACTTAGGGTATAAACATCTAAAAAGGAATTCAAGTGATTATTTTTAATGTCACTGAGTAAATATTTTAAAAGTTGTTTGGGTTTTCCAGTTGAATGGTTATTACATTTAGGTTTGGCCATTAACTAAAATGCAAATACAAGTAATTCATATCTTTCTGGTTTGCTGTCTATTCAGTGTGGGAGAATACTTCAGTGAAATGCAGTGAACTAGGAGCATTTTAATTTTTCACCAGTGTATAGCTCATTCTCTCAGCCCTTAAATATCTTTTGAAATTTGGCCCAAAGAGAGAACTGCTTAATGTAGGAACTGACAGGAAATGCTTCACGTCTTAAGAGACGATCATAGATTTAAAGCTCTAATGGACCTTTATGTGGAGTCTGTTGTTCTGATTTTATAGACAAGGCTGCTGGAGCCTAAAGAAGTGAAGTGTAGTATAGCCAGGAGCTGAGCCTTAGGCCCCAGGACACTAGAGCACAGAACTGCAGGCCCCCACTTTCCCCAGCTCCTGGTTCTTTTCCTCACTTCCCCCCAGGGGGAGAGGAAAACCTGTGATGATCTCTCCATTTGGTGCCTGAAGTGCTTTATTTTTGTTGATTACTTCATGTATTTAGTTATATTTTTTCACTTTATCTATTCTGTATGTACTAACTAATATGTGTATTTGTCTTCCTTTTAGAAAGTAACTTCCCTTTGATTTGGAATTAGTTCTTGCTATTTATATCTCCACTGCCTAACACAGTGTCTAGCGTACAGTAGGTACTTCATATATGCTTTTTGGTTGATTGGCTGGTTTGTAGGATCTGCTAGCGCTTATGCTTTGCTGGCATTAAGAGGCAAGGGCCATTTGCCAGGTAAAACATCAGAATATGAATTTGGTGAATGTAGAGATCATGTAGAGCATATAAATTGAAAAGTTTTAGTGAAACTTGATTCTTCTTCTAAATTCTTTTTTTGCTTTTTTTTGGAGGGGAGAGGGCAGGGCAATTGGGGTTAAGTGACTTGCCCAAGGTCACACAGCTAGTAAGTGTTTAGTGTCCAAGGCTGGATTTGAACTCAGGTCCTCCTGACTCTGGGGCTGGTGCTCTATTCACTGCACCACCTAGCTGCCCCAAAACTTGATTCTTCTTTTAAGCAATAGATCCAGCTTTAATTCTTCTTTTACTGAGCACATAATCAAAGATTGGCTTCTTGTGCCTGAAAATCACAATTTATTTACTTTTATTTATAATCACGTGATTTTGGATTGAGTTTTTAACTCTGGTTAAAAGTGTAGGAATTTTAGTCAAGTGAACATTTTAACATTGAAGAATATTTTATATTTATTCATGTGGATTGGAAAAAAATGCTTTATCAATCATTAAAGATTTTTTTTTTGTTCCTTTATTGTGGCTAGAGTGAAAGTTATATAAGGGAAATGTATGATTTGTTAGAATACTACTTTTACATCTGTCCTAATATCATGTCCTAATAGTTAAAGATACTCATTTTGTAGTTATTTCAGTTATATCTGATTCTTTGTGAACCCATTTGGGGTTTTCATGTCAGAGATATATTAGAGTGGTTTGTTAGAGTGGTTTGCCGTTTTCTTTTCCAGCTCATTTTGCAGGTGAGGAAATTGAGGCAAACAGGGTTAAGTGACTTGCTCAGGGTCACACAGCTTGTAAGTGTCCTAGGCCAGATTTGAACTCAGGGAGATTAAATCTTCCTGACTCCAGGCCTAGTAACTCTATTCATTTGCCATCTAGTTGCCCAAGCATCCCTCCAGGAGTGAGGAATACTGGGATTCAAGTCCTTTCTCTGACAGCTATTGGCTTTGTGACCCTGGGGAAAGTCACTCAGACTCATTGCTCCTAGGCAACTCACACTGGTTGAAGAAGTTTTCTCACTGGAAATTCCCTGTGCCAGTGATCATCACTTCTAGACTGAAAGTTCCAGACCAAAAGCAAAAATAAAAACAACAAACAAAAGAAAAAACCTCAAACCTTAGGCAGCTTAATTATTGTTTTTTAATCTAGCACATAGGTCTTTTAGCATAATTGAAATGAAAAACATCGTTAAGGTATAAAGTTAGTATTTTCTCCCCTAAGCATTTGCTCTCCCCCCTAGCCAGTCTCTTATTTTCTTTTTAATTTATGGAATAAAACAAGCATTTCCATAACAGTACAATAAAAAAAATGATTGCATATGAAACTACAGATCTACTGTGTACAACTTGCTATTATTTTCAAGTATACTACAAAATTATTTAAATTCCTTTTTCCCCCCCTCTTTTTTCCTTCCCTTCTCCCCTCCTGCCTTAGAGATGGGAATGATTGAACAGGTTGTAGTGTGTAATTGTGATGGAATGTGCTGTATGTGGGAAGTGATGGGTTGGTGATTTTAGCAAGGCATGGAGAGACTTGGACAGAGTGGTAGGGGATGAAGTGAGCAGAACCAAGAAAACATTGTATATTGTAATAGCAATATTGTTTTGAGAATGACTTTGAGTGAATAAGTTACTTTGTCTATTATATACCCAAATAACTATGAAGGGCATTTGAAGAAAGATGCCATCTATATTGAGAGAAAAAACTGATAAGTAGAAATATGTGTGGAATAATTTTACACACACATATATACACATATAAGCATTTGCTTCTTGAAGAGAAAATAAATTTGTTTTTTCCTTTGGTATAATTATCTTCTGATGAACTATGTTTGGTGGGCACTTCTCTGAGAAATTTTGAAGAATCATAGATTTTATAGTGAGACAGTTTGATAAATTATGATATCTAAAATATCACTTTCAAAATATAATCTAAGGATGTTTTGAGACAATATACTCTTCATGGTAAATGTTTGTACTGAAAACATATCATTATACAAAGGTTTGTATTTAAGGAATGTGAACATTGATTTGGAAATTCCTTGGAATTTTAATTGGAAATTCTAGACAGTACAAAAGATAAGCCATTTGAATTTAAGGGGGAAGTTTAAACTGAAACTAATTACCAGGTGCTTTAAAGGATAAAAAAAAAATTCAAATAGATGGATTTGCACAAATACAGAGTTGTCATTTAAAACAAAACAAAACAATGAGGTTGATCCTAACGTTGTTATATATTCTTTTAACAGATTTCAACACTAAACTCCCACAATGTCCCTGAAACCAAGAGTAGTGGATTTTGATGAAACATGGAACAAACTCTTAACGACAATCAAAGCTGTTGTCATGTTGGATTACGTTGAAAGAGCAACTTGGAATGATCGTTTTTCGTATCCTTTAATTATGTTGACTTTATTCATTCAAAATATTAAGCATGCATATATATTTTAGAACAGGTTCTAAATTTTTTTAAAGGTCAAGTATAATTGCTTACTGTAAAGGAAATAATCTTTCTTCACAAGTTTTATTTTCAATTTACAGATGCCTTTTAGTATTTTTACTTAGTATTTTGTATATTTGCTAAGTTTATCACCTGGATGAATGAATGAATGAGCAATGATAACGTTAAGTACTTACTATGTGCCAGAGATACAAATGCAAAATTCTGTTCCTTCCCTCTATGGGAGAGTGTTGGTTTGGGAGTAGTACTTTGGGCTGGAAAGTTTTTTTAAGAATTCACTAGAAGGTCAAGAGAATGTTGTAGATATAGCAATAAAATCTCAAGATTTTAGCAAAACATTTGACAGTATGTTATTCTGATCTGATAGACAAGATAAATAGATATGGAACAGATGATGGTACAGTTAGATGTATAATGAATGATTAGATGGCCAGTGTCTTAAGAGTAGTCATTAATAATTTTATGTTATCTTGAGAAGTTCCTGTTTGGTAGAGAACCCTAGGGATCTATTCTTGATCTGGTACTATTTAGCATTTTAATGAACTATTTGGTTAAATGTATAAATGCCATGCTTATCAAATTTATAGATTACATAAAAATAAGAAGTATGACAGAATTGGGATCCAAAAAGATCTTGACAAAACATTGGGCCAGATCTTTAAAAAGTGAAATTTAATTAAGCTTGAAGTTAAAAAAAAATTCAACCATAAAGATACAAGATTGTGGAGATGTAGTTACATAGCCATAATTTTGAAAAGGATTTGAGTGTTTTAGTGCACTCAGTGAGACAACCATGTTTTGTGGTGGTCTAAAAAATTTGTGAGATCTTTGGATGTTAGGACTTGTCCAGGACTGCCCGTTCTAGAATACTATGTACCATGCTGAGCACCATATTTTAGCAAGAATGCTAATGCACTGGACAGTGTTTAGGAGAGGGCAACTGGTATATTGAAGCGCCTTTATGATTATACCTTATAAGATTTGGTTGGAGGCACTGGGGATATTTAAACTGGAGAAGAGAAGACTTGGGGAGGATGTGATTGCTATTTTAAAGTGTTTGACAGGCTCTCAAATTGAAGGGGGATTAGATGTGTTTTTCTTGACCCCACAGGGCAGAACTAAGATTAATTTAATTAAAGGGTGAGTGTACATTTTTTAGTAACATTATAAAGGGATATTCTTTCTTAGCTGTAAGTTGGATGGGTTGGCCTCTCAGGTCCATTCTAACTGAAATTCTGTGATTATCTTATCTGAGATAAATGAAAGCACAAATGTAAGTATAGTGGAAAGTAAATTGGACCTATTGTCAGAAGACTTGACTTTACTACTTCTTGCCCGGCAAGTTATTTTACCAATCTGGCTTAGTTTCTCTTTTTACAAAATAAAAATGATGATTCCTACACTACTTAACAGTATTTTTTTGAGGATCCAGTATAATAATAAATATAAAACACTTAACAATGATAATAATAACTCACATCTATGTAGCATTTTAAAGTTGATGAAGTACTTTTATTATCTCATATGTTCCTCACCCTTGTGAAGTTGGTGCTGTGATTATCTTTGGTTTATAAATGATAAACTAAATCTCTGAGAGTTTGGGTGACTGCCCAGAATCACATAGTTCATATGTATATGAAGTGGCATTCACATCCAGGTTTTATTAACTCTTAAGTCAGCACTCTCTCCTCCATGCTAGACCAACTCTCCTAACTTAAAGTGATATAGGAGAATTATTTTCCTAGTCTCTAATTGCTTTCACATTGGCTCTCCATTTCTATAAACTAGGCAGCATTTTAGAATCCGTATACTTCTTTTTCTAGAGTATTGAGTCCTCTTCCACAAAAGTCTAAGTTCTTCTAGGACAAGGATTTGTGTCTGCCTTCTCTATACTTGTCTTCGGTGTCTAATACAGTGATTGCTACAATAAATGATTAATTATAAGTAGCGTATCTATATTATAGATATATAATATCTCAATCTACTTTGCCACCTATCTGCCTATTAAATAAATTTTAATAAATGTTTTCCTGTTTGTCTTCATTAAGCCCTTAACTCATAATAAAAAAGTGACTTTGACCCTATCATAAGTCAATCTGTTCTATATGTTTGGATTAAATAATTTACTAAAAATGAAAACTCATCTGTTTACATATAAAACATTTTTTTGGAGGGGGGAAGGCAAGGCAATTGGGGTTAAGTGACTTGCCCAAGGTCAGACAGCTAGTAAGTGTGTCAAAAGTCTGAGGTCAGTTTTGAACTCAGGTCCTCCTGACTTCAGGGCCAGTGCTCTATTTACTGCATCATCTAGTTGCCCCTGTATAAAACATTTTTAAACTAAGGATATCATAAAGGTAATTGTCATAAAAACAAGTAGCTAGAATAAAAAAATAAAAAAGCAAAGAGAAAAAAGAATATGTTATAAAATTAAAATCAATTAAAAAAACTGTCTAACAATTAAACTTCAAGAAATCTTTGAAAATAATTTCCCTCAAGACTCAGGTTTTAAATCAGAGATACTACAGAAATACCTCTTTTTAAATCTGTGACTACTTATCTGTAGTTTAAGAAGATTAATTTTGACAACTGAATAGTGGATAAACTGGAGTGGAGAGAGATATGAGGCAAGGAGACCAACCTTTTGGCCATTGTACTAGTCTGTGCACAAAGAAGTGATGACAGCTGGCACCCAGGTGGTGACAGTGTCAGAGGAGAGAAGAAGGCCTATCTGGAAATTGTTTCAAAGATAAAATTGAGAGGACTTGGTAACAAATTGGATATGGAGCATTGAGAGAGAATGAGGAATCAGGATTGGAACCCATATTGTGAGCCTGGGTAATTTCAGTAGTAATGGGGAAATTTGGAAAGGGAAAGTATTTGGGAGGAAAGATGAGTTCAGTTTCGGACATGTTGAGTAGGAGATGTTTACAGGGCATCCAGTTTGAGATCCAAGAGGTTAGGAAAGCATTTAGGTTGGTATAAATAGAGCTGAAAATCATTAGCATGGAGATAATTGAAACTGGAAGTGAAATTGTATAGAGTGTGTGACCTGGATAAAGATCCAGCTAATGAGACTGAGAAAGAGCCTTTAGAGGGGGAGGAGGGGATGGAAGATAAAGTAGTGTTTAGAAAAAAATGCTGTCAAGGAGAAGAGATGATCAACAGTGTTGGGAAAAGCTGCAGAGGCCAAGAAGTATAAAGGTTGGAAAAATAAGAGGCTTAGTAGTCAAGAATACTCCAACTAGCTATGAGGTGATACACCTAAATACACATATTGCCTAGTAGTAGATTAGGTTGTTCACTTCTTACTCCTTTAGCTAAAACTTCAGAGAGGATTGTATTATCCTTTCTTGTTTACAAAGTAAACATCCCAATCTCCCTTATAATACAGGGGCTATGAAATGATTATTTGCAAAGCTTAATATTGGCTATTATTGATATGTGAATGTAGTACTTTTTGTAAAGCTAACCTTTTTATCTGAAGAATACCTAAACTGTCGTCATTAACACCCATTTCTCTTTTCCTGGGAACCCAGACTCTTTAAAGGATTCAACCTTATGATTTTCTGTTGTTTCTTTCCGAGTTTAGGGTAACTCTGTTCTTAGCAGAAGTCTCTCTAAGCAAAAGAAACCTAGAAACAGATTTAAAAGAGTAGTCATAGGACAAAACATACTTCTAGCCTGTAGTCAGAGAAGTGATGAGTGCAGATTGAAACATATACACATATGTGTTTATGTGTTTTGGGCATGGCTAATGTGGGAATTGATTTTGCTTTACTAATATGTTTGTACTACATTTGAATCTTCTTACTTTCTCAAGAGAAGGAAAGGGACAGAATGCAAACCAGAAAATAAAATAGAATAAAAAAAAAAGAATGGTCTTTTTAACTGTTTGCTACTATGTGGAGTTGGGGCAAGAAGAAAACATTTCTCTCCCTCTTCAGACGATCTGTATATTCCTTTAATTGACACTGAGCTGCAAAAGAAAGTCTGCTGGAATCTCTGCTGCATCTTTGTTAGTATCCTTAAGCCTCAAACTTTAGACTGAAAGTAAATGTCTGAATATGAAGGATCACCTTTGCAAATTAATTGTCTCCTTGTCTCTGCCATGTGTAGAATCTTTGCCCTAAGTGACACTTTTCTGAACACTCTTCATAAATTCAAGAACCTAGTGAAGGGAAAAAAGTCTCAATATATCAGTTCAAATTGAATTTGGCTTAGTTGCAGGGTAACTAGGTGAATCTCTAGTTGCTGGTTAACTAAGTAAGATTTCCCAATATGGATGATTTGCCAGGTTTTAGAGCCATGATACTCTTGGTTCTGCTCCTACCTTACTTTATGTAGAAAATATTTTAGGTGAGAGAGAAATTATATGATTAAATACTTTTCTTCAATGTACTATATGTAAAATATATGTGCACTTTTTTGCTTATTTTTTAGGGGTAAACTAGTCATCTCATACTTAATAGTGAGCAAAAATACTAGTGCTGTGAACTTTCTTTTAAATTTTCATTAAGTTTCATATTTCACTTTTAGCCTGATTTCTTTTAGAGTAAAACTCTTTTTTGGCTCCAGAGCTGTAGGTCTAAGATAATTATTACCAACATATGAGGGTTTCTGTTATTTTCCATCACATTTATATAGAGCAGGTATTTTTAATTGCTTAACATGGAAACAAACGAACATAATTTAATGATCTATATAGCTTATCTGAACTATTATTATTTGTGACTGATACTCGTTCTAATGACATGGTTTATTTTGAATTTGTCATGGCCTGTCTATTTTTTTTTCTAACTCATGATATCTAATTAAATTGCCCAAAGTGTAATTGGCAGCCTTATATTTAATTGCTTTTTAAAAGTTTGTCTGAGAGATACTATTTTGGTATCTTGAGATTACTCATTTTTATTACCTGACCAGCCCAATGTAGCTGAGTTACAACGAATCTGGTGGCTTTGTAGTTATCACCAAAGCATTCTTGTTAGGGACTTTGGCCTTTTACTGAATGTTAAGGTTGAGAAATTATGGTGACTTTACTAGTCAAATACTTATAATGGCTTTGTGGCTAAGAATGAGTTCTCTCAACTTTTTATTCTAGATTTATTTCCTTTTGTTGAAGAATATATTCTTTATTTTTGTAGCTCTTCAATGCCTAACTGTGCTCTCCATATACTAGGAATTTAATAAATGGTTATTGAATGAATGTTTTTCTTTGAATAGATCTTTAAAAATTTGGGTAAGTAGCATTCTTCATTTAGAGAACTCTATATGTTAAGAAATGTCTCTCTAAAATTGGGTTACCATTGATTTTCTATAATTTAGAGGAGGTGGTACAGTGAATAGAGTACCGGCCCTGGAGTCAGAAGGACCTGAGTTCAAATCCAGCCTAAGATGTTTACTAGCTATGTGACCCTGGGCAAGTCACTTAACCGTTTGTCTACCACAGTTTCCTTAGCTATGAAATAGGGATAATAATAATACTACCTTCCAAGGTTGTTTTAAGAATTAAATGAGATTGTATTTATGAAGTAGTTAACACAGTACCTGGCACATAGTAAGTGCTTCATAAATGCTTTTTCCTTATAACTATATTATGTTAGGGACACACAAAATTAATGGTTTTCTGCATTAAAATATGATGTTAATGTAGCTTAGATTGAGGCAGGTATGTAAAAGTTATTGTCATCATTAATGTCCTCTGTTTATAATGCTGGTCCCGGTCCTATACGGTTTTGATTTGGTTAACTCTTTCTTGGCATATTGAGAGGCAACATAATGTAGTAGGGAGACTGTTGGCCTTGGAGTTATGGGAGACCTGGATTTGAGTCCCGTCTGTAGCACATAACTAGTTGTGCAACTCTGGGCTAACCAGTTAACAACCCTTTTCACCATCAGTTTCCTCATCTGTAAAATGAGAATAATATACCCGCAGTGACTAGCTTACAGGACTGTGGGCATCAAATGAGATAACGTACACGCTGTTTTGAAAACTTTAAAAAGTCAAATGTCACTATCAATAATAGTAATAATAATAATAATGATAATTCTTATTCCATCTTATACATGAGGAAACCAAGACAGAAGCAGAAGGTAATAGTAGAACTTCCTGTTTGGAAGAAAGCTTCATAATTTAATCTTTTTTTTTTTTTGTCTTTTTGGATGGGGAGAGGCAGGCAGTAGGGGTAAGGGACTTGCCCAAGGTCACATAGCTAGTAAGTGCTAAGTGTCTGAGGCTGGATTTGAACTCAGGTCCTTCTGACTCCAGGGCCGGTGCTCTTTTCACTGCTTCACCTTGCTGCCCCATAATTTACTCTTGCAAATAACTGTTAACACTTAGTCTTTATCTTCCTGCTGTCTTGTTTTTATAAATATGGCAGCCATTTCTGAGGAGACATGTAGACAGAAAAAGTAAAATGAGTAACTTTTTACTTACTCAGCATCAGTTTATACAAATTTGGGGATTCTTCACCAGAGTGTTGCTCCAATAAGTTTAATCATGGTATAGAGGTGACCTGTGCTTCTCAAGGATTATGCCAGCAGAATACAAACTCTGGCATGTCTTCGTAAGTTGGAAAGGCCTTAAATCATGAATAGAATTTTTTTAAGAAGAAAAAAACCCCAGAAATAAAAGATTCAAGTAGGGGCCTGGTGCTGTCTGTAAGCTGAGGATGAGCCTTACCACATTGGGAAAGACGCAACTAGACTAGCTACAGTATGAGGTCTGACCATTTTTCTTAACTGCTCAAGAAGAATCAATGATTCTCTGCACTTTTAAAATACTGGGTGTTTTTTTGCTTTGGGATTTTAAGGCCCCGAATAGTTCTGGCTCCAGCCAACCCTTGCAGGCTTATAGTATGCTGTTTTACCTCTTCCCATCAGAGAGACTTGTTTGCTCTTTTCCCGTAAGTGACACTTCACCTCCTGTCACTGTAACTTTGCACAAGCCATCTTCTTTGCCTGGAATGCCCTTGCTTTCCACTCCTTCACCTCTAAAAATCTCTGGCTTACTTCAAAGCCTAATTGAAGGGACAAGTCCTGGAGGGATGCTGTCCTGATTTCTTAGGGTACGGTACCCTTACATCCTACCCTCACATACACATTGCAGGAAGTTAGTGTGTATCTATCTTGTATATATTTTGTATTTTTCTTTCTCTACATACTTTCTCCCTCAGGGCAAGTTCTGTTTCACTTTTGTCTTTGTATCCCTAGAGCCTAGCACAGTGCCCACTACATTAAACCCGTAGTCAATTTTTGTTGAGTGAATTCTAAATTGAAGACTTTCTAAATTTTCCAAATGCTAAATTTTGGAAGGGTTGCAGTCTTCCTAGGTACAGGTAGTACTTGAAGGATAAATATGTTTATAAGGATGTTTTAGTTAATAAATGCTTATCCAGTTTAACAAGAATTGAGATATTGAAAACAATTTAATAAACTTGAGATACTGTGAATTCTTGCATTAAGGTTTCATAAGAGAATAGTGGGAATTAGATGTTGCTCTATTTAAAGCATGAACCAACTTTCATTAAAAGCTTCAGAGGCTTTTTTGAACCAAACATCTTTTATCTCAAGCTACATGACATGTACTGTGTAGTTAGTAAAATAAACAGTATTTGTTTGTGTTACTCAGTGACTTTTGTTTCCATCTTTATGTCTTAGCGATACAAAAGCCAAAATGAGATAGTCCCTGTCATCAAGGATCTTACATTCCTTTTAGGGTCATATAATATATTCACAGATAAATACAGAATATATGTGTCTGGAGACAGTAAGATAGAAGACTGGATATGCAACGAAGAGTTGTGAAGGGCTTTGAAGACCAGTCAGATTTTATGTTTGATTGTAGAGGTGATAGAGAGCCAGAGTGACATGGTCAGACTTCTACCTTAGGAAGATCAGTCTGACAGCTAAGGGGAAGATGGACTGAAATGGAGAGACATAAAGCATGAATACTAAACAGTAGGATATTGTATTAGGGCAGGAGGAAGGTGACAAGTGCCTGCCCTGAGGTGATGGCAGGGAGAAAATGGGACATACACAAAATGTAATGAAGGTAGAATTTACAGGACTTTAGAACAGGTTAGATATTGGAGGATAGTGGAGGTGAATGATGAAAATACTTAGATTATGAGTTTACTATAGAGAATGTTGGTACAAGTGACATTAATAGAAAAATTCAGAAGGGTTGGGGTGGGGGATAAATGAGTTCAGTTTTGTACATTTTGAATTTAAGATGTCTTTGAGACATCCAGTTTGAGATGTCTAATAGGCAGTTGCAGATACAAGACTAGCATTTTGCAGAGAAATTAGGACTAGGTAAGTAGATCTGGGAATTATCATCATAGAGAGGATAATTAAATCCATGGAAACCAATGAGATCACCACCAAAATAGTATATTGAGAGAAGAGGGCCAAACACAAAATCCTGGGAGACATCCATGATTAGTGGGTGGGATGTAGATGAATAGCCATTAAAGGAGACCAAGAAGGAGAAAGAGCAAGGAGGAGAACTAGGAGAGAAAACATAAAAGTGAGTATCAAGAAGAGGCAGATGGAGTGTTAAAGGCTGTGTAGAAGTCAAGGATGAGGACTGAGAAAAAGGCCATTGGATTTGCCTTTAAAGAGATTATTGGTAACCTTAGAGCTTTTGGTTGAATGATAAGGTAAAAAAACCAGGCTGCCTAGAGTTAAGAAGAAAATGAGAGAAGTAGAGGCTTTTATTTTAGATTACCTTGGTGGAGCTTTCAACTGACCTCTCATATGATAAGTAATTTGGAATTATGTGAGGAAAGTGACAAGCATTCATACTCTTTGATCCAGAAATTTCACTGTTAGGCATATACTCCAATCAGGTCACTTAGAAAAAGATGGAAGTATATACAACAACATATTTATAATGGCACTTGTAATAGCAAAGAACTTGCCTATTGATTGTAGAGGAAGTAGAACTAGCAGTTAGGAAGATGAAGTCAGTATGATTGGCTGGACCAGACCAATTGCAGAGAGAAATCTCTGCTGAAAGAGATGTCTTAAACATATTGAGGAATTCTTTTGTAATGTATCTCTAGGACAGAAAGATACAAAAAGGAAAAAAAAATGAATGAGAAAAAGGTGATCAGGAGCATATTTTAACAGCTACCTCATATACCTAATTTCTTATTTCTTTAAGATGTTTATGAAAATGATCTTTTCATCTTTCCTTCTGCCTTTATATCCTTGTCCTATGTTATCTCCATTCTCCCAAACTTTAATCTTTTTCTCAGCCACGCCCCCCCCAGCCACAAACACACGTTAGCTACACTTTATTCCTTTCCCTGTCTAACAACTTAGTGAACCAACTCAACTTCACAGTACCCTCTTTTCTTGAAATTCCTTGTCCCCTACTTTCATCACTGGTTGAACCTTGCCAAACACTGACCCTTGATTACTCCTTTGGTATGCCCCTTCTCCTCCTATTCACATGCTGCTGAAATGAGCTACGTGGAATCATGAAACCATACTGACTGGATCCACTACAAATTTGTTGCCTAATCTTACTTGGGTCCGCAGTGCATCATGGCAGTCATCGTATTCATCCCTTTTTGGGATTGCTATCCTGCTCAGTATAGTGGCTGCAGATCTTCTCATCCCTCTCTCCGAGGCTCTGATAACACATCTTCACCCCTGAACTCCACCCTCCCCAACCTCGTAGTCGAAGACCTTGTCTTATGCATCCATAAAAGTGGAGGTTATTTGCCACAATCTGTACCTTTTTAGCCCCTCATCTTGCTTTGTTCAAAAATCTTTGCTCAAGTATCTCCTTCCCTTCTGTCTTGGATGAAGAGGTGACCCTTCTTGCTAAGGCAAACCTCTATACATGTACTTTTGATCCCATCCATTTCTGTTTTCTCCAACAGATTTCCTCCACTGTCATCCCAACTCAAATCCTGACATAATCCTGCTTTCTCCACTGGCCATTTTCCTATAGCTTTCCTCCCCTTCTTGGCTAAATTTCTTGAGAGTTGTTTACTATTAGTATTTCCACTTCCTTTCCTCTTACTTTCTTCTACCGCCTCTGTAGTATGGTTTCTAATCTTATTTAACTGAAACTACTTCAGAGTTACTTGTAATTTCTTAATTCCCATATCTAATGGACTTTTTTGAGTCCTTATCTTACTTGACCTCTTTGAAGCATTTGACATGGTTGATCACCATTTCCTTCTGGATTTTCTTTCCTTTCTGGGTTTTCATGACAGTACTTTCTTTTGATTTACCCCCTACCTGTCTGAGTGTTCTTTTTCAGTCTCCTTTTCAGGATCTTCATTCAGGGCATGCCCACTAATCATGAACATATCTCAAGGGTCTGACCAAGACCTTCTCTTTTTAATCTAGACTGTTTCACTTGGTGACCTCAACAGCTACCAAGGATACAATTATCTCTATGTAGATGATTTCCATATCTACATATTGAGCTTTAGTGTCCTGAGCCATGTCACCACTTGCCTTTTGGAAATCTCAAATTGGGCTTCCTGTAGGCATCTTAGCATGTACAAAACAAAACACATCTTTAAAATTTTTTTTTCCAGTCTACCTTTTCTCCCTCCCTTTTTTCCCCCTGAATTGAGAACAAAGGGAAAACAAAGCCTTTGTTTATTTTTCCCTCCTTTGACTAGTTCAGATGGGAGTAAAGTTCAAATGTCAGCCACTCTATGCACACTCTGATCATGTAAGCAGTTTCTTCCCTTTCCCCCTGTAGTATGTTTTTCTTCCCTTCTCTTTCTCTTCTTCTAAGTTCATAAGACATAACAAAACCACTCCTAGGCCTTGTATAATTAGACTTTTTTATTTCACCATCCTCCCAGTCACCCTGGCTCCCAACACCAATGTCATACATAAGTCACTTTCACCCTATATATCCAATCTGTTTCCAAATCTTGTTTCTTTCTTTATAATTCTTCTTTTTTACATCTCTCTCCACTCAATACAACCACCACCTCTCACCCAGACAATACCATAACCTAAATGGCCTTCTTGTTTCAAGTCTTTTCCACATTCTTTTCCATCCTCCACTCTGTTCCTAAGGTGATTTTTCTAAAGCATAGGTCTGACAATATTATTCCCCCCCCCCCC
>CM053585.1:494970960-494996368 GCA_028646515.1 Pseudochirops corinnae | reverse complement strand
CTTCTTCTACATCAACAGGGGAGTTCATGCCTTCTCAACAATGGGACAGAGTTTGCACCTTCCACACTTAGCACTTAGTACTGTCTATCCACTTAGTACCAAGTGCTAAGTATCCTTGTAAACCAATTACTATTACAGCTGGTCAAGTAGTAAGAGTGAGGAATAACCAATGGAGACAACACACACACTTCATTGATATCCCCAATACTGGAACTCAAGAATAGCCCTCATTATATTGGGTAGAATCCCTGAGGCTATTTAAGGACTTGGAGAAAAATTGCATAGAGTGGGCAGATGTAGATTGGTCGTGATTTGCATCACTAGAGGCAAGGATCACCCTATGAGAATTCAGATATGTGGGGGGAGGGGAGTATTAGAGAATAAAGATATAGATTATATACCTAATGCTTTTCAAAATAACATATAACACCTGTAGTGAAGACAGATGGGGAAGTCTGCTATTGACACCTCAGAAAAACTGTCCTTTTCTACTCTCCTCCAATGCTTAGTCTGAAACAGAATAAAGTACCTATTTTGTAGGCACAAAATTTTTAATTTCCTTAGTTCACAAACTCATAAGAGACTGATTTAAAAGAATAGAAACTGATAGTCTAAGAAATTACTAAGAAGCTGACTGAAATATTTGTGTCAGCTGGTCAACACATTCTTTACAAGAGAGAAATCAGTTGGAAAATCAAATTAAGGGATTTGGGTGGTGATTTGCAAAGTCACAGAGGAACCTAGCTCTCCCGTAAGGACTCCAGCAATGATTGAATAATGATTTAAGAGTGATCATGAAATCCAAAGAGTACCTCCATACAACCTAGCACTTGACAAAAAGATAATCAGAAACCTCTGAACATTGGGAAAGGGATCATGCTAAAAAAGCCAGTGTCAATTCACAGAGATGTGAAACCTTCCAGGAATATTCCAGTGGGACCTGAAGATCTTAACAATCTGAGTAGGGATGTACCAGAGGGACGAGAAGTCCAGAAATCCCTAACTGGGACACTCTGATAGCGTGTGCTCTGGGGGGAATGAATCAATGAATGAAAAAGAATTTATCATGTACTTACTACATGACAAGCATTGTGCTAAGTATTGGGGATTCAATACAAAAAAAACAAAAACAATTCCTGCTCTCAGTGAGCTCATGATCTATCAGACAAGACAAAACACATTGGGGAGTGGTAGCCAGAGAGAAGCCTTTTGATTTGGGAGTTACATGAACTATTGAATTGGAGTTGTGGCTGGGGTACAGGGGAATAGATGGACATATTCTATCTAGAAACAATTGCAGAGTTGATATCCTCATGGTTTGTGGTTCCAGAATCTGAGAGTGGGAAGGAGGTAGGGCAAGAGGAGGAAGGAAGGTTAAGCCAATAATCACCAGGAAATCTCTAAGGAGGGTGTGTTGGAGGTGGTTTGAGAGGAGGGAGTGAAATGAAGCATGGCTGGGGGTTTCCAAGTGAGGCAGTCACAGATTATGAGTGATGGGCCCCAGAATGGAAGTCCTTCTAGGGCGTGGTCTGTGAAAGGAGAGAGCAAGACATGAGAATTGTGAAGGAGGCTGTGGAGGAGATGACTGGAAAGGAAGTAATGGAATTAAGTATGGTTGGAGCCTATAGGCAGACCAGTAATGCTCCCGAAAGCCCTGAAGCTCCAGCTCTGTCTGGGGACATTCTAGGGGAGCCCGTAGCCTGCTAGTCTTCTAAGTGCAGATTTACAGGACAAGTGAAAACCAGCAGAAAAGATTTCAAGTCAGGAGAAGCTTCAAACATAGCCTGATCACCCCATCCAAGAAGGTGGAAGGAGGCGGGATCTGTCCTTAGCAAAGTCCCAAACCTGGAACTCAGGTTGCAGATACGAATAAACAGAAAAAACTAATAAAAAAAACAACAAACAAACAAAAAACAAAACAAAGAAACCTATTGGTTAATAGATACTTGAGAGGTAAGCCAAGAAAAAGAAAGCAACACAACAAGAACATTTAGCAGAGACTCGTAGAAAATGGCTTAGCCTCAAAGATTACAAGATTACCTGGAAGAAATGAAGCAAGAGATGAAACATGAAAATAAGAGCTCAGTAGGAAAAAATTGTAAATATCATAAATAGTTTACAACTGAAGGTGGGAAACATTACCCAAGTAACAGACTTCCTAAAATATAGATGGAACAAACTGAACTCAATGATTCCATGAGACAATAAGGAATATTAGAACAAAGTCAAAATAATAATAAAAGATTTTTCTTAACAAAGAAAATGTAGGGTGATTGTTGAGTTGTTTCAGTAATGTCTAACTCTTCATGATCCTACTTGGTATTCTCTCTCTCTTTTTTTTACATGATAACTTTATTATATATTTTAAAGAAATAGCAAGTTGTACACAATAGATTTGCGGTTTTATGTGCAATCATCTTTTTTTTTCCTATTCTTCTATGCTATAGAAATGCTTGTTTTATTTCTTAAGTTCAGGATAAAATGAAAAATAAAAAAAAGAATATGTGGACAGGAAGGAGAGGACCTCTCTCCTATCTAGTGGAAGTCTTAATCCTGCTCCTTTCTCTCCAGTCCAATCCTATTGTTGTCATAATAGCATGACAGACACACCATTTGATTCCTATTGCTTTCTTTGGCTTTAATATACACAAATAGCTAGGCACCTTTGAATTGGACTATAGATACTTGGTATTCTCTTGGCAAAGATACTGGAATGGTTTGCCATTTCCTTCTCCAGTTCATTTTAGATGAGAAACTGAGGCAAACAGAATTGCCCAGAGTCACACAGCTGAAGCCAGATTTGAATTCATGAAGATTTCCTAATTCCAAGTCCAGTGTATTATGCACTGTACCACTTAACCAACTGGAAAATAGGTTGAGGAGAGATGATTTAGGAATTAACAGACACCTTGGTCATGACCAAAGTATGACCAAGCAAAAAAACCTGAATGCTATGTTTCAAGAAATCACAAAAAACAAACCAAAAAGCAAAAAAAAAAAAAAAGCTACTGAGATCTATTAAAATTAGAGACAAGGTGAAAATTATAAAAAAATCTATCAGTTATCCTGGAAGAAACTTCAAATTGAAAATCCCTAGGTATATCATAGCCAAAATCCAGAGCCTTCCATTTAAAAGACAAAAGAAAATAAAATAAAGTAAAAATTGCAACCAGAAAGAAAGGGCTCAAGTACCAAAGAACCACAGTCAGAATCACAGAGGACTATACAACACCTGCCATAGAAGACAAAAAGGATTTTTGAAAACTGGGAATATAATATTCCAAAAAGTAAAATACAAAGGCTTACAACCAAGAATTACCCTACAAGATGGGTTTACAGAGTACTCAGGGAGGACTAGTTTCTCATCCAGCTTCACCAGCTCTTACCTGTGGCTCCAGGAAGCTGTAATGTACAAATCCGTCCTGGCAGATAGACTAAACTGGGTTGGGGTAGTCAATAGGCCTGAAACTTGTCATATGGGGTATCTACCCCAAATATGTGAAGACTTTCCCCAGCAGAGGGGCAGATGACAACAGCCTCCTCCAAAAGCCATAAAGGCAGCTGAAGCAAACACTTTGGAGCCCTTAGAGCTTGATCAGGCACTGATGATACCAGAGTCATCCACGGCATCCTGGGTCATTGCCATTCATCTTGACTTTTGTCCTGCCCCTGGTCTTTGATGACTCAGGAAGAGAGAGTGAGGCTGATGAGGCAAGTCATCACTCCATGATGTTGTTGGTTCTCTTCAAAAACAAAGGACAAAACAAAAACCACAAAACTGAGTATAATCCTAGAGGAGAAAAAAATGACATTTAAATGAATAGATAAAAAGCATCTAAGTATTTATGATTAAAAGACCAGAGTTGAGCAAAAAAAATCTGAAAACAAGTGCCAGAGTCAAGAGAAACTGAAACAGAACAAAACCACCCCAGATTCTGTTTGTCTTTCTAAGCAGTGATCTGTAAGTTATATTGAACTTAAAACCTTTAACCCTTAGACAAATAACATTTGAGAGAGTAGATAGATATAATTCTACCCCAGAGGAAAGCAGAATGAACTTTAACCCCAAATTCTTGCTTCCCCTCCTGGCAGGAATTAAAGTCTCTTCTGGTGAAGAATGTATAAGAAGAGGCTAGAGATATCTATTCTACCTCCCTTCAAAACACACAATGATACCCCTATGCCTCCGGTGGAGGACAGCTCTTTGTAACCCATGAGGCCTCTCTGCACTGTGAATAAAAATTAACATGGCTATTCATTCTCTAAGTATGAGATCTAAGTATGGGGATATAACTTTTGGAAGTCTCTTTTTCTTAATAATCATTTCCCACCTGCCTTCTTTCCTTGACTTCATCATTGTTTCCAGAAACTCATCTTCCTGCAAATTCACATCAACTCTGAAGCATGCACTTCCTCAGCACCAGCTGCCCTTAGGGCACATCCCTCACTCTGATTGGAGAGAGTGGAGAGTAGACATCGGAGAGCTCCTCCCAGATCTTTCATTTAAGGGCGAGGCGAGGTCCAGGGCGGCCATCGAATCTCATCATTCCCATCTTATTACTTTCCCTCACACACTCCATGTTCCAGTCAAACTGAACTGTCTCCAGAACTTGACTTTCCATCATCTCCCTATACCACCTCTGTGCATTTATACAAGCTATCTCCTGTGACATGAATGCAAAACCATGTATCAAAATTTTTCTCTTCCCTAGAAGTTTATCTCAGTTGCCACCTCCTCCATAAAGTCTTCCCTGATTCCTCCAATAGTTAATGTTCAAATTATCTTGCATTACATTCTTTGAGTGAGGCAGCATGGTCAAGTGATTAGAGAACTGGCCTCTGAGTCAGTAATACCTTGGTTCAGGTCCCAACCTCTGATGCACCCTAGCTTTGTAATTCTGAGCAAGTCATTGAACCTCTCAATAACCCAGGCAACTCTATCATGAAGTGATAGAATCACTGCTGATCCCAGTTGGTAGAGGAAATTTCTCACTAGCAGCTCCTTACAATGAAGAAATCCCAGGTTTTATAAAAACAAACAAAACCCTTTCGGGTATATATTATATGTCCCCCACTCTCCCTGCAGAATGAGGCAACTTGAGGACAGGGACTTCTGCTTTGTTTTTTCATCTCCAATACCTAATACAATACTTGCATATAATACGTGCTTAATAAATATTTATTGAAGTATTGCATTGAAATATTCCTTAGCAAATTGTAACGAACAGCTGGAGGAAAATGAGGAAGAAAAAGACTGTAAAGACATAGGAGGATTTATAGCAGGACAGGAAATCCAAAATGAGTTAGCAGGGTAACATGACTGCCAGAAAAGCTAATGTGATCAGGGGCTGTTATCAAGAGAGGCAGAACTTCCAAGAAAAAGGAGGTGCTCATTTTTTACTCTCTGGGGAGAGCATATCTGGTGTTCTGTTCTGAGCTGTAGCTTCTACTGTTTAAAGAGAACATAAAAGGACTAGGGAATGCCTATAGAAAGCCCACCAGGATGGCAAAAGGCCTTGAGTCCATGTCACATAAAGACTGATTGCAGAAACTAGGGATATTTGGCTTAGAGAAAAGAAAATTCAGAGGTGATAGGAAAACTATCTTTAAGTATTAAGTTCTCATGTGGAAGAGGGATTCTAGAGCAGAACCAGGTACAAGGAATACAAGTTACAAAGAAGCAAATTGAGGCTTGAGATCAGGGAAAACTTTCTAAAACTTAGAGCTATCCCAAAGTGGGAAGTAGTGGGTTCCCTCATTTCAGGTTTAAGGAAAAGACCAGATAATACTTTATAGCACATTGTAGTAGAGATTTCTTTTGGGTATAGCTTAATGTAGATGGCTACTGAGGTACGTTTCAACTCCAAAATTCTGTCAGTTTGTCTTCAAAGTTTTGACGTTAAAATAACTGAAGAGGAACAGTCAAGGTATCTCTGAGCAGTTGGGGGTACAAAATAGATGGTAGGTTCTAATTGCAAAGGTTTGGTCTGGACTTTCTGAGATGAACTCATGCTTTCCAGAGGGATGAAGGGAATACACAGATCAAGTTCAGGAGATAGTAGATAGTATATTTTTATAGGTTCCAAGAAAAAGAGTGGTTATGGTCCAAAGGATGAGAATAGGCAGTTTTCAGAGGAAGAAATCAAAATTATCAATAACCATATGGAAGAAATGCTCTAAGTCATTTCTAATTAGAGAAATGCTTACTAAAGGAACTCTGATGTTAACACCTCTGATGTAACACCTCACACTCACCAGACTGGCTAAAATAGCAAAACAAAAAACAAAAAAAAAAAAAACGTAAAATGACAAGTGCTGGAAGGCATATGGGAAAATAGGTACAGTAATGCATTGTTGGTGGAGCTGTGGATGAGTCTAACCATTCTGGAAAGCAATTTGGAACCATGCCCCCAAAACTTTTAAATTGTGCATACCTTTTGACCCAGTGATATTGTTCCTAGGGCTATATCCCAAAGAGATCAAAGAAAGAGGAAAAGGATCTGTAATACAAAAATATTTATAGCAACTCTTTTTGTAGTGGCAAAGAATTGGAAACTGAGGGGATACCTATCATTTGAGAAATGGTTGAACAAGTCATGGTATATAAATATGTTGGAATATTTGTGCTACAAGAAATGAAGGGGATGGTTTAAGAAAGGCCTGAGAATACTTAAATGAACTAATGCAAAGTCAAGGGAACAGAACTAGGAGAACGATTTATATTGTAACAGCAATATTGTAAAGACTTTGAAAGACTTAGTGATTCTGGTTAATACAATGACATCATGATGAAGCATGCTATCTACCTCCAGAGAACTAATGCAGACTGAAGTATGAATTTTTTTTCTCTTTTTGGAGGTGGATAGGGGTAGAGAACATGGCTAATGCAGAAAATTGTTTTGTAAGACTATATATCTTTCAATTGATCAATCAGTCATAAAACATTTATTGAATATCTTTTAGGTGCCAAGTGTTGTGGTAAGGGTGGGGGATACAAAAAGAGGTAAAAGATAATCCCTGTCCTCAAGGAGCTTACAACATGCAAACAAATACATTCAAGGCAAGCTATACACAGTATAAATAATAAAGAATTAACTGAGGGAAGATATTGGAAGCAAGGTTTCCTGTAGAAGGTGTTACTTGGAGGGAGAGCATTCCAGGCTTGGGAGACAGCCAGAGGAAATGCCTGGAGCTCAGATGTAAGCGTATTCTTCACAGAACAGCCAGGAGTCTGGTGTCACTGAGTCAGTGTCACTGGATTGAAGAGTACAGGTCAAGGAATAATGGATAAGAAGACTGGAAAGGTAGGAAAGTGCTAGGTTATGAATAACTTTGAATGTCAAACAGAAGCTTTTCTATTTGGTTCTAGGGACAATAGGAAGCCACTAGAGCTTATTAAGTAGAGGAGTGACATGATTGAACCTGTGCTATAGGAAAAGCACTTTAGTGGATGAATGGATTGGAGTGGGGAGAGGCTTGAGGCAGGCAGACTCACCAATAGGCTATTGCAATAATCCACGAAAGAGGTGATAAGGGTCTGCATTATAGTGGTTACAGTGTCAGAGGAGAGAAGGGGCATATATGAGAGATGATGCAAAGGTGAAATCAACAGGCCTTAGCAACAGATTGGATGGAGGATGAGAGACAGTGAGAGTCCAGCATGACACCTAGGTTTTGAACTGGGGCACTGGTAAGATGGTAATACCTTTGACAATAACAGGGAAGCTTAGAAGGAGGTGCATGGAGAGATAATTAGTTTCAATTCAGATATATGAAGTTTAAGATGTCTAGTATATATCCAGTTTGAGATGTCTGAAAAGCAGTTGGAGATTAAGATAGGAAATCAGCAGAGATGGTCAAGCAAGACAGGGAGATTTAAGAATTATTAGCATCAAGATCATAATTAAATCCGTAAGCTCTGATGAAATCGTGAAGTGAGGTAGTATAGAGGGAGAATAGGGCCTAGGATTGAACCTGAGGCATATATTTGTAATAGGTTTTGTTTTTCTTGTGTTCTCAATGCGTGAGGAAAGGGGAGGAAGATGGGAGAGAATTTGGATCTGAAAATAAAATGAAATTGAATTTTAAAAAAGGAAGAATGGTTATGGCTATAGGGCAGTTATCTGCTGTGAGGCAAAGAAATGTATGTTCTTTCTGGGGTATTTATTCAAGATGTAATAAAAAGCCTCCTGCAACTTGTCAAACCTGACCTGCTCACGTTTGTAGGATGTAAGGATGTAGGTGGTATTCTTATTACTGCTGCTAATTGAGAGTAAGCTGTTTGGGAGAGAAGGTACCATAGGAGAAAGGCACAATTAGCTAAGAAATTTTTTTTGGAGAGCAGGATTTGGCTTTCTGGACCATGGCATCAGAGACAGCTCTTGGCTCTTGGCTAGGGCAAGAGTATATCTAATGAAGATCAAGAGCTCTCTGGGAGGAGTGTGAGCAAGACAGTAAGAACAATTTGAAAACATGTGCCACAAGGATCAGTTGAAGGGATTGGGGAAAGCTTTCTCTAGAAGGTGGAATTTGGAGTGAGAGCGTTCCAGGCATGGGGGACAACCAGAGAAAATTTTGCTGTTGTTCGGTCATTTCAGTTGTGTCCAACTCTTTTTGGCCCCATTTGGGGCTCTCTTGGCAAAGATACTTGAGTAGCTTGCCATTTCCTCCTCTAGTTCATTTTACAGATGAGGAAACTGAGGCAGACAGGGTTAACTGCCTTATGCAGGCTCACATGGCTAGTATGTGTTTGAGATCAGATTTGAACTAATAAAGATGAGTCTTCTTAACTCCAGCACTCTATCCACTGTGCCACCTACCTGCCCACCCATAGAAAAAGTCTGTGAAAAATAAAATGTATATGGTATATGATTAATGTCTTAAAATATTGGAAGGACTTTTACTAGAAATGGATTAAACTTATTTAGCCCCAGAGGGCAAAAATAAGAATGATGAATAAAATATAAATTTCAACTCAAGATAAGCACTAGGGATACAAAGAAGGACAAAAAAGTCCAGGAACTCATAGGCTAATGAAGGAAGACAACAAGTAAAAAGAAGCTGAAAACTGGGGGACAGGGATGATGTTTAGTATTAAAGATTTACCTGGGATATTAGGAAGTCAAATGACTTGCCCAGGGTCACACAACTAATATGTATCAGAGAGGGACTTGAACCCGGGTGTTTCTGACTCAGAAGACAGTTCTGTAACCTCTCAGCCATGCCACCTCTCACACAAAGAATACAGTGCAAGATAATTTAGGAAGAAGTAAGCAATAGCAATCAGAAGAATTGGAGAAGACTTAATGAAGGAAGTGGCAACTGAGATGACCCTTGAAGGAAGAGAAAACATTTGATAAGTTGATTTGAGAAGGCTGTGTATTCCTGACAGCAGATGACTTGTATATATTTTAAGAGATGGTATAGGGAGATAGAATGCCAAGTTTAGGGAGATTTTTACATGAAGTGTGTGAAGGGAAATCATGTGAAACAAGACTGAAGTGATGGGAGACCCTAAATGCTAGGTTGATGAATTTGCATTTTATCTTAGAAACAAGAGGGAGCCACTGAAGTTCATTGAGCAGGAGAACGACAATCAAAAATGAAGATGAGTTTTTTTGTTATTCTTTTTGCAGAGAAGTAGATGTATTGGAAGAGAGAGACTGGAGGAGGGTGATCAATTAGGAAGCTATTATAATAGTGCAAGAGAAATGTAATGAGAGCTTAGATCAGATTGGTGACCATGTGAGTAGCAAGAAGTAAACAGATACGAGAGAAACTGTAGTGGTATCTCTGAAATTTGGCAACTGCTTTCATATGGATGTGAAGGAGAAAAAAGTCTGGGCAGACTCCAGGGTTCTTGACCAGGGTGATAGGAAACATGTGGTGCCATCAATAGAAATAGGGAAGTCTGGAGGAGGGCAGACTTGGGGTGAGAGATGAGTTCCATTTTGTGAATTCTTTAAGATATTAGTAATCCTCAGATTGCTGTAATGTGATCACTCTTCCAGGTCTCTCATTTGGTCCTGTTTGGATAATAAAATAATGTTTTTATTTTATATTTCTGTTTGTTCTACATAATGTATGATTCTATTTTCTGCTACAGAAAGTTATTATAATAGCTTCCTGTTCTTTGTCACCTCTGGATATTTTTTTTTCAGTTTAGAAAAAATTGTTTCTCATATTGGTAACTTTATTATTTACTCTTATTCTTTTTTCTCCCAAAATTTTTATTCTCACTTATTTTTATCCTTTGCTATGCACTTTTTAAGAGATGTTTTATTTGGTTTATGATTTTCTTCTCTTAATACGCCTGTTGCTGTAAACAAGCAAAGTTTACAGAAAGCTTGGTGAGAGACCAGGTAAGCAAAATTATCCAGAAGGTAGTTAAAGATAAAACTGGGAGGAGAATAGGAAAGATATGTTGAGATTTATATCCTAACAGAGTGTTTTTCTCTATCATTGATAATGGAGTCACTACATTTGGGTTATGATTAATACCACGGTCCCTGATGTGCTCCATGAAGAAGTCAAGATAACACTAAAGGAAACAAAGATGGGGAATTTAGCTGGACTTGACCAAGCATACAGATCTTTTGAGGAATCAAGTCTCAAGACATTTCAGATAGGATAGAATACCAAACAATTAGAAAAAATGGTGAACCTTTTTATTAATGGAAAAAACTAACCAAGAAAACATTAATCACTATCAACTCATATATGCATTTTCTCATCTCTAAAATGTCTCTTTGTACACATCAAAGTCATCTTTGATCCAAGTATGAGAAAAGAATAGACAGGCTTTTATAAACAATATTATATAGAAGAGCACATCCTTATAGTTACACAAATGATAAAGAAAAGATGAATCATGGGTTGTAATATGTAGTATACCACTGGAGAAATATAAATAGTACAATTTTTTGTATAAATATATTTCTTTAATCTATAACTGCTGAAAATCACAGAAAACACAGAAATATGTCGGTATTCTTAGCTTTTTCTGCCAGAAAATGCCTGTTTGCCCTCCCTGTTGACTGTGCCTTGTGGTAGACCAGTTTTCATTTACTTTTTGTATGAACAGTCAGTAAGTGAGAGATTCTTGTCAATACTGTAATTACCTAAATGCAATAGTATGCTCAATTAACAGAAAATCCCTGCTGGGAAAGCATGAAGTTCATTCACCTTCTCCCAATGTCCTTTTTCTTCTTTCCCTATTCCTTCTGCCAAACATTTGTTTTTGTTTATGAAAAGAAAATGCTTTTGAAATACCACACAATTGACAGTTAATCATGATGTTAAGTTCCTGGATTAGCCATTAAAAAAACTATTTAACTCATCATATATCTGAGGTATAGTATATATTGCCAAAGCTAGCTCAGTATTTGGAAGGCTCCAAAGGAAAGTGTGGGAGAGAAGAGGTATTAGATTGACTACCAAACTGAAGGTCTACAGAGCTGTTGTGCTGACCTCATTGTTGTACGCCTGGGAAACCTGGACATTCTACCAGCACCATGCCAAGAAACTGAATCACTTCCATTTGAATTGTCTTAGGAAGATTCTGAAGATCACCAGGCAGGATAAGATACCAGAAACTGAGGGCCTTCCTCAAACTCAGCTATCAAGCATTCAAACTCTGCTGCATAAAGCATAACCACGATGGGCTGGCTACATTGTTCAAGTGCCAAATGTACAATTGCCAAAAAAGACTATTTTATGGAGAACTCACACAGGGCAAGCTCTCACATGGTAGTCAGAAGAAGCAATACAAGGACACTCTTAAGATCTCTCTTAAGAACTTTGGAATTGATTGTGTGATGTGGGAGACACTGGCAGAGGACCTCCCAGCATGCCATACTCTCATAAGAGAAGGTGCTGTACTTATGAGCAAAGTAGAATTCAAATAGCTCAGAAGAAACATGAGATGCACAAATTTAGAGAATTCACTCCAAATATTCACGTGGACTATTTGTGCCTGACATGTGCTAGAACATTCTGAGTTCATATTGGTCTGATCAGCCACAGTCGGACACGCCATACCTTGACTCTAGCATTGTGATATCATTTTGATCCTCTTCAAGAATGAAGGACAAGAACCGAACCAATCTATAGGAAAATGTATTCTGCATTCTTTAGGACTTCTGGAACAAATGCCTTCTTATAGCAGTATTGGCAGTCAAGGTCATGGCTTCTGGGGGTAAGTTGGGGCAGGGCAGAGGGTTTCTGCCTCACCCTGAATAATTCAATCAAAAAAGGTCCAGATAAATGTGATAGACCGAATCACTCACTTAACTAAAGATGTGAACAAATCCTTTTTATCAGTTTGAGAGGAGTGCAGTGCTTGTTAAGGTGGCTAGGTGGAGCCGTGAATAGAGAGCTGAGCCTAGAAGCAGGAAGACTTATCTTCCTGAGTCATATCTGGTCTCAGACATTATGTGACCCTGGGGAAGTCACTTAACCTTGTTTGCCTCAGTTTCCTCATCTGTAAAAGTAGCTGGAGAAGGAAGTGACAATCCACTGGGATATCTTTGCCAAGAAAATCCCAAATGGGGTCATAAAAAGTCAGACATGACTGAAAAACAGCTGAATAGCAGTACTTGCTTAAGTCATTGGAGAGAAACAGATGGCTCCCCACGAAGAAATATTTTGTGGCTGGCTAAAAGAACAACATAAAGCTCTGGACCTGTGTATAACACAGTAAGCCATTTGAGAATTGTACAGCTCAGCAGCAAAGCAATCAAGATTCAGAAGCATTCAGGTATAAGACCATCTTGTGGAACAGATCCTTGGGCCTTATAAGTGCAAGCAAGGTTAGATTTTTGTTGTTTTTTTCTTTTTGGAGTTTAATTTCCTAGTTTTTAATTTTCTTTCCACAATTTCCTAAATTGTGAACATCTGAAGGATTGATCACCTTTCAACCCTGATAATTCACAGCTGTGCTGAGTCACATAGGTTTCATGCCTACTGACTCTGAGCCAATCAGGGGCTGAGTCTGTTATATATTCTGGGAGGTTGGCATTTTGCTTTGGGGGTTCACTCATGGGAAGGATCTTTTGATTTCCTGGTTGAGACTCTGAGTAGTTGTTTGTTCAGAGCCCCCTGACTGCATAGATGTCTGTGTTCCCTCGAACTGGTGATGTATGTAAAGTGTACAACAAGATTGCTATGTTCTGACAGCTGGAGCCCTGTCTGTTGATTTTTATGCTAATTTCTCTGCTTGTATTTTCTATACTCACTTCTTTCTCTGTAATTAAAGTAGGATTATTAATCCCTTTATAAAGCAGATCAAAAGAACCTGTGGTAGCAGGGCATCCTGGGTATGCTAGGGTGCCTACTACTACAGGCCTGTACCAGAGAGGAGTGAGGAGGAAAAGGAAAGTGAGTCCAGAGAGAATGTTACACTCCTTCCCTTCCCTCACTGACCAAGTAACAACCTTCAGGTTTGAAACCCTAGAAGAGCTGGAGTTCCCCCAGATCTTAGAAGCAATGTTCTCTAAAGCTTATAACGGTGTCCCCTAGTCCTGTCCTAGTCAGCAAGTGTCCCCTAGCCAGCAGCAATAACTAACATTAACATCTGCATAGGGAAGTGAGAATCACACTGAGGACAAATTAGACACACCAAGAAAAGGCAGTTTCAGGGACCTATGAGGGCACCAACCCTTAGGGACTGTCAGAGAACTACATCTAAGGGGAATAGCATAAGGACTTCATCATAATAGCACTGCACCTCTCAAGGTTGTCATGAGGATAAAATTAAATATTTGTAAAAAGCACTTGGCACAATGCCTGACACCACAGAAGGTGCTCTATAAATGCTTATTGTCTTCTCTCTCCTGTTCCACAAAGGAAGAGAAAGACTTCCAGTAACCAAGAGCCATGACCTTACCCTTTGGTTAAATGCACTTTCAAAGTCTGAGACATTCTCCCCAAAGACCTTTGTGTGCAAGATGATAGTTTGCCCCTTGTTTGGGGGAATGTTTTTATAGCAACTATTTTTGCTGTGTAATTATATCGGGTTTCTAATCAACAGCAAACACAAGGATAGGAGATCATAAGCACAGTATTAGAAACCTCAGTCTTTTAAGGTTGGCCTTAGAACCCTTAAGTGAGAAACAACCAGTTGCTCTCTGGGGACATGGACTGTCTATATGAGTGGGAATTGGAAAATAGCTGAAGGTATATTGGTAAACTCACTTGATTGTTAAGAGTATACAGAAATATAATTTCCTTTTCATCTGGACATTATCCTATTCTCTTCTATGAAGGCATTTCTTAGCGCCTTGGATGGTCCCTTCTAAGAGGACCTTTAGTTAACTCTTCATTCTTCTTTTCCTCTGATCATAAGGGGTTCCAATTAACCCCTTTACAGGCAATGAGTGGATGTGTTATACTGTTTTTATAGAACCCTAATTCTTTTTTTGGGTAATTTTGTAGACTAGTCTTTTAATGATGATCTAGTCTTTTAATGACTAGGTATGGGGTGATTCTCTTCCAGTTCCCTATCCTGTGTTTTCCCCTAGATGCCAAGATTTCTTGGCAGAATTCTTGAGTTCCAGATAGCAAACTCAAGTATCATCCTGTTGCTTATGAACTCTTGTTCTTGAGTTTTGTGGGGTGGGGAATCTGCGGTCTTGAGGCCACATATGGAGTTCTAGGTTCTCAAGTGTAGCTCTTTGATTGAATCCAAACTTCATGGTACAAATCCCCTTAATAAAAGGATTTGTTCTGTAAAACTTAGACTCAGTCAAAAGGCTGCACCCAAGGACCTAGAAGGACACATGTGGCCTTGAGGCCACAGGTTCCCGACCCCTGGTTTTGACCAAAGTTAGGTAATGGTTTTCCTTCAAATCATTCCTCAGTCCAAAGCCGTATTAGTTTTAAGTATCCCCATCTTCCAAAATTCCAGAGAACATGTCAATAGGCATTCACTATTCACTTCCAAACATCAGAGGTATGGGGTAAAGGATGTGGCATCCTTCTTGATAGCATTATACGCATGTATAAGTGCTACATGTTGTCAACATTGAGCCGTCTATTTAGGGCCTCAGGGTTGCTAACTGTTCAATAGTGAGAGATTAAAATATTCTGGTTTCGAGTCTCCCTGATGATGGTAAGGCATAGTTGATTTCTTGATTTCTTCCAAAGCTGACACCTCCTTGGGAAATATTGGCAATTTAAGTATATATCTTCTTAATTTAAATCCCAGTACTTGATATATTTTGTCATTATTGAAAATAATAATGTTCTTTGCCCCAGGTTCTCTTGAGTTTTGTTAATAATATTCTGGGTAGAGAAAGATAAGGGATATATGTGTGTGTGTGTGTGTGTGTGTGTGTGTGTGTGTGTGTGTAGTGTAGTGTATACATATACATATAGAAAGTCACTTCTCAACTTTTGCCAGGGTAACATTCCTAGAAAATGGCATGAACATCAATGTTGATACATTGAACCTATGGGAAATAGGTGGTTAGGTTCTCATGACCATCAAAAACTATAATCTTTCACTAGAGGGTGCTGAAAATAGTTTTTTCTACATATAACTCTTTATAACAAAATATTAATTCTGATAACACACACTTTTCCTAACATAGTAACCATGAAATAACTCATAAAATGCAGTAAAAATAAAATTGATAACATGCAAAACATTTTTCTCTATAGTAATTTCCTAGAATTTTATGACTTTTGTGCTAAATCCTCAATTTAAAAACAAAACAAAAACAAAAAACATTTATTTTAGACAATATTCACTTTTCGTGTGAGGGAATTAATTCTTGATCCCATATTTTGTATTTGATTTTACTCTGTAACTATATTCTATATTCTGCATAACAAACCTAGTCCTCTTCTCTGTCTCTGATAGAAGAGCTTATGTGTGCTAAAGTTTAGAAAAAGATACCAGGGTTAAGCTTTCCCAACATGACTTCAAGTTAAAGAAAAACTCAGTTCTTAATACTCTACATTATCTTTGCATTTCCTGCAAGGTTTGTGGGGTATCCTTGAAAGACTAGGACTATCTGACCTTGTCCTGGCTTTAACATTTGAGGTGATCTTATCTAATTGCCCAGTTGCCAGTAAGGTTGCCTTAATCAGTAACCTCAGGATGCAGCTAGGACTCATAAAATTCACAAAAGCAGTTCTTAGAGATGGAGAGAGGTGATTGGCATCCTACCTGGGGGCTACACCCACTTTCTTTGATATAACCAATCATAATCTCTCACCTCTGCAATGCTGGCCAATTACATGAATTTTGTTCTGTTCTTTGTTCTATGCTTATAAAAATGTATTGCACCTTCAGTTTGGGTCTTTTGGACAGAGGCAGGGTCATTTGACCTATCCTTTATTATCAGACTGTATGCCCCTATTAATATATGAGATCTTGCTTGGAGGATTGCCTCCATTTACCTTTTTCTTAATTCATTCAAGATGTGTAACACATGAGATCTACAGTGCCATAAATACTGTACAGCGAATAAAACTCTTTAAAACTAAAACATTTTTAAACCTGAATCTTACCTTCCACTGGATCATATGACTGACTGTTTGAGAATGTTGTACTATATACTGTACTTCTGTAAATCTCCCTACCTTGATTGCCCTCTGAAAACCAAGGAAGAGGTTCCTGAGATTTTAGTCATCTCTGTCAAAAGTTACTTAGACTGGTGAGTCTTTGATTCATTAACATATAGACAACAGAATATAAGAGAGGATTCAAAATATAGTGATAAATTTCCATTTCAAGAAAGCCTGTATAAGCAATACTACACACTGTATTCAGAACTGTCCATCTTTGCTTTTGTGAGTTTTCTTTTGTTCTCTGCTGTGCACTTTTTACTTCATTCTTTTCCCCCCTTTCTCTTTGCCTCCCCCAAGAAGGTTATGATTAAGCTCACACACACACACACACACACACACACACACACACACACACACACCCCTAGCCATAGATACAAACATATACATACACATAGACATACCTACATACATTTACATACTCATACATATACTTAGATACATAGAATCATACTTGTTTATAGACATATACCTTCATATGCATCTATGTAAAACCATACTATACTATACACAAATGTCCTCTGTTTCTATGAGAGAGGCTAACATCTCCCTTCATTAAGTCCAAATCTCTCCATATTTTTCTAAGTCTATCAGCTCATCATTTTTTATACCACAGTAATATTCCAACCTTATAAAGTCTAGTTATTTTAAATAGTCTAAAACAATATTGGTTAATATGGCTGACACATATTATAGTTTCCCTATTTTTCTCTTTTGGGGCTAATTATTTTTAAAAGACAGATTTCCTCATTTTAAAATTCAAGTTATTGGTCTTCAAAGGCAAGTCTTGGTTTTATCATTTCAGTTCTAATAATTTTAGCTATTAGCTTAGTCATTTCTCTTTTTCCCTATACTTTTTTTGTTGCTTTGTTGCTTTTACTTTAGTTCCTTTTTTTCTCTTAGATTTTTTAAAAAAGTCAACTATAACCCACTAAATTGTTCTTTCTTGTTCATAAAGAGATATAAAATTGAACCTAAATACTACTTTAGCTAAATCTCAGAGCTTTTGCTATGAGGCTTCTATGTAATTATTATTTATGATGTCATTGCTATATTTAAAAAAATAATTTCCTTTTCTACCCAGGAGCTACTTAGTTATTGCCTTTTAGATACATTCATCATCTGCTATTTATTGTTTCATATCTTCTTTGACTACAAACTTGATTGAAAGCTGATCTGTGCAAGGAGTATATAAAATCTTTGACCTTCCTATAATTATCTGTATCTTCTTTATGACTTAGCATATAATTATTTTTATGTACATTCTACATGAGCTTGAAAAAAAAAAGTATTCTTTGCTTTGCCATTGAATTCTCCTTATTTATCTCATAGCTGTTCAGTCATAATCCTCCAGATGGTTACTGGGCCCCTTTAGTTCTTCAGACAAACATGTATACCAAATGTCAGAGCTGGCTGGTGGCTCCTTGATATCATGTGGAATTGCTATGGTAACAGCTGTGTCAAGGGCTGACGCAGTAGATCACAGTGAGGTGACCTCTCTACTCTGAATGAAATTCCAATGTAAGCATACAGCTATCTACATGTACTATAGCACCAGGTTCTTCAGGAATGTGTAATGAGTCAGAAGGATCCTGAGAAAGGCAGCTCCCTTTCTTGACTATCTTGTCTGCACTGGCAGACTTGAGAGAAGCAAGGCAAAAGAGTGGGGATCCAAGAGGTGTTGTGAAAGGGTTTAAGAGCCAGTTTGAGACCAATGAAAACTCTTCAGCACTGGGGCTTCCTTTTGATTAGGGGAAAACCATACTTAGTCTTCTCCAAAATTCCTTCTATGTTGCTTCATGGTGGAATTCTCACATGTAATCCTGGGCAAGTCCCTTATGATGAATTGCAAAACACTCTCTAATTCTTACCAAAGCTTTTGATCTGTGTACAGAACTAGGTTGTACATCTCCTTCAGTCAACTTCTCACCAGAGAATTCAATCAGAAAGTAAACATGGTTCTCTCCCAAACATCGTTGGGTACAGGGCAATTATATATGCATGCACTGGAAACACCATGTGCTGAATCCAATGAGCCTTCTGCTCAGTTCTGCCTTTAGGTAATACCAAGTGTGGTAAGGGAGAGGTGTCAGACTGGTTGCATGGGATCCACAAGACTCCCAAATGAGCTGTAAAGTAGATAAAAATGTAATTGGGAAATGTGTAACAATAAATAAAATACCATAAAACATAGCTGACATCACATTTTAAGACAAAGTCATTATGTGATCTGCATGGATCCTTATGTAAGGCTTAGTGGGCCCTGCTTCAATTTGAATTTGAGGTGTAGCATTCAACTTCCTCATCCCTGTCAAAACTAACTCCTTTTTTAATAGATTGCTCTCAAAACATCAACCTTGGACAAGATGGATCTTGGCAGAGATTTTTTCCAACATTTTTTAGTACTATCACTATAGGTGAGGTGTATGTGTAAGGATGGGGCTGATACTCATCCCACCCTACTTGAAATGAGTGAAAAAACACCCAATCAGTTAAAAATACCTTAAATTAATTGTAAAAAGTCTTTAAAGTCATTGGATAAAGTAAATGGTGACAGAGAGGAATCCTGTTCCAATAGACTGAAAAACTTTATCATGCCTTTGGGGATCATTTACAAATTATCAAAAGAATTGGGAAAGGATCATCTTGTGCTAAGCTTCTTCCTCAGAATATCCTTTTATTCTTTAGGCATTGGAAAGTCACCAAAGTTAAACTTCTCTAGAGCCAACTTCAAAATCAACCCTTTTTTTGATGATCTCTGATCCCAAAAGTCTGTTTTCTTGCAAGCTCTCACATATATGGCATGATTTGTCAGAGTGTGCTGGTATTAATCACCAGTTCACTTTATGTAATAGGCTGCCAGTACTTTGAATATTCTGGAATTGTTCCCAATCCACTCTGACACTCCAGAGATGTTTGCTGGGCCTGGACATACCAGGGCCATGGTGTCCACTTTCTTACTGAGGCCAGAATCTTCCCTAGGGAACTCCAAGCTCATTCTAAAATGACCCAAATATGGATAGTCCTCACTCAGTCCACAGAGATCTAGCCCCTAAATAGTCTGTAGAGTCACATGCTACAGGTATCCTTCATCAAATGACATGGATATAATTGTCATGTAGGATTCACTGTTCAGCAGAATGTGACATAACACCTCTTGAATCCACACTGTTGCTGCTTCCTGAGGTCTGAGTACAAAAAGGAAAGGTTGATGGGTCAGGGATTAGGTTTTTTCGGAGCTGGGATGGCCCCCATCCCAGGCCTTGGCTACATTTCCCAATGTCGGTCCCTTGAAATTCAGCTTTTGGCATGTCAATTTCACATTCCTCTCTCAAGTGCATTCAATACTCATGTGTCCACAGTTGTAGCAAAATACAACTCAACCTCTTTTGCTGTTCTCTGTTGTTTCTGTTCCCAAGGCAGCCTGCCTCAGACTCTGAATCAGACTCTGAATTTGAAAAGAAATTTGAGTAGTTGTCTGTTGAACACCAAGAACCTGGCTTGGACTGTGTCTGAGTTTGCAGGCTTGGCCTTTACTTAAGTTTCTGTGCTTATACTTGATTAATCCACCAACCTGGAATCCTGAGTGGCCACTTTTGTTGCTTCAACATATTCTCCTTGTCCATATATTTTTGTTCTATCTGCTAAATCAATCCTATGATTTCTAAGTAACTGGAACAGAGAAGGGGTAGGGGCAGGGGGAGATCATTCTCTATGCTCATACCCTCAGCAGTCATATAGTTCAATCTCTCCCTGAAAGGAATTATCTTTGCTTGACAACCTCCAAAGGGAGAAACTTATAACCACTCAAGGCATCTCATTCCACTTTTGGACAGCTCTAATAGTTAGGAAGTTTCTTTTCTGACATCAAGCCTAAATATACCAATTTACAACTTCCATCTCTTGCTCCTGGCTGGCCTCTGGAGTCAAATAGAAAACATTTAATCCCTCTTCTGCACAAAAAGCCTTCAAATGCTTGAAGCTAGCTATCATGTTCCCCCTTAGCTTTCTCTTCTCTTCTCTAAGCCCCTCCAAATCCTTCAACTGATACTTATGTAGTATGGACTTAAGGTTTTTTTTGTTTGTTTTTGTTTTTATTTATTTATTTATTTATTTTTCCATTTGGGTTGCCCTTTTCTGGAAATTCACCAGCTTATGAATGTTATTCTTTAATGGTGATGCACAGAACTAAATATAATACTCTTGCTGTGGTTTGACCAGGATAGAGTAAATATGGACTATCTTCTTATTCCTAAAGAAAAAAACCTAACAACATTTCTTAAATTAAAATTTCATTTTCTTTTCAAATAGAGAACTTTTTCTCTCCTATCTATCTGACTTCCTTGTCCCCTCCTTCCACTCTTGCAATTAAGACAGAAAGGAAAGAAAACCCCAGAAACAGGGGTGGCTAGGTGGCACAGTGAATAGAGTACTGGCCCTGGAGTCAGAAGGACTTGAGTTCAAATACAGCCTCAGACACTTAACACTTACTAGCCATGTGACCTTGAGCAAGTCACTTAACCCCAGTTGTCCTGTCCTGCCCTCCAAAAAGAAAAAGAAAAACCCAGAAACAAAAAAACTTTGGTACAAATATAATAATGAGGCAGAACAAATATCCACATTGTCCATGTCAAAAATAAAAAAGCTACCATCTGCACTTTGAGTGCATCACTTCTCTAATAGAAGGAGAGCAGACTATTTCATTGTGAATCCTCTAGAATCATGATTGGTCACTACACTGATCAAAGTTCTCAAGTCTTTTGAAGTTCTTTGTGTTTACAATATTGTTGATGTTCTATAAATTGGTCTCCTGGTTTTGCTTACTTCACTCTGTATCAATTTCTATAACATTCTGGCTTTCTCAGAAACCATTCCTTTCATCATTTCTTAAAGCACAATTGTATTCCATCACACTTATATACCACAGTCTGTTTAGTCATTCCCCAATTGATAAATACCCCCTCAATTCCTAATTCTTTGCTACCACATAAAAGCTACTAGAAATATTTTTTGTAGTATGGGCCTTTTCCCTCTTTCTTTGATCTGTTTAGCATTTTGGGCATGGTTCTAAATTGTTTTCCAGAAAAGCCGTACCAAAGTTCACTGTTCCATCAACAATGCATTAATTTACCTGTTTTCCCACAGCTCTTCTAGTTTTTTGATTTTCCTTTTTTTGTCAACTCTGACAATCTGAAGTATGTAAGGTAGAACCTAAGGGTTGTTCTAGTTTCTATTTCCATAATAACTATTGTTTTGTATCACTTTCCATATAAATTATAGGATTAAATCTTATAAATTATGTGAAATAAATATATATTTTTCATTATATCATTTTAGAAATGAGACCTTTATCGAAGGAAATTGCAAAGATGTTCCCCCTCTTCAATTGCCTTTTTCTAATTTTGTTTCATTGGTTTTGTTTGTGCAAAAATGTTTAAATATTATGTAATCACAATTGCCCATTTTATCTCCTGTCATCTATTTTATCTTTTGTTTGTTCACAAACTCTTCCCGTATCCATTGATCTGACATTCATTTTCTTCCTTGCTTCTCTAATTTGTTTCTGATGTCATCTTATATGTCTAAATCTCATACCCATTTGGAAATTATCTTGGTACATTAATGTGAGATGTTGGTCTATGCCTGCTTTCAGTCATATGACTTTCCAGTTTTCCTGACAGTTTTTATGGAATAGTGAATTCTTGATCCAGTAGCTGGGATCTTTGGGTTTATCAAACACTTAGCTATTGTAAAGCTAAATCTTTCTTAATGCAGCCCAAGTCTGCATTATTGTTTTTGGCTGACCTATCACACTGCCAACTCATAGTGAATCTTTGACATATTAAAAACTTCAGTTCCTCCTTCCCCTCAAACTCATGCCTCCTCCATCCTACAGTTGTGAAGTTGATTTTTGAACCCAAGTGTGAAACATTTATCCCTGTTGCATTTAATCTTATTGGGTTTGGCTCAATGCTTTAACATGTTGAGATCTTTCTAAACACTTAAATCAGCCTATAGAGGTCTTTGTGTTTTACTGGTACTGAAGCCACCCTGATCACAACCCCAGTATATAGCTGTACCTCCAGCATTAGCAGGAAGCCAGAGGCTTTCTTTTCCACCTGTCAGAAAGTAGTTAGGAACCCCCCACCAGTGTCATCAGTATTCCCAGAAATTTCTGTTATAGGGAGTTGATTAGAAGAACTCCTGATCAATTTGTGATATTTCTTCTACCCTAATCAATTTGAAGAATGCAGAGTTTACTACAGACATATGAAGAACATCTCCCATGGACGTAGATTTGGTCACTGACATGTTATTGATCAGATGTCAAAGATTTAGACTGCCTCTTGATGAGGGCTTGAGGCTCAATAAGATGGACTTTTGTTGAAAGAATTGCTCCCTCTGCAATGTATAAAAGAAAGGCGAGAAATAACTTTCCCCTTCTCCTTTTCTCATGCTTTTATTTCTTGGATTTCCAGACTAGAGTGCAACAAGAGGGAGAAGGGATTTCTCTCTTTACCTCCCCCTATCTCCAGTCATGAGCATAAAATGATTATGAGTAGGAAAAACACATGGCAAGTGATCTCTGCTTGCCCAGAAAAGCCTAAGAGATGAGTGCCTCATAATCTGCTTCTGTTTCTTTTTCTGAGTTCAGACTGGAATCTTGAAAATAGGCATTTACTAGCCATGGAATTTATCTCTGGTGTAGCCTTGAGTCTGAGAGTTTCCAAGTTCTAATGTTCCCAAGAGATGGAAAATTCTGAATATTTAGATATCAGTACCCAGAAGGAAAAGATTTCCTTAAAAATTTGCTTCTTAAGGCAATGTGAAATATCTCATTGGAAAAACCGCTGACCTGGAAAATAGATCTAGGAGAGATAATTGAAAAATTATTGGACTACCTGAAAGCCATGATCAAAAAAAAGAATCTAGACACCATCTTGCAAGAAATTATCAAGCAAAATTGCGCTGATATTCTAGAACCAGAGGGCAAAATAGAAATTGAAAGAATTCACCGATCACCTCTTTAAAAAGATCCCAAAAAGAAAACTCCTGGGAATATTATAGCCAAATTCCAGAGTTCTCAGGTCAAGGACAAAATATTGGAAGTGGTCAGGAGGAAACAATTTGAGTATTGTGGAAACACAATCAGGATAGCGCAAGACCTAGCAGCTTCTACATTAAGGGATCAAAGGGCTTGGAATATGATATCTTAGAGGTCAAAGGAACTAGGACTAAAACCAAGAATCACCTACCCAGCAAAACTGAGTATAATGCTATAGGGGAAAATATGGTCATTCAATGAAATAGAGGATTTTCAAGCATTATTGATGAAAAAAACAGAGCCCAACAGAAAATTTGACTTTCAAATACAAGAAGCAAGAGAAGCATGAGAAGGTAAACAAGGAAAAGAAATAATAATGAACTTATTAAAGTTGAACTATTTATGTTCCTACATGGAAAAATGATCATTGTAACTCATAAGACTGTTCTCAGTATGAGGATAGTTGAAGGGAACATATGTGTGTGTATATGTATACATACATACATATATGTGTATAGGAGGGCATATGTGTATATAAATATATATGTGAGTGTGGGCATATGTATGTTCATGTATACATAGACAGAGGACATAGGATGAGTTTAATATGAAGGGATGATATCTAACAAATAGAATTAAAGGGTGGCTAGGTGGCACAGTGAATAGAGCACCGGCCCTGGAGTCAGGAGGACCTGAGTTCAAATCCAGCCTCAGACATTTAACACAAAACTAGCCATGTGACCTTGGGCAAGTCACTTAACCCCAATTGCCTTGCCTCCCTCCCTCCAAAAAAGCAAAAAAAGAAAAAGAAAAAAAGAAAAGAAAAAATAAACATTAAAAAAATAAAAAATAAAATTAAGAGGTGAGAGGGGGATTAATTGGGAAAAGGAGAAAGGAGAAGACAGATTAGGGTAAATTATCTCGTATAAAAGAGGCAAGAGAAAACTGTTATAATGGAGGGGAAGACCAGGAAGGTGAAAGGGAATGGAACAACTTTCTTCTCATTGAATTTAACTTAAGGAAGGAATAAAATACACACTCAGTCGGATATCTTATCCTACAGGAAAATAGAGGGGTAGGGGATAGGAGGTAGATGATAGAAGGGAGGGCAGATTGGGGGAGAGGGTAGTTAGAAGGAAACATTTTTGAAAAGGGATAGGGTCAAAGGAGAAAATGGAATAAGTGGGGGACAGGATAGAATGGAGGGAAATATAGTTTCACAATATGACAACTATGGAAATTATTTGGGTAACTGGACATGTACAACCTATATTGAATTGCTTGTCTTTCTAGTGGTGGCAGGTGAGGAAGAGAGGGAGGGGAAAAAATCTGGAACTCAAAGTTTTAAAAACAAATGTTTAAAAAAAATTGTTTTTTACATGCAACTGGGAAATAAGATGTACAGGCACTGGGATATAGTCTTGCCCTACTAGAAAGTTAGGGGGGTGATAGAAGAATGTTATGGGAATCTGAAGATCATCCCTGCCCCTGGCCCTTTGATAGGCTTAAGTGGCTCTAAGAACCTTCCCTGGTTTGAAAGTATACTCTGTCCCCTAATAGGCTGAATGTGGTCACATGGAGCCTGTGGCGGGAGGCTTGTTCTTCAGGAATGCCCACACCTTATTACTTTGTGATTGGGCAGTGGGTTAAAAGGGCTGTGACAGGAGAAGGCTATATATACACAGATCTGAGTTTTTGCTTTGGGGCTCACTTTGAGAAGAGTTGTGTGATGTGGCCAGACGAGACTCTGGGAAGCCGTTAAGCCCCTCAGCTTTGAAAAACCCAGATGTT
>CM053585.1:494929647-494970460 GCA_028646515.1 Pseudochirops corinnae | reverse complement strand
AAAAAAAGAAAGAAACTGGGCATTAAAATATTTTAAAAAGCACACAGAAAACAGAAATAAACAGCAAATTCTGAAAGTCAGGGAAGAGAAGGAAGACTAGCCAGTTTTGAAAGTAACATTTAATTATGCACATGTGCTCTTCCATTTGTGTTCTACTTCATATATGAAAATCCTGGTTTGGAGTACTTATATTGTGAATAAAAAAAATAAAAATTAACAGTTTTAAACTGTACCAAAGCTTCTGGAACACCTATATTGTACAGGTTAACTCCCCAGCTTGCATAAAAGTTCCATGAGGGCAGAGATATCTAGTCATTGTCTTTGTATCTGTTCTCAGTGTGCAGCAATCTCTAGCTCAGTGCAGGCGCTCAATAAACACTCAACTGACTCCTACCTGCAAGACCTCACATCTATAGCACAACAATCACCTCTCTCAGTTCTCAACCCACCTTCCCTAAAAACCCACCTCAACCTTCAAAGATACTCCTTCAAGATAATTTTCAAAGTACTAAATAATCAGGCCCACTAATTTATATTTATGTTCAAATACCAATAGAGTCAAAGAAAATAAGAGTATGTAACTAACAGGCAGTTCACAAAAAGGCAGCATTCTACACAAACAACTCAATTTTACTGTTACGTAAAAGTTATGCCAACTGGATACCAACCATTCTTTTTCAAGGTTTTTATGAGGATTATATGTTTTTTCTTGCTTTTTCTTCCTTCTTTTGGGGTTTTATTTTTCACCGTTATCATATGCCCATTAAAACATCAATATTCCCTTCAACATATGCATCAGAAATAATTACCATCTAAGAACATACCATATTAAAGACCACCTCCAAGAAAATAACAAGTATAGAGTCACAGTTCTTATTTCCATATATTCACAACTTTATTATCAGTTTCAGTCTATTGCTTCTATTTTAATTTACCTGAGCTAGGGTTGGAATAGAATTTTGACCAGTCTGAGTCTGTACATGAGCAGAATTGCTGTCTGTTACGGAATCTGTTACACCTCCATCCTGCTGAGATTCAACTGTTTCCATGGTCATTTGTCTGAAAAGAAAACAAAAAAGGGAAAACTATTAGGCACCCATCTCAAGAATCACTATTTATGTTTGACTCTGACATATCATTTGTAAAATTTTTTTTTACATTCAAAGTGAACGTTTAATCCTACAGAATATATCAATACAGTACAAATTCTAAATCTCTAAATTCCAGGCAAGTTATGCTATTGACATTGCCCAAGGAAAGCAGATTTTAAAAAAAACACGCTGTTCTCTTATGATCACCTATAGCCAAATGATTGAAATTGTGGGCTTATTCCTTAACTATTTATAATAAAAGTTCATCAAGTTTTCAAAAGGTAGGTGGGAAAGTCCTTTGTTATTATAAAGCAATATATAAATGTGAGATACCATTATTATTATTATCAAAACAACTGCTGATACTGGCATGAAAAGATATCATATATTTAGAACTTAAAGGAATCTCTTGATGTAGCTCAACTCCCCTCACTTTACAGAAGAAGGAATTAAAGCCATATCTATTGTACAAAAATAATTTATTCATTATTTATTCAAGCCGCCTATGTCTATAACACAGGATTATAATAAGATTAATTTATTTTTTTAGTCATGCAGTTAACGATAAGTCTATCATGTAGTTTTATCCATGTGAAGCCAAAGTTACATGTAAGAGACTTTAGTTATTTTTAAGAAATTGATCTATTTCTACAGGGATATCTTTTTAAATATTTTCAGTTTCCTTTTAAATTTAATTTAAATAAGTTATCATCTTGAATTTTTTTCTAGAAGAGTAAGTAATCCTCTAATAATTTTACTTTCAAACTAAAAGGTGAAAATGTGAAATCTTTTAAATGACATGCTCACTAAATGAAGTAGGCAACAATTCATTTTTAAAATGATCATTTTAAAATTTCTCTTCCTGATTGTGAACCTCCTGCAAACCCCCTTTCCCACTTATTATGACCACAATAATATATTTTCACCAGAATAGTCTAAAAAGACATGTAAAAAATTCACCTAAAGAGTCAGCCTCCAACAATGCTTCTCAGACTAGCCATTTCTTTTCCATTTGTATTAACACCTGATTTCTAAGTTTTCTAACTTCATCACATTTGCTTCCTATTTATTAATCTGCCCATACTCCATTTTCTAGTATACCTTAAAAATAGCTGTCGAAATAATTATTTCTCAAAAGGAAGGTGATTATGTCACTTTCATAATAACTTCCAATAACCTACTGCCATTATTTAGTACTCTAAATAAAAAATTCTTAGCTTCCACTCCTTCTAAAGCAAACACCTAATCTCGTTCATTTTCTACCCTCAACTTTGTTATTCCTCAACTTGGTCCCTTTACTTTTAAGATCAAACCAATCTATTTGCCTCTCACCATCCAATTCAGATTGATTATTCTTACCTCTTTGCCTTTAATCATACCAATTCTTCTATCTCAAGTACCCTGCTTTCTTTAAACAAGCAGCACTGTTCTTTAAGACTCAGCTCAATACTCACCTCTTTTGATGAAGCCCTTTCTTATCACCACATGATTAAACTATTCTATATACATTTTACCTATTTGGAACTTAAATATGGCAACTTAACCTATCCAGAACTCAGCTGAAAACCAAGAAAAAGAAAAAAAAGGCCCTCTGAACAAAAAAAAAAAAGTCCATGCACTAGAGGCACCACAGGGCCTGGGCCACCCACAGGGCCTGGGCTCAGAGCCTGTTTTTCACTCTTATATCAATCATTATTCAAAAAACCTTGATTATCTTGTTTCCAACCAAGCCCACAGCCAATTCAAAACCAGGGAAGGCTATCTGCTCTACAGGCAGATACAATGTCAGCCGCAAAAAGTAAGACCTACAAGAATGAGAGAGACAGAAAAACTATAAAAAAAACAGATAAAACTAACAAAACCAGAGCAGGCTAGAAGTATTTAAGGCATCAATATAGCAACAACCCCTTAGGCCATTTTGTATTACAAAACCGTATAGTAAAAATGACCCCAAATCACCTAGAAAGGTTATATCCTGTTCATGGTACTGTTTATAAGAAAGCAGAGGAGAGTTTAATATGAATATGATTTCTATCTCTGATCCAGCTACTCAGTATTAACTGAGACTACTTGCCACACACTCTGTGTGTGTGTGTGTGTGTGTGTGTGTGTGTGTGTGTGTGCAGTGCGATATACAAAGTAGTTCAATAAATTATATCTCGGATGAATGAATACATAGTTTATATTTATTTCTAACATAGTTTAACACTGAAGAGAAAAAATAACTTTCATTTGTCTATCATTCTAACTTTAACTTTTTCAAAGTAAAACTTTTTTAAAAACCAGATAAACATAAATTTACCTACCTTATACTTGTCTTAATATATTTTTTCCTGCCACATTTGCTCATTATTAAGACATTTGTAAACAATGCTTTGCTCCTTCCCAGTTTTCTTCTTCTATTTATCCTGCAGTAAAATTATACTTTTGAATTTGGGATATTACAAAATTTCCATCAAAACAATTTAAGACTTTGTTGTCAAAATTAGACCAGGAAGGAGATAATTCTAATTTTCATACAATTAAAATGACATAAGATAAAAGCAGCAAGGTAAAAATTCCAATTATTCATTCAATCTGCTTTTTTAAATACTTAAATTTTCTGTTTCATTGTCACATTAAAGTTTTCACCACATCAATAGACTTCTAAAATTACAGTATAAAACTTAAAAGTAACTGCCTTAAATATAAAAATGTGATATTCATTGCCCTCACAATTCTATCATTAGTTGCCTCTTCTCAAAATCAAATATATGTATTAATAACACCTTAGTTCGAGAGCCAGCAACACTCGATTAAAATTCTATGAAGGTCGAATTTTGCTAACAACGAAACGCCACTCAACTTCCACATCTCATCTGTATCTTCTGTGTCCCTCACACTCTGCCTGGTAGTGCTCCACACACATATATTTTGTGACAGGTTTAAAGGCTTCCTTCAACCTAAAGATTATTTTAACCAATTTAACTATAAAACAAAATGCCATCAATCCCAAATTTCTAAAGGACTGCCTTTTAAAATTATACGTTGACATCTTTATATGTACAAATACATGACTAGGACAACAAATTCAGGAAAACAGAATGGCACTTGGATATGGAAGCCTACCTGGAGGTAGTCTATTAATTCTAACGATAAAGGATAGAATGGTTTTTGCCTGTGAAATCAGTAGGAAAATGGCTGAGTACCAATATTACTTTTGTTAGTTCCTCTTTTTACCGCCAAAATGCTAATGTCATATCAGCACCATGTCCATGTTCACCAACAGTCAAAGTGGCATAATTCATCTCTCTATCTTTAAGGCTGATGCCAAAGGAATGTGGCTGCCACACCACCCCATAGTGAGGAGAGGTGATGATGGCACTGTCACCTATTACTAATTAGGGATGTTAAATATCATAGGATAAGACAACGAAATACCTTTGACCACTAATGATGCTTTCTTCTACTGTATCTGATGGTTTTTGTCCTTCCCCAAATAATGAGAAGCTTCCTGAAGACAAGGTACTGTCTTACACAGTTGTGTCATTTGCTTACTGTGTGCCAGGTACTGTGTTAAGCACTAGGGATACAAATATAAATATAGTCCTGGCCCTCAAGAAAAGACACAAAAGGCTTCTTTATCAAGAGCCTGGGCTAAGCACTTGTCAAATTAACATAAAAGGTGCTATCTTTGGGGCCACTACAACCACATGAGTAATACATGATAATGGAAACCTCAAGGAAAAGAGACCAGTTCCCCCCATAGTTATTCTCAAAATCCTCCCTTGGAGAGGAAAAAAAATGTTTCCCTGGTGAAATACTACAGTTATTTTGATTCTCAACATCTTGCTCAGTTTTTATTTAATTTTTACACTGTCTGATCCTAAAGAATTCTGGTAGAAATCCAACTCACCACCAGTATGTAAATCCATTTTCTTTAGCACAACAGCTAACTTCTCATTAAAATTATTTATAAGTAATATTCTTTTTTATTTTGAAGACAATTGAGGTAAAGTGACTTGCCCAGGGAAGTGTCTGAGGCCACATATGAAATTAGGTCCTCCTGACTCCAGGGCTGGTATTCTATCCACTGCACCACTTAGCTGCCCCTATAAGGAATATTCTTTAAACAAAGATTTGCTTTTAAACAATGTCTAAATTAGGGAATAGATGTTAATTTTGTACTTAAAAATACTTAAGTCTACTCTGCTATGTTCACTGCAAGCATCAAACAACTCTTAACATCGCAACTTTGGAGATAGACACAGTGATATTTAGACATTAATATATCTCTTTTAATATTGTCTAAGAAAAAAAAGTGAGGCTTCTATATAGACCTTTGAAAAGAAAAAATTTAGTATAAGCTGCATTAAACAAAAATGTTCCAGAAATGAAGGAGAAAAAAAAAACAACATACTCTATCATCTCTCTAGAAATTGTAAATTACTTCAAGTCCTAAGTTTGAGCAGTTTCATTACGTGTATGATGTCTATTTCTAATTCAAAAGATTTAGATCCAGGGTTCCTGACCTTTTTCTGGTCCCATAGTCCTTATAACCTTTCAAGTTTACCACTGTACATGTGAAGAACAAAACAAGAGATTAATTTTTCAGAAATAAAAACTATTCCCTTGATAAGCTTTTTATACCCCAGGTTGGGAACCATTGATCTAGACAAATGTTTATGAACCATTTAAAATATAAAATGACGATTCGTAACCAGCTTCTTCTGAAATATGTATATACTATCTGGACGCTCTCATGAAAAACAAGGGCATCACCGAACGACTTCTAGAAGACTCACCTTAAAACGTTATTTTAGGGACATGATTTGTCTTTGACATAAATAACATTTGCCCAAAAGACACGCTCTATGTGGGACTATTAATTTAGAGTTAGAAGGAACCCAAAGGTAATCCAGTCCAGCCTCCTCACTGCAGATAAGGAAAATCAGGACCAGAGAGAATAGACGACGATTTGCCCAAGATGGGACTTGAACCCGGAAATCCAAGTCCTTTGATTCCAAATCCAGACTTTTTTTTCATCATACAATACTGGCTGCCACGTGAAGTTTCCTTTATTTATTTATGTCTTTATTTATTTATTTTGCCTTTTGGAGGGGGGAAGGTAGGGCAATTGGGGTTAAGGGACTTGCCCAAAGTCACACAGCCAAATTTGTGTGGGCGTTAAGTGTCTGAGGCTGCATTTGAACTCAGGTCCTCCTGACTCCAGAGCCAGTGCTCTATTCGCTAAGCCACCTAGCCACCCCAAGTTTCCTTTATTTTTAAGTGATTGTGTTAAGATGGCCTGAAAGAAATATTCCGCTGTGTATAACTGATATAGAATATATGAAAAAACAACTGTAAAGAATTCACAGAAAAGAAAAACTGACAATTCTAATGAACATAAAAGCCCACTCATTTGTTATATCAAATGTATAATCAAATATAAGCCCCAAATCGCACACAAATGGCCCCATTAAAAGCTATTCAATAATAAGTTAGAAGTTTAATATAGTACTTAAGGTTTGCAAAATGCTTTATGTAATATCTAATTTGATCTTCAAAACAACCCTGTAAGGTGGGTGCTATTATTACCACTATTTTACAGATGGGAAACTTACGGCCAGACTCACTGCACTAAAGTTTACAAAATCTATCACTCAAAACACACAAAAAAAGGACAAATGGTAGATACAGCAACATGTCAAGGCTGAAGAGCATTTGGGTGGTGAAGTGGATAGAGTGCCAGGCCTGGAGTCAGGAAGTTATTGCTCCTAACTTGTGTATGACTCTTTGTGACCCCATTTGGGTCTTCTTGGTAGAGATACTAGAGTAGTTTGCCATTTCCTTCTCCAGCTCATTTTACAGATAAGGAAACTGAGGCAAACAGGGTTAAGCCCAGAGTCACACAGCTAGTAAGTGTCTAAAGCCAAATTTGAACTCAGGAAGATGAGTTCCTGACTTCAAGCCCAAGTACTCTTATCTGCTGACCTGCCCAGGAGTCATGAAGACCTGAAATCAAATCAGCCTCAGACACTTACTGGCTGTCTGGCCCTAGGCAAGTCACTTAAACCCTGTTTGCCTCATTTCTTCATCTGTAAAATGAGGGGGAGGAGATAGCAAACCACTTCAGTGTCTTTGCCAAAAAAACCCACAAAAAAGGGGTCATAGAGTTTGATACAACTGAAAAACTGAACAACAAAATCAAGGCTAAAAATAAATCTTACTGTTCAGAGAAGACAGGATTTTATTTAATTTTTTTCATTTAACTTCTTAATTCTCCTAGAAATCTCTGCTTAAATCTAAGCCACCCCAACAATTTTAGCTTGGAATGCTCTCATAAGAAAACATGTTCCTTCTTTTGAAAGTCCTTTGGCAGGCAAAAAACATTATGAAAATGAAAAAATCGGAAACTTAAAGTTTTACTGTCTTCCACAATTTACTCTGTCACAGATACAAGTCTCCAGATGATCCTGGTAACAAAATAGAAATATCTTCCTTCTTGCCTGAATAAACTAAGCCTGGGACTAAATTATGCAAACTGTCCATCCATTTAGATTGCCCAAATTCATTATATAATTCATGCTATTCATCAAAAGGAGGAAGGGGGAGTCTAAAAATTAAAAGATTACGCTTATTAATTACATAAATTCGAGAATGGGGAAGGGGTTTCACTTTTTTTGTACTAGTTAAGGGAGATTATCATACCATTAAGGTAACAAATCACAGGTAACCAAATCAAAATACCCAAAATCAGCTGCTTTTTTTTCCCCTGTTGCCTATGCATTAAATACACAATTTTAAGAAAACCAGAGGTGACATTTAGGAATTTGCATCATTATGTCCTGATGATAAACTAGACTTGAGGCTAAAGGAGAAAAGGTTGGAGTAAAAGTCAGAACACATGTGTTTAATCTCAAACTGCATATGACCCAATTTAAATTTTTCACCTATACTTTGGACTACTCTGATGACCACAGTAATCTGGAAATCCAGGGTTAACAGAAGTTACTGGTAGCTCTTAACACTGTTTAACCACATAATAAAAGCAGATCAGTGTTACCAGTATCTGCAAGTTGTCTTTTTTTTTTTTCTAACACTGTACCAGTGGCTTTAGAAAAATACAGCATTGGGGGGAACTAGGTGGTGCAGTGAATAGAGCACAGACCCTGGAGTCAGAAGGACCCGAGTTGAAATCTAGTCTCAGACCCTGGGCAAGTCCCAATTGCCCTGCCTTCTCCCCTACAAAAAGGAAAAAAAAAATAGAATAGAAAAATACAGCATCCTACATATTTTCAATGACCTGAGCTTGTGCATTGAGTTTCCATACAAGGAAGGTACAAGGAAGATATTTTTCCAGCTCTAAAGAAGTATGAGGGAATTTTTCCTCTAGCCATTGTAATCTTAGAGGGATAAAGAGAAAAAGAGTTAGAAGGGAAGATGAGGAAAACTAAAAGATAAAAAAGGTGAGGAAGAGATGAGAAGTTGTTCTCATTTTCTCCCGTGTTAACATTCCCAATGCCTTTCTTTTTCAATAGAACATTCTTCTTATAGGTTTTTGGGCTGGGGGCAGAAGCACAAATAATTTTAAAACTGAAGGATAGGAATGGTTCCTTTATAACATAAAAAACTAGGTATTGTTAAATAATTTATCTCATCAAGAACTGTATATAAGAATCACTCATGTTTCTAATGTTTTAAGGCTCATAAAACACTTTCCTTACCATTGAATGAGGTAGGCAATTTACGTATTATCTTCATTTTAGAGATTAGGAAACTGAAGCTCAAAGAAATTAAAATTGTCCACGGGTACCCAGCTTAGTGCCCAAGCTGGGATTTAAACCCAAGTCTCCCAATCCAGTTCCTGAGACCTTTCCATTACAGACTATTCTGCCTTTCACATTAAAAAATTAATTGAACACCTTGAGGTTGGCAGCTTGGGGGTGGGGGTGGGGCAAACATCAATTTCATATAAACAAAATTTCCTTCGATCATGTTAAAAATTTGCTATATTGCTTAGCTCAGAGTCATATGCTGTGCCATTCAATCATTTGGAGGCAATCTCAGATTATCCTGAGGGAAAGCTGATTGATTTTTTCTCTGAATTCTACTGAGAGTATTAAAATTGGATACCGTGTGATGTGAGGATTCTTGAACAATTAAAACAAACCCAATAAAGTAATATGAAAATCTACCTAGACATTACATTGTTTTGAAATTTTGATCTTCCCTTGAAAAGGAAAAGATCTAATGAGAAAAGGGTTTGAAGGACACACAATTTTACCATGCAACCACTGAGTCTAATTTTTACAAATTTATTTTGGGCTTCCATTCACTTATTCTTTATCAGACACTCTTAACTTGGTGGCTTTTAAGTATTTGTACAATTACAAGTTAATATGAAGGCATCATAAGATTTTTTTACTTTTACTTCTTCCTCTAATATCACAGATATTGAAACAGACAGCTTCCATTACTTATCTCCTTCTCCATCCTCCCTGACCTCATTCCCCATAAAGGCAAAGTATGCCTGACCCTTTTACTGGAGAAAAGGATTATAATAACTTCCTACTTTTCGAAGATAAAGTGTTGAAAAGTTCCACTTTCTCTCTCCTCTGCCAAAAGATAAACATAGGTAATTTGGGGCAGTACAAGGAGTACCTGAGTTGAGATCAATAAACATTTTAGGCAGCGTGAGCTTCCTGTTAATTCTCTGTAATACTGAATACACTTCAGATAGAAAATGACATAATACTTCAAAGTAACAAAATCAGTTTATTTTTCAAAATGACATAACTCTGACCACATTTTTCCTTCTGAAAGGAAAAGAAAACAAAACAAATAATGACAAAATATCTGATTGTCAAGATACATAGTAAAAGAGAACTCAGTCCTTGCAGACAAAACAAGAGTCTCTAAGTCAAACTAAGACACAAAGGACAAACTAATACCTACAAAGACCAAATCAAAGAAATGAGAAGAATCCAGAAACTGATGGGAGTCATGCAGGTGAATCACAGACAAGTGCCATTTTAAAGACCTGGGGTAGAGACGTGAATAGGGAGAAGTTTAGTAGGGCCCTAAGACTTCAGAAGCATTAAAACAAAACGGTCCCAGGTGTACAAGGACTGAACAGGATGTCTAAAATGGCCACGTGATAGTCCCAGAAAAAAAGGAAAAATATAGCAGCCAAGGTTAAAAGTAGGGTGTTAATAGGAGAACCAAGTTTAAGATTAATCAGGTTTTCCAAAAAATCATTTAAGTTCAATAATTTTGAACAGAAATAAGTTTCTGAATACACCTTTAAAATAAGTTAATATTTTGAATCCAAATCATAATTAAAAGCATGGGTTGATAAGTATAAGGGGAGATTTGGTGTTATTCCAACTAATTTCTTTATCATCAACTAGTCAACATTTTTATGCAGATTGTAATTTTGGTGACTAGAGTCAAAAATTCAAAGTTCAAGATTATCTAATCCCCAGTTGAAGGGATTTTTTTCCACATGACTCCTGCCTTTTGCCTATTTTCTTGCTTATGACAACCTAAATCTAAAGAGAGTGGAACTCAGAGGCAACCAACCCACCAGGAGAAAATAATTTATTTGGAGGAAGGTAAAGAGAGGGCTTGAATAAATGTTTGTTTTAAAAGAGGATTCATTACAGAATTCTTATGTGTTAATTTCTTATTGTATTTAAAAGAAAGAGTTACAAAAAAAAATTGTGTATGTAACTGTTCAGATGAACCTCTACTGCTTACAATAAAATTTTTAACTATTTTGGAAAACAGTGAGATGAGGGAGGCTGATAACTAGAATAATGTTTGAGAAATTTTCTATCTTATTTATTCACATTATTCCTGTTTACTAATAGTAAATATATTTGAGCAGCAAGATGCTTCAGTTTAAGTATTCTAGGGGGCATATTAAATCACTTTGTAGAAACAATAAGCTTTTGGTTGGTTTTAAGTAGAGCACAAGTACAAAATTGCATATACAGTATCACGGTTTTTTCAACTGTGTTGAATACATGACTTTTTGCACCATTCATGCCAGTAAAGAGAATCAGAATTAGAAATTTCACCATCTTATTTAGTGCTGGACTTTTCCACTTGAAAGTTTTTCCAAGGAAAGGTTAGCATATAAATTATCACTAGTATATAAAGAAATGAAACACAATGAAAGATCTGGATGTATTTAGCATAATTCCTAAGAGAAACCATGCCATTTTGATAGCTAAACAACATTAAAATAATTCATTATAAATAATGGTTAACAAAATCAGTTTATTTTTTCAAAAACGGGCACATACAGATTAAAACGTCAGAACCGACTACCACTTATAAAAAAACCACTCAAACACAATTTTTACCTGGTTATCTTTCTCTGTGGTAAAAGACCATGAAAAGGTACACAAACAGTACAAAAAATGACTCCAAAAACCTCGTTAAAACTTTCATTATACTCGAAATATTAGTCCAATTCCATTGCGTAAACAGATATAAAATGTTATCAAAATATAAAAGAAACATTTTCTAATTCTGAACTGGTCTGATATCAAAATGGCAAGAAATCCTTAATTCCCAAAAAAATTTTTTTTTTTACCTTGGAAAATTCCCTTGATAAATCTTTCTAGTCTAATCTCACCTTCCTCTTTGCAGGAGTTGTCTCAGAGCCATCATAATATCAGCCGTCCCCATCAGAACTTTTTTGAGTCAATCACATGACATGTTTGAAATAGTACTGTAGGATGTTTTAAAACCTGAAAAAAAAATCTATTGTATGCTGTTCCAGGAAATTTGAATAATTCTCATAATTCTAATTAAGTCATAATTCTAATTTAAGTTTTCATTCATTTTATTAATCTTGAGGATGACTCTCCCAAGGTAACTATGATTTAATCTACTTCCTAGGAATTCTAGAAAGAAATTATAGAAAATCATTAATGATCAAGTCAAAAACTTATAGGCCCCACAGTAACAATACCAAATTTATAATTTTTAATTTTTAAAATAAAAAAATTGCTCCTGAACTTTTAACAATTAAACAATAAACATATATACAAATGTATATGTGAATAAGTACAGAATCATTACAATAACTACAAAATAGAAACTAATACCAATGGAAATCACATTTTACTACATATACTAAGTAAGTGCAGGTGTAAATCTCCAAAAGTTGACAATTCTGATAATAGTTAAAAAGAGTCAGACTCTTATATTCCAGCTGAGTAACTGTGCAAGCCACTCTGCCTTTAAACATTCATTTATACCAATATACAACACCATCAAGGCCGAAACAGGCTGTTTTGCGAAAAATTCTTCGTTTTAAGCACGACAATAACGTATTTTTTCAAGCATTTTTATTACAGCATGTAATAGAAAAAAAGGTGTTTTATGATATGGATGGTCGAAAACTATCCTGCCTGTTTCTGCAGGCATTAAATCTCAAATGCTTGAGGATCGTGATGGAAGAAAACAGATCAAAAATGAAAAGAAAAAAGAACAAATGTTCTCAATGACCATGAGTCAAAATCAGCACTTAAGGTAACACATATATGTGTTCAATAAGGTTGGAAGTAAACAGTAGGGGCTGCGGGAAATGACATGACAGTGAAGCACACGTTAGCAAATATTCACTGGGTCACCGATATATAGGGTTTTAAGACGTGCCAAGTTAATATTATCTCATCCCACATTAACTGGAATAATCTCTTTCAAGCTTGAACACAATTTACAATATTCTTTGTTCTCTGGGAAATTAGGTTTCAATAATACAAAAGGATAAAGGCTGAAAGAGTTGGACACGTATTAGTAAAATGCCCCAAAGGACGTTTACTTCTAATACATTTTTTCATGCTGAATCATTTTCCACCTTGGATCATTTCAAAAAGGAGGGAAGTACACATATGCCACCATTCCATAAAACGAATAAAAGTAAACGGAAGACAAACTTTTAGTCTAGCTCTGTTAAAAGGTTTGCATAGAAATTCTAATTAGTCCTGGCTCCACTCCAGGGGGCCCACAAAGTCAAACATTTGGCAATTTTTTGAAAACCTATTTCTAGGTTAACTCAACCCTCTCCTTTGCTTTAGCATTTAACAAAGTAACTTGACATTAAATTTTGCTAAACATTTCTAAACAGATTTCAAATTCAGAGATCAAGCAAAAATAGAAAGAATATTTGAGACAGCTTGTCCACAAACTAGTTAATGATCACTTAAAACCCTCTAAATGTCCACACAGGCAGTAAAAACTAACCAATTAAGAAATCAACCTTCATAGGCTTTATCCTTCACAAACCATTAATAAACTAAACAGCCTCTTCATATCTTCTTGAAAAAGGATTAAATTAAGTTTATAAGGCATGTCATTTACACCAAAAGTTTTTAAGACCTAACAGGTCACGGAAAATATAAGGCCACAGTCATGAACTATGAAGCCCACTTCGGATGCCAGCTTTTTAAGGTCCCAGTACCCCAACCATCCTTGTAAGCTAAGCACTAATTGTGGCCATTCTACAGATAAAGAAACTGAGGATGGGCGAAATTCACAAGCTTTGTCCCCGGATCGCGAGGCTGTCTTACGCCCATTACACCAGATGGCTCCTCGGGAAGCCGATTCGGTGCAGAGGAGGCAGCTCCAGGTTCTCTAGACTGTATCATAATCTAGACATAAACTCTGACGCCCTTGTGACAAACCAAGGTCACCTCACACCCGGCCTCCTACAACGAACCCCCAGGGTCCGGCCGCCGCCAAGTCCACAAAGTCCACCTCCATAGCCGGCGGAGCTGCGGCCCCCGGGCCCAGGCGGCCGGCAGGGCGAGGGCAAGGGGACGATGATGGGCGACTCCGTCCACCCGGGCTGCAAAGTCCAAAGCAGACACCGAGGAGGTGCCGGGGAAACGCCCGAGGGGCCGCGGTCAGTCCGGAAGGAGAGGCGGGCGGGAGGCGCGAAGCCCGGGCTCGCCGGCCCAGACCTGGTCTTCCTGCCCGCGGGAGGTGGGTGGAGGAACGTCCAGGAGCGTCGGCCCGCGGGGAGCGGGAGGGCGGCACTGTCCCGGCAGAGGGGTCCGAGAAGGAGCGAGAAGGTGCAGTTGGGCCCGGCCGCCCGCCTCCCTCGCTAGCCAGGCTCCGGGTCCTCCTGGGCGGCCCAGGAGGGAGGCAGACAGGTAGGCGGGGAGGCTCTGGAGCGGGGCCGCCTCTGCTCGGTTCGTCCCCTTCCCTTCTTCCTCCCTTCCCCCTCCCTCCTCCTGCTCCCCATCCCCCGGGCAAGACCGCGCAGCGCAGCCCCGGGTCCGCCACTGCTGCTGCTGCAGCTGCTGCTGCTCCTCCTCCTCCTCCTCCGCCTCCGCCGCCTCCTCTTCCTCCTCCTCCTCCTCCTCCTCCTGCTCCTGCTCCTGCTCCTGCTCCTCCCGCTCCAACGTCGGCGGCTGCCGGCTCTAGGTCTTGGGGCAGACGCGCTACTTACCCGCCGCGAAGGGATTTACGTAGCGGGCCTCGTCACTGATTACGGGCAGGAGGAGGTGGAGACGGAGACCCGGGGCCGCCGCTCAGAAGCGGCGCCGCCGCCCAGCAACCCCGCCGACGGCAGTCGCGGCGGCGGCTCCACGTAACCCCCACGTCAGCTCGGATGCGACGAAGGCTTCTTCGCTGGGGCCGAAATGTAGCTCCGAAGCTGCGGCAGAGCCGAGCCGCCGCTTCGCACCCAGCCCTCCCCTCCCCCACTCCCTCCTTACCTCCCTCGGGCACACGCAGCGGAAAAGTTCAAAGCTCTAACTCCGCCCCCTGCCGGCCGCGAGCGGGCAGGCGGCGCTGACAATTCAACAATTAAATAGAACGAGCTGGAAGGGGGCGGGGGGAGGGGCTGACCCGAAGGGTGAAGGGGGGGTGAGAAGGGAAGGGAGCTGAGCTGGGGGGCGGGGCCTGAGGAGAGGGGCGGGGTGGGGGTGGAGTGGAGAAGTGGAACCGGAACCAACGGCAGCGCGCGCGGCGCTCGGAAAGGCAATTGGTTGCGAACAGCTAAACGGCCGCTGACCTGGCCTGCCCCCCCCCCCCCCCTGCCCCCCGGCAGGCTTGAGAGCTTGCTCTCCTCTGCCTCTAGCCGCCCGTGGCGATTTTTCGCGAATTCTGGACCGTTGTCCGAGCCTGGAAACCTGGAGAGAGGCGCTCCTCTGCCGAGGGCTTCCCGGGCAAGTGAGGCGGGGCGGAGAGAGGCCGTCCGTGACCGGCAGGCGTAGGTTTCCTGCCTGCTATGACCGCCAGCTGCAGCGCCGCGCGTCCTCCCTTCACTTCCTCGCCGTCACAAAAGCCCCGCTGCTTGACAAGACTCGAGCCCTTTGGGTTCTCGCTCTTCCCGGGGCCCAGGTGACTCCGGGGCTCAGGCCGCGCTGTTTATTCCTTGACCTTGGCGGTCGCTTCCCTCGAGTAGCCGTGACCTTGCTCCTCGTCTCCTGCTGCCGCCCCGCCTGCTACCCCCAGAGAGCTCAGCCCCAGGGCCCCGGAGAGGCCGGGGAGCCCTTGGGGCACTTGAGCTGAACTCTCGAGCTTTCTCTTGGAAGTAGGCTATCAATAAAAGACTTTTGACCTTGTTTGAATGGAAGCGGGTATAGGTAAAGTGCGCGGAGTCCAAGGCGGCGGGTGCTGCCACTGCATGGATTCCTGGGGAGCTGGAGTCCTAAGGGAGAAAAAAGTTAGACCTCTTTTTTTCACTCATCTCTCATCAGGCATTCAGGCAGCAAGTGTTAGTAACTGTTTACATTGTGTCAGGTACAGTGAAATACAAAACACTGGGTATAAAGAGAAAGGCAAAAGATAATCCCTATCCCTGGGAGCACAATATGTAAACAACTATGTACAAACAAGCTATATACCGGATAAATTTACTGTAGTATCACAAGGAACGCACTAGCAATCTAAGAATCGGAAAAAGACTTTTTGCAGGTGTAATTTTAGCTGGGACTTCAAAGAAGGCAGAGAAGCTAAAAGGTGGGATAAATGGGGAAAGAATTCCAAATTGGAGAAATCGGTAAAAATGCACAGAGTCAGGCAGACTAGACTGCTTTGTTTAATCAAATAATATTTGTAAAGCACTTCAGTTATATAAATGTTAGCTTTTGTTCAAGGGAGCAGCAAGAAGGCTAGTGTCACTGGGTCTTCAGTTCTTATATGGATTCTTGTCCCAACAAATACTAAGGATCTCTGGTCTAACACGGTTTTTGGGCCTCTTTTGTCATTTGAGTTTGTTTGTTTTCTTCAGTCAGGTTGTTGATTCTCTTTTAACGATTTTCTTGCGTCATTCTCATTCCTCTTCCCAATTTTTCCTCCACTTCACTTATTTGATTTTCAAAATTCTACTTAAACTCCCCCATGGCCTATAACCAGTTCATATTTTGCTTGGAAGCTTTTTGTACGGGAGTTCTGACTGTGTTGTCTTCCTCCATTCCATGCTTTGATCCTTTTTGTCTCCAAAAAAGGAATCTAAAGTTGGATTGCTTTGCTTCCTTTGCTTGCTCATATTGCCACTCAAGTACTTGACTTTTTAGCTCTTTGCCACAATAGAACTCTGCTCCTAGAGGGGAGAGCTTTGTCCCAGATCGCTGGGGTTTTTGCAGCTGCTGGAGCTATTAGGAGTGCGCCATCTCTGCAGCCCCAATAAACTCTGGCTCGCTGGTCACAAACTTTAGGACCACCACCCAACACCATGATCCAGATCCTGGCAGCTTAAAGAAAGAGGAATTACCCTCTGAATGTTTGCTTGGCCCCCTATGATCTATAGGCCAGGAGCTCTGAAGCAGCCATGTGGAGGAGGCTGCAGGGCCTCCACACCTTTACCACTTCTAGCTCCCGGGGCAGGGGCCTGACCCACTCTTCCATCCCCCCCCAGTTCCAACAGAGTTCTTAACTGCCCTCTCACTTTTTCTTTGGCATTTATGGGTTGATAATTCTGGAAACTGCCACTGCTGCTGGTGTTCCACTCTTCCAAAATCTGCTGCAGCTGCTGGTTGGGGCTGCCCTGGGGCTAAAACCTCAGGCTCACACAGGGCTGGGCTTGGCTTCCAGCATGCTGAGATGAACCCTTCCTGCCTGCCTGCCAGGCTGCCTTCAGTGGGAGATTTGTTTCTCTCTGTCACTTTGTGGGTTCTGTAGCTCTAAAATTTGTTTAGAGTCATATTTTATAAGTTTTTGAGGTGGTTATGAGGGGAGCTCATGAAGTTTTCTTGCTTCTATGCTGCCATCTTGGCTCTGTCCCCCTCTTCTCTCCAATTTTAACTTCTTTATAAAAAATTTTTCAAAGTCTTCTATTTCATCAAAAGTCTTCCCCCCTGCCACTCTGTGGGACTATGCTCAGTTTTGGTGGGTAGGATATTCTTGGTTGTAAACTCTTTGCCTTTTGGAATTTCATATTCTAGGCTCTCCTATTCTTCATGATGAAAGTTGCTAAGGTTTGTATAATCCTGAATGTGACTCCTTGGTACTTGAAATCTTTCTTTGATACTGACAATATCTTTTTCTTTAAATCCTGTGGATTTGGATTTTGACACTCTTGGGAGTTTTCATTTTAGAATTTATTTTATAAGGTGATTTGAATGGATTCTTTTTATTTTCATTTTGCTCAAATTTTTTTTTCTTGTAATTTCTTGGTATATATCATCCAGGCTTTTTTTCCATTTGGTCGTGGTTTTCTGGTTGTCCAATGATTCTCAGATTATCTCCTCTGGACTGTTTCACAGATCAATTATTTTTAATAAGAGGTATCTTCTCTTATTTTTTTCAGTCATTTAATTTTGTTTTAATATTTCTTGTTGTCTCATTGTATCATTGATTTCTGTTTGGTCTATTTTAATTTTCAAATATTCATTCATTTCTTACCCTAAACTATTTGTTCTCTCAGTGCTTTCCTCTGGAGTTCTCACTTAATTTAAAATACCCTTTTTATATCTTGTTTCATCTCTTTCAGGAATTTTCATATACCTTAATGCAAAGCCCCTACCCTTATTTCTGACTCTGTTCATAGTGGCTGTGAAATTAACTCTTTTCTCCTAGAATTATATCTGGGATATATGTGTGTGTGTGTGTGTGTGTGTGTGTGTGTGTGTGTGTAGCCCTTTCTTTGTATTCCTATTTACATAGACTGATTTCAGGCCATTATCATTCTATACATGGATTATTTGAATAATCTCCTCACTAGTCCCTAGAACCCAACTCTTTTTCTGCTTTGCAGACTATTGTATATATACAGCCATTAGAATTTTTCTAAAATATTACATTTACCTTTTCTTTTCCCTGCTCAAAAAATTTCAATGTTTCCTCATTTGTCAAGGCCAAGTTAGTCTAGACTATTTCCAGGTTTATTGTAAGAAAGCACTTTGCCAACCTTGAGGTGCCATAGAGATGGGAAATGATTAAAGATTTGGTTTTTTTTTTCTCAATGTGGGGAGGGAGTGTGAGAAAGAAAATAGATTTTTGTTAAAAGAAAAAAATTAATGAAAAATGAATTGTGGAATTATGATAATGGCAATTAGTTGTTTTCAGTTCTTGGAGGGTCAGATCTGTAAAAGCCATTGGAAGCCATGAAAAAGTGACTGAAACACAGAATATCAATAGCAATTCACCTTTGACCTCATTTTATCTTTGTTCCAGTTTACATTGTGCTCAACCCTGACCTACTTTTTTCTTCTATTACTGATACCTTGTTTTTATACCAGAGTCATTGCCCAACAAGCCCAGCCCCTCACTGAGACCACCCCCTGTAACCAAGAAACATAGTTAAGTAAATCTTAAACCTTCAGAATCACCACTCCTCCCCATCTCTTCTGATTTGTTTCTCAGTAAACTTTAATGACTAACTCAAATCTGACCTTCTCCATGAAATGCCCTGATCACTAACATCTCTCTCCTCTGAACTCTTACTTATTATGTCACTCATTTAGCCTTGAAATGTTATCTTATGTTGTTAGGTAATTTCATGTGTGAGTCTTGACTCCCTTACCAAATAAGTTCCTTGAGATCTGGGACTATAGATAACAAATACATGTGTTTATATGTGTGTGTGTGTGTGTTTATGTTTGTACATATATATATTATATACACACACACACATATATCTATATCTATATCTATACACACATATGTATTTCCCTCTCTCCTCTCCAGTTATCTCATTGCCTTCCACAGATAATTGAGCTTTGGAATATCTAAAGATATGTTCCTTTAAGCACCAATTTTTTTAGATTATTTCAATTATTTCAACTATTTTGCTTAAAGTTATCTCTAAATTATATTATGTGCCCTCCTGTCTTCTTAATCTAAGTATATTTAAAATAATTTAATCTTGATAATTCAAATCAGCATGATGAGTTATTAATTTTCATGCTATTGTGTTACATAATGATCCTTACAGACCCCATTGAGGTTTTTCAGGCAATGGGAAGCAGTGAGAAGAGTGTTAGATTCGAAGTCAAGAGATCTGAGTTCAACTCCTACCTCAGACACTGACTAGCTGTGTAACAATGGTAAATATCCTAACCCCTCATAGACTCAGTTTTCAGATCTATAAAATGGAGATAGTGATATTTGTACTAAAAACCTCATAGGATTGTTGAGAAGAAAGCGCTTTGGAAAGGTTAAAATGCCATACAAATATGAGTTATTACTTGTCCTCACATTAAATAATTTATAGATTCTTTTAAAAAAAATTATGCCAGTAATTTCCTCAATTTTTCTGTTTCTTCTCCTGCTATCAAAGTATTCCTTCCTATTAGCTTTAAATCCCATCTGATTATCCATCCTAGCCAACCGTAGTGTGGCTGGCTTGGGGTTAAATTCATTCAACTTTGGAACTGCTCTCTGAGGCCCTGAGGTCTAAATATTTGAACTTTCTTATGCTCAGACATCAACTTTGACTACTTTAAGGCCTTTTTTCTTATTCCTGTATAATAGTTTTCTGTCAGTTATATTGCTGGATGGCTGAGCTCTGAATAAGTTAGGTCTTATTACACTTTGCATGTGTATACTGCATTCTATGGGCAGCTACGTGGCACAGTGAGTAGAGTGCCGGGCCTGGAGTCAGGAAGACTCATCTTCCTGACTTCAAATCTGACCTCAGATACTTACTAGCTATGTGCCTCTGGATAACTCACTTAAGCTTGTTTGCCTCCATATCCTCATCTGTAAAATGATCTAGAGAAGGAAATGGAAAACCACTGCAGTATCTTTGCCAAAAAAAAAACCTCACAAAGAGTCTAGAAGAGTGGGCCACAACTGAACAGCTACTTTCTGTTCTTCAGAGTATTAAATTTACATTATTTCCTTAATTCTTACAAAAATATTGCAAAGAAGGTAGGGTATATACACTATTCTCCTGGCTAAGTCCTTCTACATTGGAAAAAAAGGGATTAAGAGACCAAGTTGGGGTTGTGAGGTTGAGGGACGAGGGAAAGCGGCAGATCAGGTCAATATGAACTGTCTACAGCTAGAGAATGCGATAACTGGGGAGGAAGTCAGTATGTCAAAACAGAGGAAACAATATAACAGATACTAAGTGACAAACTGGGTCAAAATGAAATGAGCAACAGTCAAGATGGAGGATGAAAACAAAAGAATCAGCTAGGAATCAGGAAACCAGGGAGTTAGGCAGGGGTCAGGAAGCTTGATCAACATTATGAGGAAGAAAGGTTCCCTCTGCATTGTCAGCTGCCTTTCCCTTATTTCCTTTTGCTGACAAAAAGCTTAGTAAAGCTTGCAAAGGTACCCTGCCTCCTTGCCTCTTAGGGGGAAGAGTCCTCTGAGATCCCAGGACTAAATAATCCTCATTTTGCATAGGAAAATAGGATTCAAAGAAGTTAAGTAACAAAAAAATTAATCTTCAACCAAGATTACAGAGTTAGAAGTATTAAACAGGGCAAAACTGACTCAGTGCTTGGTACTTTGGTATGATTTAGCTAATCCTGGTTGTCCTGAAATCATTTATACCACACTCCCCTTCCCCATGACCTCAGGAGAGGGGCTGTGAGGCTTGAAAAAAGAAGAGACAGCTTTTGACTCCCTCTTTCTTCTACTTCCTTGCGCCAGTCTGTGCTCTGTGACTTGTTCGTTTTTTTAAGAGAACCAATGACCTTACAGTGATGCCTGAATTAGATTTAAATGAAGCAGACCTGTGCAAAGTTATCAGCCTCATTTTCTCTTCCAGAGTCACCAAAGTCCAGTGATAACAAAAATCAGGATGACTGGTGATGGCTGGAGATGCAGTAGATGACCTTGGCATCTTCTATGTCTGATCAAGCTACCTTCATGGCCATTGTAACAAATCATTCTCATCTGCACATTGCACTAGGGGAAGTCTTCACATGCTTGGGGTAGACATCCCCCTAAGTTCCCCATGGGCTTAAGGCCCGCTGGTTACTGTCAACCTGGTACTCTGTGACTAGATTTCTTCTTAAGAGGTAGAAAGATGGGCCACGTTCCTTCCCCACCCCATGGCCTTGTTGTTGTTAAGACCTGTCTGACTCTTTGTGGCCCCATGTGGAGTTTTCTTGGCAAAGATACTGGAGTGGTTTGCTATTTCCTTCTCCAGGTCATTTTACAAATGAGGAAACAGAGGCAAAAAGAGGGTTAAGCAACTGGCCTAAGGTGACATAGCTAGTAAGTGTCTGAGGTCAGATTTGAATCTTCCAGACTCCAAGGCTGGCATTCTATCCACCGTGCCACCTAGCTTCCATAGGCCCCATAGCCACGCCCACATTAATTAGGTTATTTTTTTCCTGGACCCCTGACTTCTGTTTCTAATTTTATTTTTCCTTTCCTCAGTAGATGACAAAACATTAGTTTTAAGATGTCTGATTTTGGAAGTGACTATGAGTTTTAGAGGTTCAGAGGGTCCATCAGTTAGAACTGACTAGTATCACAGAGGAATTTCTTTATCTGCGAAAATAGCCACCAAAAGAAGATGCAAACTGAGAGTTATTTGGATAGCGGTATGCAGCCCAAGTTCAATGTGGAATGTCTCTGGTAGGCCCCAAAACTGCTTGATGTTCTGATGAGGTTTCAGTATCAGCTTTTGGAGAGATTGTAGCAGTAATTATAAGTGAAATTATTGAATCCTTTTAAAAATTATTCTGTCCATTTGAACCCGTGAAATTCCTTTGTGTTTGCATTTCTTTTGTGTGTAGGAAATACATACTTGTCCTATAACTGATTTCAAGTATGTACTGGGTATCTTTTTGATTTCCTTCTTTGGAGAGACCTAGATAGGAGCCAAAACCTAAACCTTAATAATTTATTTCCTATGGCAGGCTAGGGGATGCATGATCCAAATATTGTGAGAAAAAGGAGTCTAATTTCCCCTCCAGCACACACTTTGATCAGGCTTCTTCAGTTCTGAAACCTCTCTGTGTCAGTCAAGAGAGGATAAGTATTAAGTCAAGTCATTAGATACAAGAACTTAAAAGTTTAAATGACTATCTTCTTTCTCATTCAATATTACTAGCTTATTACAGGGGTTTGACAAACAGCATCTCAAAAAACTCAAAACTGTGCCGTCAGAAAGCATTGACATCATACATAATTTTCTGTTCAAGCTAGAATTTTTTAGATAAATTTCACAAATATTATATAAATGCTGAGGAAATGCAAAGCAAAACAGTATAATATGGCTCTGAGGTGGGATGGTCTCTGGACAGCCCTTTGGCAGGAATAACATGTTTTGTTTTCTTTTTTTTTTTTTTTTTGCCACTAGGGAATTAATAATTCTACTTTTTTGAGACAAAAAAAAAAAACCCTTCATTTTTTTTTTACCTAGATAAGTTTTAAGACTTTTCAACTTGAAACTGACAGATCTAACTACCTCTTAACTTTTTTTTTTACTTTTTTTTACCCTAGTGTAGCAATGGATATTATAATAATATGCACTACGAATGTTTTAAACTGTGAATTTTTTTGTAATCATTCAAATATTGCTTGGATGTGGGGCCCTAATACTTAATTAAATGAAAATCTGGTATTAAGTGGTCTTTATGTTTAAATTCCACAGAAATTTCATTTTCCTAACAAATTTACTGTTTCCCCCACACAGCTGCATTTTAGCAATTGTCAAGGAAAACTGAAGGGACAGAAAAAACTGTGAACCTCGCCTCACATTGAACTAAATCTAGTTTTGGAACTTATAAGGTTTGATAGGATTAATTTAAGACTTTTGTTCCATTCTCTAAATGATTTTTGGAAGAATAATGGTCATTAGAGCTGCTTTGATTTTTTTCTTGAAAGTACTTTTCTGAGATGATGAAAGAACACCAACAGAGAAGATTAGTAATGACAATTCACGCTCCATAAGCAACAATCCATAGAGCATGACCGTAACTTTCTTACTTTGTACTTAATCCACATTTTTAAAGGCAAAGAATTAAACTCGGTGAAAATAATTATATATGACCCTTTATAAGATTCTAGCCAAGAAGAAATAGATGGGGCACAAAGTTGGAAGAATAATAGACATTTTTATAGCACTTAAGGCTTACAAAGTGTTTTAACTATGTTATCTCATTTCATCCTTATAATGTTCCAACAAAGTTAGTGCATATAGTAATTATAATCACAGTTTACAGATAAGAACACTGAGGTTGAGCAAAACCAACTAGATGGTAGACTAGACATTTTTCCCTATTCCCACAACCTCTCACACCTCTCCCAAAGATAAATTATGCACCAAAAATAAAGCAACTTCAGCTGTTTCCATGGTCTAGTATACCCAGGATTCAAAAGAAGAATTTTTAAAAAAATAACCCCAAACCCAGGAACTGATGTTCATTGATCCTGAGCTCTCTCAGCACCCCTCTCCCATGTCCTCTACTATCAGCAGCAAGACCATACTAGCAGGCCCAAGGATACAACACAGGCTTACATCAAAACCCACCCTTACACTTATTTCCCCTTCCTTCTTCCTAGTGCCCCAGATACTCTGGCTCCAGGCTACAGAAGTTTTCTCAGGTGTTGACAGCCAGTTTGGCCACGGAACTTAAGGAGCAATCGGGGCTGCAATCTGGAAACACCAGGCTGCAGAGCTCTGAACTGCCAGTGCTGGGGAAAGCCGACTCTGAACTGTTGATACCACACCAGAGCACTAAGGAAGAGGACTGGGACAGGTTACAAGAACTGAACACTCAGAGCAGCTAGGTGGTGCAGTGAATAGAGCACAAGCCCAGGAGTTAGGAGGACCTGAGTTCAAATACAGCCTCAGACACTTGACACACTTTATAGCTGTGTGGCCTTGGGCAAGTCATTTAGCCCCTAATTGCCTTGCCTTTCCCCCTCCAAAAAAAACCTGCTTATGGTGAGCTGTGCAACATTCCATCAAGACTGAAGAAAAGAGAACAGCTGGGGCCATTTATGACTGCCCCAAAATCAGCTGGGGCAGAGACCCAGGCTTATGAACTGTGAATTGCCCAACATGGGAAGAGACTGAGATGCTTTGAAATCGAATCCCCAAGAAAGCTACAATCAGAGAGGATAGAGTAGGGAAATGATTGACAGGAAAATAAGAGGGAGAAAAATACTGAAACTACCAAAGTTTCCAGGAAGAAGAAATCTCAAAGATCTTGAACACACACACACACACACACACACACACAGAGAGTCAACAGGAAAAACAGCAATAGAAGGAAATATGACCTTTTGATCTAATGAACAAGTTTAGGCATATATGAATGAATACTGCAAAATGAAGGAAAATGATCCAACACTTGATGAGACACAGGACCTTGTGGGATTTGAAAAGCAGATGGAAGCACAACACACTGTTATTAAGCGGTTAAAAGAAAAATAAGAATTATGAGAGCAAAATTTATAACCCGAACAGCAAAAATAATGAACAAAACAGAAAAACTCGAATCTCTGATGGAAAACCTCACCAAAGAAACCAAAAAGGGAAAAATAAATTGAGAGTGCAAATTCATGGAAGTAAAGGACAACCTATAGGAAGAAAAGCAAAAAGCAAAAAACTAAATTTTTAAAATAAGCTCACTACAAAAGCAAAACATGGATCTTGAAGACAAGACACATATGGCTACACGTGTGTAACTTATGTCACATTGCATGCCTTCTCATTGGGGGCTTGGGAGTAGGAAGAAAGGAAGGAAGGGAGAAAATTTGGAACTTAAAGTTTCAAAAATGAATGTTAAAAATTGTTTTTACATGTAACTGGGGAAAAATAAACTACTAAACAAACAAAAAAATGCCAACATCAAGAAGACAGGATGCACAGAGATAACTTAAGGATCATAGGTCTCCCAGAAGAACATAACAGGACAAAAACTATTAACACCATAATGAAGGAAAAATAGAAGAGGACTACTCAGAACTTCAGATGATAGAAAATGAAATCCCAAATTAAGTAAATTCATAGATAACCTTCAGGGGAAAAAAAAACAGGTTATAAACTCTAAGACACATAATGGTTAAATTTAACAATTCAAGTCAGAAGCAAGTTCTGCAAGACATTAGGAGAAAGAACATCAAATATGATATGAGACTATTTCACACCTGCTCTAAAAAAGGAGGAGAGAATGGACTAATATGTTCCAAAAAGCATTGGAGTTCAAGACACACTCTAGGGTGACTTGCAAATCCAAGCTTCACAAGGACAAAAAAGGAATATTCAGTAATAAAGAGTTTAAAATATTTTTAGAAAGAAAACCAGAACTGAAGCGATTATTTGCTTTTTAAATACCTCCAAACGAGAGTTACAATAATTAATAAATGCAGACAGCAACAGCAATAGATTGACAACAGAAAGCCTGATAGAGATGTCTTTCTAAATGTACACAAGGCAGAAATCTGTGAAGATGCAGAGAGGGGACTTTATGGCTTGAACCTGGCAACACCCTATCTACAAATGAATGTTTCTTTTGTGGGACTACGTTATAATATGGGAGGGAACATGAAAAGGCAGAAGACAACAAGGGGATAGAGAGGAATGATTAACTGTGCCAGGGTGAAATCAAAGGCTAACAATGAGGGGAAGGTAACCTTTAGGATTTTACTCCTACAGGGGAGTGAGTAGAGTGTGGAAAGATGGGGATAAAAGGGAAAGAAGGAGGACTTACTTTGGAGGTGGGAGGGAATTCCACTGATACATGCTCCTATGGGTGAAGGGAGATGAGGATCTTATACTGGATGAGACCTGGGGGATTTTGATGCCTGAAAAGTCTACTTTTGTATCTCTCCTGGGAGGGAGAAGTTGGAACCCCTGGGGGTAACTGAAACTTGGAGGAATGGGAGATTTTGGACACAAGGAAGAGATTTCTAGGCAAATATAGAAAATAAATGTTAACAAGAGAGGTTATAGATCAGTGGAAGTTGGGGGTGGGGACAGCAATATCATTGGGCAATGTCTTCTCTGACTTGCAATAATTGTCATTATTCCGAGAGTGAGGCACAATGGGAAAAGGTAATCTATGGAATTTTTAAACCCTAAAAGGCAGAGCCTAGAATGAGTACTTTGGAAGCTTTGGTTGTATAAAGAATGCCAACAAAAGAGAGACCTGATGATTATAGGAATCATGAAGCAGAGAATGAAATAGAATAAATAGAAAGAGAAGATGGGTAATAAAGGGAGTAAGAGAAAACATTTTTGGAAAGGGGTGTAAAAATGAAATTTTAAAAAATTAAGCTGAAAAGGAGGAGGGGGTGGAATCTATTTGATTCTAAATGAGAGGGAAAAAAGAGGATGAAGACATATATAGCCAGATAAAGGTAGAAGAGAAGAATAAATAAACAGAATCCCAAAGGAAATACAGTAACAAATGAGGAAAAAGGGGGGAGAGGGAAGAAAGCCAGTGGGAACAGGACCGCCTAAAAAAAAATAGATGAGGGGGCAAGTAGGTGGTACAATAGAGCACTGGCCCTGAAGTCTGGAGGACCTGAGTTCAAATGTGACTTCAGACACTTGACACTTAACTAGCTGTGTGACCTTGGGCAAGGCACTTAACCCCAACTGCCTTGTCTTCCCCCCTCCAAAAAAAAAAGATGAAAGAATAATTGAAGGAATATAATACTGTACTTACAGTAGAAGAGGACAAAAAGAAATCATAACTTAAAAAAAAGTTTTAGAGACAGATGGGGGAACAATATAAACCTAATTCCAAGAACCTTAAATGTCAATGGATTAAACAATCCAATAAAATGAAAAAAGTGATAGATTAGATTTAGAAAAACAAACCTTACAATCTGTTGCATACAAGAAACACATTTAAAAAACAAAGACACACACAAAAGAAAACTGAGGGAATGAGGGAAAAAATTGTGCCTCATGAGGATCTGAAAAATCAGGAGTTGCCATCATGCTAACAGACAAAGCAAAAACATTCAAAAAACTAGAGACCAGCAAGGAAATTAAATTATGCTGAAAGGAACCATAGACAACAAATCAATATCAGTAATAAACTTAAATGCTCCAAATGCCTTAGCATCCAAATTCATAAAGGAAACATAATTTAAGCGCTGTAGCAGCCACTTCTTAACTCAGTAGCCTAAGGGCCAGCCTTAGGCTGTATTCTCAGAAGGGACTGAAGAGATCAGAGGTGAGAGAGAAGTATACAGCAGCTGTCCTTTATTGTATTGTAGCATCCTCCTTATATACCCTGGAGGTAACATGATTAAAGCATGATCTCCACATTCGCTGGAGGGATGGACCAATGGAGGACAGGCTGAGCCAGTCATCTCAGCTGCCGCTCATCAGGCAAGTAGTCTTGCACGACTTCTCCATAGCTTAGCAACTGGGCTGTGACCCTCAGCACCATAGGTACTTTTAGACTCACACTGATCCCTACAAAGCTTCAAGAAGATATAGATAGTACATAACACAGTAGTGACAGGAGACTTCACAACAGTGACAGAAAGCAATAATGATGTGAAAAAAAATTATAATGATGAAACAATGTTGTTTGGTGGTTGTTGTTCAATTGTGTCTGACTCTTCATGACCCCATTTGGGGTTTTCTTGGCAAAGATACTGTAAGAGTTTTGCTATTTCCTTCTCCAGTTCATTTTTATAGATGAGAAAATTTAGGCAAATAGGGTTGAAGGACATGCCCAGGGTCACACAGCTAGTAAGTATCTGAAGCTGGATTTGAACTTAGGTCTTCCTGATTCCAGGTCTAGCACTCAACCCACTGTCCCAGTTTCGAAGATGCAGCTAAAGTAGTTCTCAGGGGAAAATGATATCCTTACAACCACACATTGACAAAATAGAAAAAGAGAAAATTATTGAACTGAATATACATTTTTAGAAATTAGAAAATCAGGGGTGGCTAGGTGGTGCAGTAAATCCTGCAGTGCACTGGTCCTGGAGTCAGGAGGACCTGAGTGCAAATCAAGCCTCAGACACTTAACACTTACTAGTTGTATGACCTTGGGTAAGTCACTTAACCCCAATTGCCCTGCCTTCCCCCCTCCAAAAATGAAAAAAAAAATTAGAAAATCAAGTAAACCTAAAATAAGCACAAAGGAGGTAAAATAAAAAATTAGAGGGAAAATAGGTGAATTGGAAACCAAAAAACCCTTAGAAGTGATAAACAAATATAAAAGTTGTTGTATTTAATTTAAAAGTTGTTTTCTTAAAAAAGATTAATTGATAAACCCTTGCCTTATGTGATTAAAAAGAAAATAAAATCAATAAAATAGCTAATGAGCAAGGTGAAGTCATGGGAAAACCAGAAGAAATAACAAGAATAATCAGAACATACTATGTAGTTTTATACTAACAAAACTGAAAACACAAAAGAAATAGAGACATAACTTCAAAAATACAAAATACCCAAACTATTAGGAGACCAGATAGAGATCTTAAATAATCTGATCTCAGAAAAGGAATTCTAGTGGTAAAGGAACTACCAAAGGAAAAAAAAACTCCTGGACCCTATGTATTCCTAGGAGAATTCTATCAAACTTTTAAAGAATAGTTACTTCCAATACGTCACAAATTATTCTAAAAATTTGTAAAAGAAAATATAATCTGTTTAGTACCTAAACACAGAAAGAAAACTATGAGTCAATATCATTCTTGAACATCGATTTAAAATTTTTAAGCAAAATTCTATCAAACAATGAGTTATTCAAGAAATCATTCATTATGATCAAGTAGGAGATCAAAAACATGCAAAACTACATTATCATCTCAATAAATGTAGAAAAAGCCTTGGACCAAGTACAAAACATTTATGCTAAAAGCCCTACAAAAGTGTAGGCACAGAGAATATAAAGGATTTCTCTAAAACCAAAAGCAAGCATCATATGCAATGGGGATACATTAGAACTTTTTCCAATAAATATGGGAGTGATGTACAAAGATGCCAACTCTCCCCACTATTATTTGACATAGTTATGAAAATGCTAGTAGTAGCAATAAAACCAGAGAAAAGAATTAAAGCAATAACAATACTTAAAGAAGACATAAAACTATTCTTGTTCGCCGATAATATGATGGTTTGCTTGCAAAACCTTGAAGAATCATCAGTGGTATTTATTTGAGACAATAGCTTCAGCAAAATTGCAAGTACAAAATAAATTCTCAGAAATCAACAGCATTTCTGTATAATAATAACAAAACACAAGGAGCAATAGTAGGGAAATCCAAATAATTACAAAATGCAAAAAATATCTGGAGATCAATTTTCTAAAGCACACAAAAGACTTGTATAGATTATTACAAAACACTCATTAAAGAAATAAAGAATGACCTAAATAGCTTGAGGAATATTTAGTTCTCATGGCTAGGCCATGCCTATGTATTAAAAATGATAATTCTACCAAAATTAATGTACACTTTCAATATACCAATCAAATTACCGAGGGGAAATTTTACAGAGTTTGATAAAATAATAACAGAATTTATTTGGAAAAACAAAAGCTCTAGAATATCAAGAGATATAAATAAGAGTAATAAAGGCAAAAGGGTAACAGCACTTTTGGACCTCAAACTTTATGATAAAGCAGCAGTCATCAAAACCATCTGACATAAAGAGAGCTAGATCAATGGAATAGATTAGACAAGGGAGATTTGGAAATAATAGAACTCAATAACCTAGTATTTGATAAAGTGGAAAACACAAGTTGCCCATTCCCCAGTAGATAAATGGTCAAAGAAAAGGAACAAATAGTTCCCAAAAGAACTGCAAAATCTTTACCACGTGACAAAATGCTCCAAATCATTAATAAAAGAAATGCAAATCAAAACCACTCTGAGGTTTTATTTATGTCTTGAAAAGTGGCAAAAAGACAAAAAAAAAATGGTAACTGTCAATATTGGAGAGGTTGTGGGAAAATAGGTACACTGATACATTGTTGGTGAAACTGTGGAATAGTACAACCATTTTTGCAAGCAATTTGGAATTATGTGAATAAAATAGTTCTAGGGAAAGGAAATGGGACACTATGGTGGTATTATAAACAGAAAATATCAGTAAAAACTCATTTTAAAAAGAAAGAAAAAAATAAGGTTGGGGTTGATTAAGTAATTTACCAAAGTGTCCATGGTGAGATTTGAACCAAAGTTTTCCTGACTCTGATGTCATCAGCCATAATATCCACAATGCCATACTGACTCTGGAAGAGACAAGGGTAAAGTAGTTGTACAGTAAAAATTATTTAGTTTCAGCTAAAGCCCAGTATGAAATGACTCTTGCAATAAGTCCTAAAGTCAATGAAAGGATCCTTTTAAAAAGTTACTTTGATGAAAAGAGTTAGTTAATTCAAGAAAAGGACAAGATACCTTCTTAGCCTATATGGGAAGACAATAATTACTCACATTTTATAGCATTTAAATGTTACACACACACAAAACTGCCAACCAAGCATGCCATATAAGTATCATTATTCTCATTTTATAGAAGAGAAAAAGGGCTATGAAAGTCAAAGTGACTTACAGTCATACGGTGCGTCCAAAGGATTCATGTATGCACTGCATTTTAGGACAGAGCTTGGGAAATTAAAGCAGGTTCAGAGGAGAATGAACAGGATGGCAAGATGATTAGAGATGCGACTATTAAAGGATCCTTTTTTAGGATTAGGTAAATTTGGACTGGAGCAAAGAAGTCAAGTCAAATCAAAAAACATTTATTAGCTACTATATGCCCAGTACTGTCCTAATCAGTGGTGTTACAAAGAAAGACAAAAAAAAGTACCTACTTTCAAGGGGAGAAGACATAGGTAGGAGATGACATTTTAAATTTAAGTATAGTGATTACTCTGAACTCACATTTCCAGAGTAAGAAAGAAAACATCTCCCTGCCACCTCAATTTAGGGTTTAGGGGTACCCTCATAGGGACTATGGATCTCATTCTCAAGCTCTATTGTCTCCAGTTGCCATTCCACAGTGTTCCTCTCACTGTTACCCACCTGAGGCTAGTGCCCCAGTTTCTTGTAACCAATTAACATCAATTAGCTTTTATAAAGGAGTATTCACTTTGAAAATATAGCAACAATAGAGTTACAAACATTTCTCCCCAACACCTGGGGGCATACTTTCCCCTATACAACCTTAGTTTCCAGGGGGAATATGGGCACAAACAGCCCAATTTCTCCATAGCAGTCACTCCATCAAGTTCACTTCCAAACATGGCATGGTGGATGCGGGGATGAGTGTGAATCTCTGGCACTACTGGACTGGGGTAGGCAGGTTCCTTGAGATTTTACATGTTTTTGTCTGGCTTACAGCTTATCTCCATATGGACCCGTTGACTCACTCTCATAACCATTCCAAGATCATAAACTTTTATTCATCTCCAATCAACTTTGTTTAAAAGTAGGGGAAAAAAATGAACATAACAGAAACAGAAGCAGTCATAGGTTTGTGTGTTCTTATCTTCATTCTGATCCAGGTGAGAAGGGGTGTAGGTCCCTCCTATACCCAGAGACCCTCAGCAGTTCATCCTTCCTCAATTCCAGAAAATCTGGAAAGAATCCACTCTAAGAGACTAGCCCTGACTGACTAGTGCCTTTTTAAGGTTTTTTAAAGTTTAACCTTTTTTAGGTTCCAGTTACACAGCCAATCAACAGACCCATAATAGGGTTAACAGACCAGAATCACCTACAGAATATCTACACCTGTTCCACAGTGAGAAGACTGCATCCTCTGAACACTCTGAGCATACTCCTAAAGACTAAAGTTTGGGCTCTTGGCCATTCTCCCACTATACTAGTATTTGAAGGGCTATATTTAACAAGATAGTCTGGGCTTGCCCAGCTTGGTCCCAGAGTATAGAACTAGGAGTAGTGTCGAAAAGTTGTAGAGAAATAAATTTCAACTAAATATAAGGAAAATGTTTCCAAAAGTAGCATAGACTACCTCAGGTAATACAGTTCCCTATCACTGAAGGTATTCAGGCAGAGGTTGGTGAGGCCAGTTCGGGAGTAGCCACAATGAAGTGGACAGCATGGACTGAAGACACCGGCCAGGAGTAAGCCTCACAGCAGTGAAGTTCATTTATTCATTTGAGGAGGAGGGTTTATATACCTTTTGCACTACAGAGTAAGCTAGTTCCTTTATCACACGGGACGGGTTGTACACTTCTCTTGTATTTAGTTCGCTTTGCTTCCCTACTATCAGGGTGAGTAAGAATTCAGGGCGCTCTGTTCCCTGCGCGTCATGAGAGTGGTGAGCCACCATCTGGTTGGCCTGGGAGCAGCTGCAAGAAGCTGGTGGCTTCTACCTGCCTAACTGGAGTTGGCCCTCAAGAGGCTGGATGTTGTAGAGGTGATTCCTATTTGTGCAGGATTAGACTAGACATCTTGCAAATTCATTTCCAAATCTGAGATTCTATAAAGTTTGGAAACTGGAGCTTGAAGCTAGGTCTTCTAATTCTGAGACTATTGCTTGTTCCACTATGACGCTATGGATGATGATGATGACAATGATGTCATGATACTCTTACTCTTTTGTCATACATGCCTCTTATTCCAATCAATCCTTAGTAATCCTCTTCTCCAGAACAACTTGGAAAGTTGTCCGAAATATAGGCCTCAGGGATTCTGAATAAAACAAAATCTGATCTTTAGCTTTTTATCACTGTTCTTTTCCACTAGTATTTCATCACGTAAAGAGACATCAGGGTTTATGTAATTGCCTCCCCTTCCCTCACCCAATCTATCAGGGTTCAATGCACTGCCAAAGACATTTTAGTCCTATAAACTCAGTGATTATCTGTTGTACCACCATTATTGTACATTATTCTCATACCAATGTCAGTTCAGAAAGCACTCTTGTTGAATTCTCTAAATATTCAATGTCCCTGATTCCCAGTTCTTTAGCCAGAGTCTGATATTCAGTCATGGAAACAAACTCATCATGGTCTTACTTTCTCATTTACTCATCTTCCTGGAATACTCAATTAGAGCTATTTCTTTCATGATCCCATGATCATATAATTTTAGAGTTGAATTGGATCTTTGTAACCATATAGTCCAACTCATAACTAAAAATCTCTACTATAAAATACCTAACAAGTAGGCATCTAACCTTTGCTTAAAAATATGTGATGAAAGGGAGCCTACTTATCAAGGCAGTTCAATCTCATTTTTTACAGCTCCAAATTGTTAGAAAGCTTTTCCTGACATAAAGCCTAAATTTATCTGCTAATTTTTCCATGACAACCATTCAAATACTTGAACCCAACTTTCATGTTCATTCCTCCCTCACACTCTCAATCTTTTCTTCTCCAGGATAAACATACCTCTATTCATCCGACAAGGCAGCTAGGTGTCACAGTGGATAGAAAACCAGGTCTGAAATAAGAAAGACTCATCTTCCTGAGTTCAAATCTGGTCTCAGACACTTACTAGTTGTGTGACCCTGAGCAAGTCACCTAAAGTCATTCACTTGTTTCCTCACTTATAAAATGAGCTGTAGAAGGAAATGGTAAACCATTTCAGTATCTCTGTCAAGAAAACCCTTAATGGGGTCATGAAGAGTTGGACCCAACTGAACAACAAAATTCATCTAACAAGTATTTACCAAATGCCTACTTTGTGACAGGCACTGTTCTAGGATCTGGTGTTACAATGACACACATGGAAAAAAGCTTCTGACCTTTAGAAACTTGCATTCTATAGAAAAGAAATCATACAAATATAGAAAAGTAAAAATAACAGTGTATAGAAGGTAATTTCCCAGGGGTAGGGCACTAGCAACTGGGGTGATCAGAAAAGATTTCATGTGGATGTAGCTCTTGAACTGAATTTCAAAGAAGATTTGGGATTTTATGAGGCAGAGGTGAGACAGGTTATAGGGGACAGTTTTGCAAAGGCATAGAGATAGTAAATGGAATGTTGTTTTGGGGGGACATCAAGGAGATCAGGTCCCCATGTAATATGGACTCAAGGCCTTTCACAATTGTGGTTGTCCTTCTCTGAACATTACCAGCCTATCAATTTAATTTCTAAAATATGGTACACATAACTGAATGAAACAGTCAAATATTTATTAATTTAACATTTGTTTATTTAACTCAACACAGTCCTCTATGTGTAATATGACCAGGTCAGAATACTGAGTGATTATCACCTTCCTTTTCCTGTAAGCTATGCCTCTGGAGTGCAAGATAAGATCCTTAGATGATAGATTTGGAGTTGAAAGAGACCAAGTCCAACCTTTTCACTTTAGAGATGAGGAAAGTGAGGCCCATGTATCCTGAAAGGACTCATCTAGGGTCACAATAGTCAAAAAGCTTATGGGGGTGGGAAGAATTCACATCCAAGTCTTCTGACACCAAGTTCAGCATTTTCTCTACAGTGCCCTCCTGGTTATGCTCACTTCACTTTGCATCAGTTCATATCCCCTTCATCATTTCTTCAGCAAAAAAGTATTCCATCCAAGTCAAATACTACAACTTGTTCAACCATTGCCTAATTGATGGGTATCCCTTCAATTTCCAATTTTTGCCGCTACAAAAATAACTACTATAAATAGTTTTGCACACATGGGGATTTTCCTTTCTTTCTTTAATCTCTTGAGTATACAGACCCAGTAGAGGTTTTCCCAGCTCAAAGGTTATGTTCATAGCTTTATAATCCTTTGAGCATAGTACCAAATTTACAATATTGTCTCATTTTATCCTATTTATACATAGGAAAATATATGCCAGATAATACAGAGTGAAGTTGCTCTCTGAGTGAGGAAATTCAGCTCAACCAAGAGAATGCTAGATCTCACCCAAGGAAAAATTCTCCACAGTCTCTAGTGTAGCAAGTTAGGAATAGGGACATGATGAAGACTGCCAGCTCCTCTCTTGTCTTCCCAGAATCTTCCTTTAGTAACCCTAAGTGGGATTGGCCTCTTCCATCTTCTCTCTTGACAACTTCATCCTACCCCTAACATAGGACAAGACATTCATCTCCAACAAGACAGTCCCATAACGATGGACTTTGGGACAGAGTTTACACCAGAATTTTGATAAGGCACTTTAGCAAATCAAATTATTCAAGAATATTTGAGGAAAATAGAGAAAAATGGAATATATATATATATATTGTTCTATCAATGATAGTAGTGCCAACACATTTGGATTCTAACACTGCATTCCCCGGTGTGCTTTATAAGAATATAAAAATAGCAGTAAAAGAAAAAAAAACTGAGAAGAGCAGTTCTGCTAGACCAAGTAGATTCAGAAAATATCTAAGTAGAAACAATTTGTAGGGCTCTGAGGAAGCTTTTCTCAAGCTGTCAAAAGGAAGGATGATACCAAACACGTAGAAAAATAAAATTCCTCTTTATTTCTAAAAGAACCAATGAAGAAAATATCAATATATTTTTCCATTTCTATAAAATATTTATTAGATTGATCCACACACAAATTAAATATTTCCTTGATGATAAGTACAGCATTTAGAAAGATACAGGCACATTCTTGCAAGCCATATGCATCCAGCAGACAGCATATTGTTGTTCAATTGTGACTGAATCTCCGTGATCCCATATGAGGTTTTCTTGGTAGAGATACTAGAGTGGTTTGCCTTTTCCTTCTTCTGCCCATTTTACAGATGAAGAACTGAGGCAGAGTTAAAGGACTTACCCAGGGTCACACAGCTAGTAAGTGTTTGAGGTGAGATTTGAACTCAGTTCTTTCTGATTCCAGACCTGGTACTCTATCTACTGCCCCACCTATAAGTTGAGTCCAAAATTGAATGGGAAGAGAATAGATTGTATTTTATAAGAGATATTGTACAATGTTTTTAGTTATCCCATGTTTCTCCCCCCACCCCCAAAAAAATGTCCATCTTTTTAACACCAATATTCTTTCATTGATGCTATGATTTTGAATCCCTGGATACAATAATTGTCCCTAAAATAAAAATCATATTGCTAAAGGGGCAATGGAGAGATACATTGTGGGTATAAATAGGCTACATATTATCAGTGACAAATTTCACACAAAATAAATAAAAGATATTAAAGATATACATGACCAGAAAAGAGTTAGATACTAAGGTAGAATATTTATGGTAAGAAGTGAACAAGATATATACAGGTTGAAAAGTTGAGGAAAGGCTGCAATCTGCACCACTGTAGGGTGAACTCATATCAATGAGATCACAGATTCAAGTACTGAAGTATTATAATAGCAGGGCTTACCAAATTCAGTCTTGTGGACACTGTTTTATTCTCTGGGTTGTACTGCCACCATGTGGCTATTCCCCATTCCCTAGTTATGTCTGTAATGTAATCCATAGTTATAAAAAATATGTTTTATGGGTTAAAAAGAAACTTTCCCTCTGAATCAGAGAGGTTGAAGATGTAAGTAGAGTCTGAGGAGAGTCCTTTTTCTTCCCAACTATCAGATAATCAAGAAGGAATTAAAATTCTGTCTTCGATAAGAGCAGAATGAAACATGCTCTTCGAAGAAGAGTAAATAGAAAGGAGCATATTAGTGTCAAAGATCAACAGAAATCACTTCATATTGCTAAGAGACAGCAGTAGTCTCAAGCAGAATTCCAAAACACAAACAATCCCAAAGAGTCTAATAGCTGAATTGAGAACAGAAATTAATAGAACTTACTTTAGATTATATAGAACTATAGCTATGATTCTCCCTGGTTAATAAAAAAAAAAAACAACCACTTGTAAAAAATATGCGTAGGCAAAGCAAATTTTTCATTGTTCATGTCCCAAAATATGTCTCATTCTGCACTTTGAGTCTCTCACCTCTCTGTCAGGAGGTAGGTGGTATGCTTAATCTTTGGTTTTCTGAATTTTGGTTTGTTATTGAACAGTTTTCAACTCTTTCAAAGTTTTTTCTTTCTAATATTATTATATAAATTGTTTTGGTTCATACAAGTTTTCTGATTTTCCTTGGAAATTTCACTTAGTGATTTATTTCAGTGTGACAAAATTCCATTACATATGTGTGAGATGAAAGAGTTCAGAGTCTGAATCTAAGGTCAGAAAAGGTCTTTATTCTTTCTCATGAGAAAGGACTCTAACCTCTGTCGCCCAACATGGCATCTGCAGGGAGAGAGGGACAGGTGGAAGACAGTGTATGGTTATATAATCTTCCGATGCAGAAACCCAACCTCCCCAACTGGCCTTAACTCTTATTGGTAGGGGGGCTGTCTCACAACCTAAGCTCGGAAGTCTCTCTGAGACAAATGACCCAGAAACACGTGAGTGTCCAATGAAAGCAGTCTTAACCTTATTTGGCATATCGTCTGCTGAGTTGGCTTTGGGGGAGGGTCTCCATTGCTCTAAGCTTGAAGGTCAGGTGATTTAACCCTAGACCTAGTGAATACTAAAGCCATTCTAGATTTGATTTTTCAGAATGGGGAAACTTCACTATAAATTATCCCTCACACATATGCCATAATTTGTTGAGCTATCTCCTAGTTGAGAGGCACCCTTTTTGTTTCTAGTTCTGTAGAGGTTGGGGAAACAAAATGTTGAGGTATAGGGTTAGGGATACTCAAGACCCCAAAATATCAACATGCCAGGTTGCTGCCAAATGAATTCGATTCAAGTCTTTTCTCAGCCAAAGAAAAGCAAGGTTTATTAAAGATTCTCCATAATTGGTAGACTCTTAAGGAGCCTCAGTATCTGTGACTCTTGTCCTGGACAAGCAGGCCAGAATCATCTGACACAAACTGAGTTTGTGCTAGATAATTCTTTGGCTTTCTTTTGTCATGAAGGCAAGATGGGGTCTTATATACAGAAAGGTTGTGGGAGGAATCTAGGGGTGGTCTAGAGGAAGAGTTTGGGGAGGGTCTTCAGGAGGAGTTAAATGAGGTCAGACTTCAGTAATGAGATTAAGCATGGGAAGTACCTGGAAATGAGAGACAATGGAGGGCTAGGCTAGTTTAAGGGTAACAAGATTTGGTTATAGATATTTTGGGAGGATCAAGGGTGGGAGCTAGCTGGACAATGGAGGGCTAGGCTAGTAACAGAGATTTGGGTGGAGCTATAATAAAAGGCTTATGGCCTCAGGCAAATGCTCATGAAATGGGAAGATTCAATCAGAGTTCAAGGGGGTTCCCAGAGCCTATACCTCATCAGTTCTTTGCTACAACAAAAAGAACTAGTATATATATTTTTGTGTATATGAATCCTTTTCCTATTTCTTTGATCTCTTTGGAATATAGACAACCTATAAAATGTAAAATGAGAGAGTTGGATTTAATGGCCCCTAAGGCTCCTTCCATGTCTTTTATGTCTACCAGGACATAAAGAGGAATCAGTTGAGAAATTATGGAAATATAGTACAAGCCTGGACATTTTGTGGTAGTGGTAGTGGATATCAGTTATCTGGAGCTGGAGTTCCTTATCTGCCCAAAGCAATGCAGCTAAATGTTTCTTGACTTATTTGAAATCTTCAGATCCTTCAAAAAGTGGATGAGCCAAATAAAGAAAAACTCTACTTTGGACCTGATTCTCACAACTAAGGAGGAAATGGTTGCTAGTCTGGAAATTGATGGGATACAGGCTCTGGGAATCCCCTTGAACTCTCCTTGAATCTTCCCACTTGATGAGGAATTTGCCTGAGGACATAAGCCTTTCATTATCACTAGATCCAAATCTCTGTTACTAGCCTAGCAGTCTATTGTCCAGCTACTTCCCACCCTTGAATCCTCCCAAAATATCTATATCCAAATCTGTTACCCTTAAACTAGCCTAGCCCTCCATTGTCTCTCATCTCCAGGAAGTATTCAGCTGCTTATCACCCTTAATCCTCAAGATTCTCCTTAGACTCTTCCTCAAGACCCCTCCCCCCAAACTCTTCCTCTAGACCACCCCTAAATCCTCCCAAAACCTTTTTGTGTATAAAACACATCTTGCCTCCATGAAGGTGCCAAGAATTATCTATCACAGACTCAGTCTGTGTCAGATTATTCTGGTCTGCTTGTCTAGTAAAAGTGTCAAAGATACAGAGGCTCCTTAAGAGTTTACTGATTATAGTGAATCTTTAATAAACTTTTCTCTTCTTTGGCTGAGAGAAGACTTGAGTTGAATTCATTCTGCAGGATCCAGCATGTTGATATTTTGGAGTCTCAAGCACCCATAATCTAAACCCTAAATCTCAACAGAAATGATAAAATTTTGGGGGGAAAGTGACCCCTTTGTCTTTGAATTTGTGATAGAAGAAAAGGAAGCTGATCATAGTTTGTCTTACACTTAATCAATCAATCAACAAATAAGCTTTTTTTAGTGCCTCCTCTGAGCTAGGCTCTGGTGATACAAAGACAAAACCGAATTAGTCACTACCCTCAAGGATAATCAATTAAAGGAAACAACACATATTCATATAAGTAAATAGAAAACCTATTCAAAAAGGCACCAGGAGGTGGCAAGTGAATTGAGCTTTGAAGGGAGCAAGACCTTCTAAGAGGCTGGAGTGAGAGGACAGCCTAGCAAAGGCAGAAGGTGGAATGTTATGTAGGAAGAACAGCAAGTCCTGCAGTTTGGCTGAATTGTAGAATGCCTGAAATGGAGTAGATGCAACGGGTATGGAGAGTGAATGGCTTTCTGTGCCAAACTGAGGAGTTTGTGTTGTCTTCTAGAGGCACCCAGCACTTTTTGAGGAGGGGAGTGATGTGGTTAGTTCTATGCTTTAGACTTAAAAAAAAACAACTTTTGTTATTATGTAGAAGGATGGATTAAAAAAGGGAGAGATTTGAGGCAGGGAGACCAATTAGGATCCTATTTCAAGAGACCAGGTGAAAAGTGACAAAGGCCTAAACTAGGGTGGAGACAGGGGTGTTCTGGTAAATGTTTAACAACTAATTTTCAGGGGGGAAAAAGTACCACACACTTTTAAGTTTAATCTGCATTATTAATATTTTCCCTGTCACTTTCTTAAGTCTGGATAATTAACAAAATAATAAATTCAAATGCTGAGCAAACAAAAGTGGGACCTGAAGAAAAAAACCTGCTGATATTATCAGAATGATAATTGGTAAGAACTCTTCCCCATCCCTTTGTCCCCATTCTGTTAATTGCCTTTGGCCTTGTCACATTCCAATAGGGTTTTATTTTCCTTGCCATATGCCCTATGAAGGAAGATGTCTAAATCAAGAAAAGTCACTTTCTGCTGTAGTTAGCATCACTCAACACTGGCTTTGTGTATCCAATTGTTATGGTCAAGAAATAGTTAAGAAATATTTTCTGAAGTTAGTGGTCAGTCTGGTGAAACTCTATGGTATACAGCCAAGTGAAACTCTATGATAATTAGCCAAGTGAAACTCTATGAACCTGGGAAGCCTCCCTAGAG
>CM053585.1:494863418-494929147 GCA_028646515.1 Pseudochirops corinnae | reverse complement strand
CTAGGCACCTCTCTGGGTTGGGAATCTGTCACTCTCCGTCTCACAATAGGCTCCGTCACTTTTAAATCCGCTCAAATTGACTTTTTAGTTCCCAAGGATGAAATTCTTTGGGAGCTTGTTCAGGTTACTGCTTACTCTCCGCCCTATAGATTTTTTTAATGACTCTAGATTTAGCATTGCCTCAAATTCATCATTATGAATATGCATTATCTTATAGTACTATAGATCTAGAATGGGGTAGGAAATTAGGCTGAATTTATATTGACTGATGACTTTTACTGAAAGTGATTCTAAAAAAGAATCCCTTGTTTCAGATGTGTCCATGTCATTTTCATTTTTAAAAGTGTACATAAAATTGCAGATTATACCAAAACTCCCTAGTTCATACATTTTGATTTATTCTGATAAAGAACAAATGGCAAAAGCAAAAGATTGTCGGGTACTAAGTTGAGTTAGAGTTTGAATAGTTTTTGAAATGATAATTGTTTGCATTTCTACTTTGAAAAGCTATCTCTTGATACACTTGGACAAAGTTTATGCTTTAAGCAGTTGGTTTTACTAATAGAAAAATTTCAGGTCTCTTGGAATCTACATGCTAGATTTTTGTCAGATATATTTCCTGAAATTCTTTCCCTTCTCCTCCCCCTCTCACCCCTTATTTGTTTCTTTTTGTCGGATCTTCGGATTTTCTTCTCCATATAATGTTTGAGTGTATGAGGGAGAGACATAGAGACATTTATTTGAAAAGATTATGCACTGAACCTAGACTGTCTCTTTGTTTTGACAAATAATAGTTATTATAAAGCACTGGGTATACAGTTTAAGATGTTGTTATAGTACAGTGCTGCCAGTTCACTTTGGTCACTGGGGGTATTTTATCCTCAGGGCATTTTAGTTTCTACTTTGACCTTTTTTGAGAATTTTTTGTTACTTTCTTTTTTGTAATCTAGTATTAAAAAAGAGCCTTTAGGTTTCCTTACATAAAGCTAATAAGAACACTGCTGTTCCAACCTGTATCTCAAAATGACTTTTTTATTTCATAGAATTCAAAGTTTCAAACTAGAACTCTATGACATTTTGCCAGAAAATTAATATGAAGATGCTCCCTCTTTTTGTGCAGCTTATAGCAGGCTCATACCTTTATGGATCTTCAAAGTGGATCCACCCAGCGTACGAGAAGAAACCTTCCATTAGTTATTTGTACCAGTACATCACTCAAGCTGCCTGTTTTCCTTTGCTCTTATTATATGACTGCTCTATCTTCTTTTCCAGTCTTTCATATGCTTGATTTCTTTTAGGCTATTTCTCACATAGAAGTCATTAGTTTTTTTGTTTTGTTTTGTAATTTTTGGAGGGGGAAGACAGGGCAGTTGGGATTAAGTGACTTGCCCAAGATCACATGGCTAGTAAGTGTTAAGTGTCTGAGGTCAGATTTGAACTCAGGTCCTCCTGACTCCAGGGTCAGTGCTCAAAATTTTCACTGAGCCATCTAGTTGCCCCCTAAGTCACTGTTTATAATATCAGGTACCCTGCTTACACTCACCATGTATCTTTCTCTTGTCCTTGTCTCACCTGAAATTCAGCTTTTTCATAACGGCATATTACCATGGGAATATTGGCATTAAAGGTGGTCTTTATGCTACGCGTCATTTCTAAATTTGATAAATAGTGATCTCCTTTGCCTTTTCAGTTCTGGGTTCATTGACTGTCCTTATTGCCCATCTAAGATGTGTATTTTTAATGGACAAAATCAATGGACTGTCATCTCTGGCTACATTCCATAATTTGGGCAGTATGGATTTTTCATCTTGTTTTCCCATTGTGGGTGGACTAATATTTTTAATTACTGTGACTTTTCTTAGGAAATTTTCCAGTGTTTTAGGAGTTGATGTTATTAGTATAACGTCATTTGTGCATAAAGAACATTTGGAGAAACTGGCCATCTACATTACTTTTACTTGGACTTTACTGAGTACCCTCCATGACTCTAGCCAACATCTTAGATGAAAATACGTCTTGCTTTTTTATACCTTTCTTAATGCCCATAATAAGCAGACCATTGAATGAAGGGCTTATAATTTTTCTTCAACCTGCTTTTCTGCCTTATTACTCATTACTTCCATCTACATTGTGGTTCAACCAAGCTGGCTTTTTTACTATTCTTTATACATGGAACTCTAACTCTCTCCTTTGTGTTGACTATCCTTCATGCATGGAAAACACTCTTTCCTCACATTAGTCTCTTAGGAATCCTTATTTCTTTAGAACACTGCTCAGGTAACACCTACTACATGAAACCTTTTCTGATTGTAACTCCCACCTCACAAGTTAGTGCCTTTTCTCATTCAGTTATCTTGCATACACCTATTTATGTGTATATAAGATCCTTGATGTCAGGTGCTGCTTTTTTGTCTTTGCATTCTCAGCATCAAGCATAGGTTCAGACATATAATAGATGCTTCATAGAAAATGCTTGTTGATGGACTGCAGGTCATAGCATCTTCAGAATCTTAGAGTTGGAAGGGACTTCAGAGGCCATTTAATCTAAGCTGTATCAAACCTGAATCCCATGCATAGTGTCTCCTGATCATCCAGCATCATTTTAGACTTCTCGTGAGGGGGAATACCCCATCATCTCTCTGAGGAGATCATCCTGTTTTTTAGGTAGGTGTAATATTTGGAAATGTTGCCTTACGTAAAGTTTACAGAAATCAGTGTTACTCAGTGCTGTATGCCAGGCAACCATCTGCCTTTTATCATCTTCTAATTTCTCCTTGTTCTTCCCCTTTGTATACAAGCAAAACAAATGTTTTTCCGTGATATCCCTTGAAATACTTAGATCCAGTTAAATTCAGCAAGAGCTTATTAAGTGTTAAGATGGTTATCATGTCTGTTTCTACCACCAAAACCAGAATTTTTATTTTCTTTATACTTCACAGTCAACTGTATGACTGTAAAGATCTGATTTTCTGTAAAAGATTATCTATTAAAGCCTGCTTGTTTAATTAATGCTTTAGTTTTCTTCAAGGAGACCCTGTTTGCATCAATTTTTCTCATCTTTATAAGAAAGGAAGCATTATGTGGCAGTAATTGCTGACTTCTTTTTCACTGACTTTCTGGTAAAGCTATTAATCTCTGGCCTTTTCTACTATTTTGTGATCTTTCCCTTTTTGAAATATTTTGAAAAATAATCAATCCTTGCATGCCTTTAAAATTGTTATATTTAGCACTAATATCTTGTTAATATATTTAGATCAAGAGTCAAGCCACTCTTGCAAGTGCTATTGATACTTCTTTATAAGGTACTCCAGGTACAGTTCTTGGTACTATCCTTTTGTTGGTTCCCCTTTTATCCTGGTCTGAAGGACCACTTTGTTGGTTTTACCTGCAGATCTTCTTAGGATGATCAGGTGTAATTCATGGGACCATAGAATTTAGAGGTCATCTAATTCAACCCCCTCATTTTAGATATGAGGAAACAAACCCAGCAAGGTGAAGGAACCTGCCCAAGGTCACAGATGGTGAGTAGCAGCCCTGGGATTTCAGCCCCAACTTCTGACTCCACATCTAGTCCTCTTTTTGCTGCATTGCACTTGATGGTGGCCTGTGCCAAGGTAGAGATTATCTCTGTTAAGTTCTTCAAAGCAGGCATTTGTAGCTAGTAGTTACATTATATCAAACCACAATGCTCAGTGAAATGATTTAGGACTTGGTTATAATTCAGGACTTCAGTAGCTTTTTTTTATTTTTGGAGGGGCAGTTGGGGTTAAGTGACTTGCCCAAGGTCACACGGTTAGTAAGTGTTAAGTGTCTGAGACTGGATTTGAACTCAGGTTCTCCTGACTCTAAGGCCGGTGCTGTATTCACTGTGCCACCTAGCCACCCCTACTTCAGTAGGTCTTGAACTTTATTTTATTACAGGATTAGAGATGCCACTTTGCTACTGGACATGCTTCTTAATTGCACTAAAACTGAACTTACTTAAGACTTTTTTTTGTTGTTGAAAGATCAAGATACTTTCCTGTGGGATTCTTGTGAGGGAAAGGGCATATGGAACTTAGTTTGATTTAAAGGGTTTCTTTTCTCCATTGTACTATTGAAACCATTCCAAAAACTACTCAACAGTAGCAGGCAGGAGGTAAAAATATTCCTGGAAATAGTGGTGTCCATTCTGATAGGGGACACAAGAAAATCAGGATAGATTAACTGGGATTGGGGGTACAGGTGATAAGGTTCATTGAGAGATGATTGTGTAACAAAGGAAAACTACAGTGGAGTTTGTATGCTCCTAATTAGAACAGATGTTGGATCAAGTGACCTTGGTTGGCGAAGTGACCAGTGGCTCTCTGTTCTAGAGTGGGCATGTAGACAGTAGAAAGAGAAAGGGTTAATTTATGCTTGTTTCATAGGAAGAATTCAACTGAAGAAGTGCCATATATGTGTTCTTAAGTTATGTGTATTACTTAGAATTTCCAGTCAACATTTTGCCGTGCTTTGAAGGTTCTCTTGATCCTACAAAACTAACACATTATTTGGATTTTAGTGTTAATGACTTAACTTGAAACATTAGTATTATTATTGCTATGATTACTATTATTCTTTTAGAACCTTTTACTCTTTTAAAATGTAGATTCTTAGAATGCCATATACATGGTATGTAATAACATTGCTTTGTGAACCTCAATTTAACTCTAAAAGTCAAATTGTTTCATAGAATCTTGCTTTTGGGAGGAAGGGTGTCCCAAACTTAAATAGAAACGGGGGCCACTAAACCATATATAGGGGTCCTTGTGGACCATATACTGACTTAGAAACCCATGCATTAACATCTGTGTTTTATTGTACTTTTATTTATTTTGTTAAATATTTCTCAATTACATTTTGATCTGGTTCCTACTACTGGGATGTTGACTGAGTGTTTGACACCTCTGAATTGGTGACTAGGAGAGATCTGGGAGTAGTAGTGCTTTGGATTTTCATTAGACATTTTAATATTTTGGAAGTTCTTTTATATGTGAAGATACTACATACCTAAAGCAGAACAAAATATATTTTTAAAAAGTTAAGTTGCGTTTGCTCTTAGCACATGTCACTTATATTCATAAAATGACTGAAAATTTTTGTGGAAGAATTCCTTAGCTTATTGGGGGGGAAAAAGGTTAAATGGTAAAAAATCTCTACAGCACCATCATGGTATAATAGGATTTGGAGTCAGAGAATCTGACTTTAAATTCTGCTAATCTCACTATATTTTGGAACCATGGGCAAACCTCCATTTTTTCATCTGCAAAATGTTGGGGGTTGGACTTTGAGGTCCATTTCAGTTCTAATTTCTATGATCCTCTGACCTTTAGAACTGATTAAATTGTAAACTAGGGGTATAAGAAAGTTAACCTTTATCTCATAACAATTATACTGGAGAAATTTGTTTTTTTTTAAACCTCTCAAACCTGAAACTTGATTTACATACTTTAAACTGTAGGTTTTCAAACAGCTTTTAAAACAGAATCTTGTACGGATTTTTGCAGTCACTCATTATTTAAATCATAAAGATTTTAGGAAGACAGTTATTTTTTTTAAATGGAAAGTTAGCAATTAATGCAATGTAGAATATGTTCTTGGTTGTATTAAGTCCTGGTCTTCCAAAGGTAAATTAGATTATTTTGTGGATCCTAACTTCAATTTAATATTTTTCTAGAGTAAATACTTTATTATGTCTTAGTCTCTTATTCAGAAGTTGGGTGAGTGGGGAGAATGAGATGAGATTAAACTAAAAATCTTTTTTTGTTGTTGAATTAGTTGGTTTGCTATTTCTTCTAGTAACAGAAAGAGGACTAAACTTTTAAAGACTAATACACATTCCTATGAAGTAGAGTAATGAGTAAAGAATAATGGATTAGAGTTAGGAGGCCCTTTTTTTTTTTAAAGCATTCTAGTTTTTTCTAAGACTATTAGAATAATCATTCTGATAATAGTCATGAAGAATTTCATTGAAGGATTTGTTTGGATGGAAAATGATATGCTAATTATTAAAACTAGAAACCTTAAAACTATATTTTTCTAAAATAAGTTTTTATTGATGTCTTTAATATCATCATAGTTTCCTATGATGATATTAAAGTGTATTTCATCTCAGAGAGCCATCCCATATAGCAAATATTTTTAAGGCAAAAAGAAGAAGAGGACAAAATCAACACAATCAATAAAATGAAAAAGTCCAAAAACATGTGCAACATTCATGGGGGGTTAGGGGGATTTGGTTTATTTTGTTGTCATTATGTATATTGCTTTCTTAGCTCTGTGTACTTCACTCTGAATCTGTTCAGTGGCTCTTTCTTTGTTTATCTCTCTTGACTACATTTATCATTTCTTAGTGCACAGTGGGAGAAAGGGAAGGGAATTCGCATTTATATAGTGCCTCCTATATGCTAGGTACTGTGCTAGGAGCTTTTCACAAATATGACCTCGTTTGATCATCATCACAACCTTACAAGGTAGGTGCTATTATTATCATCATCCCTATTTTTCAGTTAAGTAAATTAAGGCAAACAGATTGACTTGCTTAGGGTCATAAAATTATTAAGGGTTTGAGGCCAGTTTTGAACTTACCTTCCTGAATTCAGGTTCAGCACTCTTATCTACTCACCTACTAGCTACTTTAGTAATATTTCATGACCACAGTTTGTTTACCCGTTTCCAATTGATTCACATATTCCTTGTTTCTGGTTCTTTTCTATTGCAAAAAGTACTGGCTGCTCTAAATATTTTGGTGTATGTGATGACTTTCTTATCATTGGTTTCCTTGTGATATAAGCCCAGTAATGGAATTGCTGGGTTAAAGAATATGAACATTTTAGTCATTTTTTTGCGTAGTACCAAATTGTTTTCCAAAATAATTGTACCAGTTCACAGCTCCACCAATAATTTATCAGTGCATTTATCTTCCCACAAGCCCCTCCAGTGTTGACTTTTGGTGTTCTTCATCATCTTTGCCAGTTTGCAGAGTGTGAAATGAAACCTCCATGTTATTTTGATTTGCATTTCTCTTGTTTGTAGTGATGTGGAGCATTCTTTCTTGTGGTAGTTAAACATTTTGTAATTCTTCTGAGAATTTTTTTCATATCCTTTGGCCACTTATCCAAGAATGGATATTGAGCTTACATATTTGTTGTCTATATATCTTTGCTATGAAACTCTTATTGGAGAAATTTGATACAGAGATTTTTTTTTTCCCATTCAACTTCTTCTCTTCTTATCCTAGGCACATTAATTTTGGGCAGAAGCATTTCAGTTTTATGTGATTAAAATCTTTTTTATTTTCTGTATTTGCCTTATGCCTTTTTTATTAAGAAAAATCTACATATGACTGTGAGAAATATATGTTCTGCTTCTCTTCTTATTTTTTATAGTATGATTTTTAATTTTTAGATCACATTTATTTAGCATATATTATGGAATGTGGTGTAAGGTAGAACTGGGTTCTAACTTGTTTTGGGGAAGGTGGAGAAGATATAATAAAGTAGAAGTGATAACCAACATACTTGTTTTTGAATTATATATTTGAACTGGTAACAGAGATTATATATAATCTATATATCTTTAGTCTATAGACTAAGACTAGTCTATAGTCTATAGACTAAAGATTTAAGAAATAAGATCTGGAAGGTGTCTGGGAGTTCTTTTTCTAAGAAAGTTGATAGGATCATAGAATTGGAGTAAGAAGCGACTTCAGAGGCTATCTATCTAGTCCAAGTCTCTAATTTTACAGATGATGAAACTAAGGTCTAGCGTGGTTAAGGGACTTGCTCAGTTATACACCTATTAAGTAATGAAGCTGGTATTCAAACCCTGTATTCTGACTCCACATTCTAAGGATTTTTTTGTATGCACTGTGAAAGTTGACAGAAACTTCCAGAAGAGTAGAGATTGAAAGCTAGTAGAGATGTTTTCTTCTTCTTTTTTTTTTTTTGGAGGGCAATTGGGGTTAAGTGACTTGCCCAAAGTCACATGGCTAGTAAGTGTGTCAAGTGTCTGAGGTCTGATTTGAACTCAGGTCCTCCTGACTCCAGGACCGGTGCTCTAATTTACTGTGCCACCTAGCCGCCTGAAGAGATGTTTTCTTCTGTACTTTATTTTCAGGTAAGATGTGCATATAAATATTTAGGTCTGTTGAGTCCAATTGTTAAGAATGTGGATAACTTCTCTCTTTAAGGCCATTTGGTTATTTTAATACTGGGCAGAATTTCTATTCGATAATAGGTGAAGAAATTAAGTGGCCTCAAGGCAGTTCAGTTCATCTGGTTCCTCTGTAGCAGCTCTTTAACAGGTGAATTAGCTTAGTATGACTAAGGCTTTGGCTGCTCCCAACTTTTGGCATCTACGATGCTGATATTAGAAACAGTCCATTTTGTTTCTTCTCCTCTCTTTACTCCAGACTCTGAAATGATCCATCTTGCTAAAGCAATCCTGTCTTCATGTGCTCTCTCTACACATGCATCTTTTTTTGACTTCTTTCCAATCTTCAGTCTCCATCCAGTGGTCCCTTTTCTGCTACTTATAAATACTCCCAAGGCTCTCCCATCATGAAGACTTTACCACCCCCTTATAGTTCTTTCTTTCTCAGCCAAACTACTTGAAAAATCTGTCTTTACTCATTACCATCACTTCCTCTCCCCACTCACTTCTTAACAATTTGCATTCTGCCTTCTAGTCTCATCACATAACTGAAACTAATCTCTGAATTTATCAGTGATATCTTAATGGCCAAATCTAATGGCCTTTTTGCAATCCCAGTTCTTCTTGACCTCTTTTCAGCATTAGGTATGGTTGAGTGCCCTTTTCTTCTGAGTACTTCTCTACCCTGTGGGTTTTCTTGACACTGTTCTTGGTTTTTTCTTCCTACTATATGACTATTCTTTCTGTCTCCTTTGCTGATTTGTCATCACCTTAGAGTGTACCTCAAGACTTTGTCCTGGACGCTTTTTCTTCTCTTTCCATACTCTCTCACTTGGTAACCTCATCATCAACTTACATTGGTTTCTCATCGCTGTTCTGGTAATTCCCAGATCTATATCTTTAAGTCTAAACTCTAACTTCTGTTGCATATCTCCAACTACCTTCATTGGACATTTCAAACTGGATGTCCTGTAGACATTTCAGACTTAACATAATTGAAAATCTTATCTTTGCCACCTAAATGATCTTCTCCCTAACCTTCTGAACTTTATTATTTCTGTCAGACACTCATCCTTACCCCTATATGTCACTTACCCAATCTTGCTGATTCTATCCTTACAGTATCTCTCACCTCCAGTGCCTTCTGTCCATTCACACATGTACCACTGTAGTCACCTTAGTTCAGACCCCTTGTCACCTCCCAGCCTAGGTTATTGCAGAGGCCTACTGATTGGTCTTCCCATCTCACTACTTCAGTCCATCCTATACACTGCTTTCAAAGTAATTTTTCTTAAGCACAACTCTGATCACGTGACTTCCCTATTGAAAAAAATATCCAGTGGCTTCCTATTGCCTTAAGGATGAAATATAAGCTATTTGGCTTTTAAAGCCCTGCAACAACTTGACTCCAACCCATCCTTACAGCCTTACTCCCACTTCCAGCCAAATTGGCCTTCCGTGTGTCCATACTTGACACTCTACCTTCCCACTCTCTGCCTTTGTTTTGGCTATCCTCTGTGTCCAAGAAGGAACGGACTTCTTCCTTAGCTCCGTATCTAAAGAGTTCTCCTCTTCCTTGAAGAGGCAGCTCCTTATATTTAACTACTTTGTATTTATTCACCTTATGTTTATGCTGTATATATTTTTTACATATACTTGTCTTTCCCGTTAAAATGTAAATTCTAATTTACATTTGAGTAGGGGTTGTATTGATTTTTGTATTTAAATGGATCTCACTTGCCTAGCACAGTACCTGGCACATTACAAGTAGCTGTTTGGTTCAAATCCTGAGTTTTCTTTAAGGCTTGGCTCAAACTTTTATCTACCATACCACGGTGGTAGATGATCTCTCTCAGTCCTTCCATTACTCACTTGTGACTTTCTGCTTTTATTCTACCATCTTGGCTCTGCCCCAAGTGATTTTCTTCTTTTTTGCTTTTTGGAGGGGGGGAGACAGGGCAATTGGGGTTAAGTGCCTTGCCCAAGGTCACACGGCTAGTAGGTGTTAAGTATCTGAGTTCAGATTTGAACTCAGGGTCCTCCTGACTCCAGGGCTGGTGCTCTGTTCACTGCGCCACCTAGCCACTCTGGTGACTTTCTACCAAAATTATTTTACTGTGTTATGTACATGTATCTTTTCTCCATTGGATATATTATAAGCTCTTTGAGAGAAGGGACCAAGGATATCTTTGTATCTCTATTTCCTAGCACGATGCCTGGGACGTAATAGGTACTTAATAAATACTTCTTGGTGGGTTTTTTATTTTGTTAATATTTGTTATAATAGATAAATCCTATAGAAAAAATTAACAAGTGATGTTTTTAGAGACATTTTTTTCTTCCATTCCCTTCTGTTCTTTCACATACATTACCCCTTACCCTCCAAATCCCAAAATCAAGTTTAGGCTACCAAGGTATTTCTTATAACCTTAAAGCAAATGATTTTTCCTACTGTTTTTTTTATGTATATGTGTATTTTTTTTAAATCTTAAGGGTTGAGTGTATTTTTCAAAGTTGTAATTGTACCATTTTACTTGTATAACATTAAGAAGAGTGATTTTTTGGAGCATTGTTTTTGTTTATGCACCAAGTTTTATTTTAGTCTCAAACACCAGAACACAAATAGAGAATAGAGAAAAGGAACAAAAATATATCCTAAACTTAAATATTGGATCTTAAATACAAAGTTAGAAAGAAATAAAAGCATGTCATGTGTGTAGCAGATCATAAGAGAGGATTCAAAATATGTAACAATAAATTTTCACTTCAAGAAAGCCTATATGATAAATAATACTCGTGTTGAGAATTGTCTACCTTTTCTTTGCTTCCTTGTGAGTTTTCTATTTTTCTCTGCTGTGTACTTTTAAATTTTGTTCTTTTTTATCCCTCCCCCCAAACTTCTCTCCCTATTGTTTCTATAGAGAAACAATAAAGTTCAAATGTTTCTTTATAGCTTTTTGTATCCAGTTTTAAATAGATGTTTTAAAAACCTTTTAGGATTCATTTCATAGTTTTATTATCACATAAATATAAAGATTAAGTTAAAAAAATCTACAAATTAATCAGATATTTTAAAATTAACATTCTCAGTTATGTAGTTTCTGGACCAATTCATATTTCCACATCCTCCCATCTTTGTGGATATGCTCTTGCTCAGTAGCAACTGTTTCTGTGGATTAGCAAGAAGAACCTCTCTGAAACCTTCTAGTCTGTTTTGCAATTTATATTCCTGCTCTGGTAACAAAAGACATTTTTGTGGGAGCAGAGTGAAAATAATTGGCTAAAATCAGGATTACTTCAATGTTTCCTTGCTCTTGACTTTTTTCCCCATAGAAGCACAAATGATATATTCCTCCCATAAATTTTAATATGATGAAAGTAAATGTTTTTGTATCTTAATTTATTGCTTCCACTTTTAGTAATTTTGTTTTGAGTCATCCTCAAAATTGAGGCACATTTTGGACCTAATACTGGAATTGTGATAGCTTTTTTAGTTAAAAGCTCCACCTTTTAATGGAATCTCATTATTTCTACCTGAAATTAAGTTGGAGACTATAGACATTTGATTCCTTGGTCACAGGGTTATTACAAGAATTTAGTTCACAGTGGCACATTTTTTTACTTTTATCAGCTCCCTTAAAGTACAGGCCTCTGTGACATTTGAAGGTCCATTGTGACATCACAAATCCATCTTCGGGGAACCTAGCAACAGATTGGATGTAGTCTGTTAGGTCTAAATCAAGTGCTATGTTACAACATTGTGAGGTTTCTCCCAGTTATAAGTGTCATTAATAGGATTTTTTAAATTGCAAAGCCAAGTAAGGCTGTAAATCGCATCATCTAATTTATTTCTTCCGATTAACTGCCTATAGTGGAGTTTTCAGTGGATGTGGTGGCATCAGCATAATCTATGTTTCAGGCATCACACACAGGAGGACTGCTCTTTAGGGGATCTAGAAAAAAAGGTAACCTGCAAGCCCATTATGGGTTAAACAGATCACTTTGTACATCTTTTGGGCAACATCTTTATTGTAAATAAAGACATACAAAGTAATAAGGTTTTATTTGTGAATATAATTTATGTTTTAAGGGACTAAAAAACCTGCATTTAATATTCATTTTGATGTGGCTATCTGGAGATTGGTAGATATATATAAATGTATCATGCTATTCAAAGCTAAGATTTTTTTTTTTACTTATAAAAATCTTGGAATGCATATTTGATATTTTAATCTCTTCCCCTTATTTATGCATATTCTTTGGATTCAAACATAGTAATCTATTTTTATTGAGATACCACTTTCCTCAACTCCAAATCATGAAATTCCAGTTCAGTTTTTCATTAGTTAAAAGCTGCTTATTTTTTATTTTGATGGCTTAGCTTTTAAGATTATTCAAAGTTCCTGAAATAGGACCATTTGAAAAGATTGTCTTCTTTTTCTTTTTTACATTTTAGTGGTATCTTCAGAGAAGATTGTATCAGAGAAAGCTCCTTCTTATAGCAGAATCTCTGGTATTAATGCAGGAACAATCTTTTAAATTTCTTGGCAGTAATACGCCTTTAAGATAGCTTTTTAGGAAAAGAGTCCTCTAAGAAGAGATTTCCCAGGCATCTTCTTTAAGATAAAAGTCTGCTTCCTACCCTGATCTTTCCTCTGAATTACAGTTCTATAACAGTCCCTCTATTAGACTTTTCACCTGGATGTCCCACTATCACTTAACTCAGTTTTAAAAATTGAATTAATACTTCCTTCTTCCTCCTACTTCCTCAATCCTTTTTATTATTACCCAGTTTTTTTTGGCAGAATCATTATGCCTTATTGCTACCACCATTGTAATTTATTCTCCCACATACCCTGGATTATTGCAGTAATTTCTTATGTGGCCTCCCTGCCCCAAGTCTTGTCAATTTTCAGTTCATTTTATATTACTAATATCAGATTGTTGTTGTTGTTGTTGTTGAGTTGTATCCAGCTCTGTGACCCCATAGACCATAACACTCCAATACTCTCCATCTTGGCAAAGATAAAGGAGTGGTTTGCCAATTCCCTCTCCAGTGGATTAAGACAAACAGAAGTATAAGTGACTTGACCAGGGTCACATAGCTAGTAGGTGTCTGAGGCTGAATTTGAACTCAGGTCTTATTCTAGGCTCAATGCTCTATCCAGTGAAGCACCTAGCTGCCTCTGATAGATTAATCTTCTTAAATATTTGTTTTTTTTTTTAAATCACATCATTACTTTGCTCAGAAACTCTCCATGCTTCCCTAGTATCCTTATAAGATAAAGGTACAAAACATAAATACTGTGTTTAGCTTGACATTAAACATTCATCATAGTCTGGCCCAAATTTACTATGTCTCATTACATTCTTGTTTTTTTTTTTGTTTGTTTTTTTGTTTTTTGGGGTTTTTTGGAGGGCAATTGGGGTTAAGTGACAAAAGGGCTAGGTTTTGAGTTAAGTGTCTGAAGCTAGATTTGAACTCAGGTCCTCCAGACTCCAGGGCTGGTGCTCTATTCACTGTGCCACCTAGCCGCCCCATATCATTACATTTTTTAAAATGAATGTTTAAATTGTGCTAATATCCTCACTGTCCTATGAACATCCTCTGTGCGTTCCAACATTAGTGCCTATTCATTCTTACTTCTCCGTATAGATCTTTTCCCCTTTACCACCTTAATTTTACTAATCCTTGAGGGCCCAAATCAAGGCCAAATTATGAAGCTTTTTTTGACCATTCTAACCCTTTACTTTGAACTCCTTAACTTTCTGGGCTACACAATTTTGCTTTTAGTATGATGTATTTGTCTAGGCACCCAACTAAATTGTAATTTCTTTTTGATCAAGGAACATCTCATCCTTTTTTTTTCTACATTATAATATAGCATATGCTAGAGTATGTGCTAGAGGCAAGGTAAGTGTTTGTGGTATTGGTAGAGGGATTTACTTTATGCAAGAAACTTACTATGTTTACCTTATTTAATTTTTTTTTTTTTGCTAGACCTGTGATTTCATCTGTATAGGGGCAACTTTTGGTGAGAAACTTCCTCTTCCAATATGGATTAGCACCTTCTCTGCAATTTATGGCCTTAGGACTGGAAGGGTCATGGAGTAGTATTTATCAAAAGGAGAACTTGATCTCAGGCTTTCTGATTCTGTACTTAGCATCTATCCATCATAAGACTTTTTATCTTGAGTGTATGCAGTGTAAAGAGAGATTTTCATTATTTTTTAATTTTTATCAAATTGGATATGCTTCTCTATACCAGTTGATTTATTTACATTTACTGTCAGTATGATTTATGATGGTGTAAGATTTTATTACATGCAGAACATTTTCACATATATCCTTTTATTTTGTTTTTATAATAGCCCAGTGAGGTAGAAAGATGGGTCTGTTTTATTGGCCTCTTTGTACAGGGTTAGAGAGAAATGCCCAAGGCCACATAGCTAATACGTGTGACAGCTGGAATTTGAATGTGTCCAGTGTCAGATTCCATTGCCCTTTTCCTGACCCTGTTCTGCTCCTTTATCAGTCTTGAGAAGTGTTGGAAATTACAAGTATCCCCTGAAATAAGATCACAAAGTTTCCTGAAGTTCCATGGACCCCGTGTCAGACCCCTGGTTTTCTATAACATCTAGAAGACTTTAGGACTGGATCACTACTCTACAAGACTTACGAGTCAAAGGGGGAATCCGAAGTTACTCAGCAGCAGGCTCAGGGAGGCCCAGTGTGCTGTTTTCTGGGTTATGGCTGTCACTAAGATGAGAGTGGCCTAGAAGTCAAAGGTTGTTTCTTAGTCTTATGTTTTTATAGCAGGAATCTTTGTGATTAAGAGATTTAATAATTAGAAATTTCCTTTAGCAATAATGTGCTTTAGATGATGGAAATTTTTGTTGAGAGGCCTTTGGCAGGTAGTGAAGAAGGAGGTAGTTTTTCTTCTCAACATGGTCTGAGCTTTTTGCAAGGCAATTGAGTTGAATGGGGGTAGTAAGGGATGGGATGGAGGAAGGACCCTCCTCTTCATGGATTATAGACTCTCTGCAAGCACATGGGGTTCTTGGTATTACTTTTGGTGTGCATTAACTTGTGATTTTAATGTATTGATGTGGCAGTACTGAGTCTATGGGGTGTAGTCCTATGATCAGAAGTACCTCAGAGTGTCATCAGCTTGAGATTTTAAGTAACATTTGTTCAAATAAAATGGCTTCCCAAATTTAATTTTTGCTTAGCTTCCTCACTCTTACAATATTACAGGTAAAAGGTAAGAATGAGAGTTTAATTATACCATTAACCTTTCCTAAAGGAGGCTTTGTTTCTGTAGTGGTGAGGTGGTTTAACTGCCTTAGAATCCTTTGCTAGAAACATTCTCAGCCTACCTAAGCATGGGAACTGAAAGTGAGGGTCATGGATTTTTTTTAGTATCTATAACATCAGAGAACAACTGTTCTAGGCGAATAATAATAATCTCCTAATGGTAAATATAGCAGCTTGTTTGTCATTCCTTGATAGCTAAAAAAAAGAAAAAAAATAAACTAGTCTTAGTGATGAATAGTGTCTATTTTTTGGCCATTGTTACTATTGTTTTGTTTGTATTGTGACATTTTTATAATACTGACTGATCATTTTTTGCAGGTTTCTGTAGCTGGATCAGGCACCAGAAGAGGCTCTCCAGCTGTTACTCTAGTGCAATTGCCTTCAGGTCAGACTGTACATGTCCAGGGAGTGATTCAGACACCACAGCCATCAGTTATCCAGTCACCACAAATACAAACTGTTCAGGTTAGCTTTCTTTCTGGATGACTGAGCTTTCTTAGACTCCAAAAAAAATATTGCCTAAGTTGTTATTGTCTTCTCTGAAGAGCTGTTCTGATTCAAATCTTTTCTTAGATGTTAGAGAGGAATTTCTGTGATACTGCTGAAATATCATGCTTTGGTAGTTTAGGGTATCGATGTAGGAATTGGGGTCTGTTCTTAGGACTTAATTTGCAAAATGATTCCAAATGAAGCAACTAAGTGGAACAGTGGCTAGAACTCTAGACTTGGAGTCAAGAAGACCTCAGTTCAAATGCAGCCTCAGACAATTGCTAGCTATTTGAACCCAGGGCAAGTAATTTAACCTATGCCTCAGTTTCCTCATTTGTAAGAGTGGATTTAAGACCACCTAGTTTTCAGGGTTGTTGTGAGGATCAAATGAGATAATATTTGTAAAGCACTCGCAAACCTTAAAGCATTATAAAAATGCTAACTGTTATTAAATTAGTCAGCTAACTTGTTCCTCTCTAGGGAAAAAATCAGACTTAGAAATTAATCAGTGGAACATATTTTGAGAATCCCTCATGAAATACATTTGGTAAATATATCGGGATGAAGGTATTAAGATGGTGGTGATATTTAGGAGTGTCATATTGTTACAAGGAAACAACTGATTTTGAAATTAGAATTTATATTCTTCAGAAAAGTCATACCTCAGTTCAGTTTGATGCTATGTAGTCTTGAGTTTTTGTTCTCATAAAAACACTTGCATTTCTTTATAATCTTACAGTTTTAATCTTGTGATACTCTTTAATAAATATTTAGTCAAGCAGATCTTAAATCATTAATAATCCCTTGTGGCTAAAATTTCATATTATTTATGATGTTAATTCCAGAAAGGATTAGGAATGCATATTCAAGTGTATTATTTGTGTGTTCAGTTTACTCATTTTCTTTTCCCTTTGGGAAATAATTTTTTCTTTTCAAATACTGGCGTTGACAATAAGAAGGAATCATGACTCAACATTTTTTTATTCATGTCCATTCTTGAAAGCTTGAGTCCAGCAGTATAATGAATATTTTTTTAATTTATCTTTTTTTTTACATTACTCTTATTTTCAAACATATCCCTCCTCATTCAATGAGCCATCTCTTCAGCAGCATAATATCTTAAATTGTAGGTATCAGCCTTCAAAACTTTAAATTTATTTCCTTTGTGCATTGTGCATCTTTTCTTATGCTATTCAGATTGTTTAAGAAAATTTGGCCCAGATATATGGTTTGTATGTTAGTAGATGATTTACAGGGAAGTTTTAAAATTTTCTTGACTCCTAAATCTAGAGTTTTAATGAGGAAAGTTTTAATGTTATCCTCTTTAAACTCTTAACTTAATAGGCATGTTGTTCTTTGTCCCTAGTTTTTAATATGTTTATTTATAGTTTTAAATTGAAGGAAGGCATAAAGCCTTGGATATATTTGTCATATACATTGGTCATATTGAGCAAATGAATGAATTTTCCTTGTATAAAGGTGAATGTATAGAACGTTTTTAAAGAAAATAACTGGATTTATGATTTCATCAAAATAAGGCAGCTCCCAAGATAGAAGCTACCTCTACTGATAGAACTCAGCACCTTCCCTGTAAGTTTGTCTTATGTGATCCATTCAGAGTCAAGTCACGTGACTTAACTATGGTCACAAAACTAATATATATCAGATATAGGCCTTGAACCCAGTTCTTCCAGATTCCAAGGTCACTCTTCGTCTCACTGTCATATTGCCTTAAAATTTTTACTAAGATGAAGAGAAATTTTATGTTTATATATGTGTTTGTATGTATGTATGTGTATTCTGGTTACATAATAGCCCTTTTTCAGAATAAGTTATTTTTATGCCTTTTATTGTTTTTTTTTTTTACATTGTAGTCATTTTTAGAAATACCCTTTCTTCACAATTAAACTTTCTTATATCAAAAAAAAACAATCAAAAGTAACATAATAAAATAATTTCTTCTGAGAGTGTGTATAATATTCTGTCTTAGTTGTTTGCCATCTCTCTGCCAAGAGGAAGAGTGGTATTTTTCATTATTTGCTTTTCAGCATGCTGATTTTTTAATTCTTAAAAGTTGGGCTTTGTTTTAGTGGGGGAGTTTTTTTTCGTTTAAAATGTTGTCAGTATTTTGTTATCATCTCTATTCATTTTACTCTGGCAGTTTATACAAACCTTACCGTATTTCCCTGAATTTTTCATAATTGTCATTTCTTACTGCATAATATTTCATTACATTCATAAATGAGGTTTTTGTAAAATTCCATAACTGATGACTTTTTTCCTAGTTCTTTATTATAACAAAAAGTTGAAAGTATGACTATTTTGATAGAATGTTACATATCAGACTTTTGTTTCTATCTTTGACCTCCCTAGTGAACATTGTAATTATTTTCTTAATATCATCACAAATTCATAATCTAAAATGGTTTAACAGATAATAGCTCTACAAATAGTATTTTTTTTTGTGCCTATTTTTCCTCAGTCACTTCAGCATTGATTCTTTCCCCCATTTTTTGGTCATCTTTGCCAGTTTGCAAGTTATGGTGTAAAATCGTGGAGTTTTAATTTGCATTTAAAAGGATTTGAAGTATGTTTTTCATATAATCGTTTATAGTTTGCATTTTTTCTTTTGAAAACTATTCATATGCTTGGACCTCTTATCTATTGGCAAATGGCTCTTGGAATTATATTCATGTCAGTTCACTATGTATCTTGAATATCAGATGTCAATTATATTAATTTTTTTCCCCACTCAGCGTTTTCTCTGTTTATTCTGTCTCTTCATTTTTATTTTTTGTGATCAAAATTATTTGCCATGTCTTTAAAATAAATTAAATATTTTATTTTCCCCCAATTACGTGCAAAGGTAATTTTTAGCATTCTTTTTTTTTTTTTTAAGTTTTGAGCTCTAAATTCCATCTCCCTCTCTCTCTCTCCTCCCCCTTCCCTGAGATGACAGTCTGATATAGGTTATGTATGTGCAATCATATAAAACATTTCCATATTAGTCATTTTGTGTTAGAACACTGAGCAAAAATAAAAGGGAAAAATAGTATATTTTGGTCTGTATTCAGTCAACATCAGTTCTTTCTCTGAAGGCAGATAGCATTTTTCATCATGATTCCCATGGTATTGTCTTGGATCATTGTGTTGCTGAGAATTGCCAAGTTATTCACAATTCTTCATTGTACAATAATGCTGTTACTGTGTACAATGTTCTCCTGGTTCTGCTCACTTCACTTTGTATCAGTTCATACCATGTCTTTTATGATTATCTCTAACCCATCCATCTATAGTTAAAGGTTTACCTAACTTAACTGTAGTTGTGAAAGGCATCTCCTTTAGTTCTCTAATTTTTTAATGTGATATAGGCTTTTGTGTTCAGGGAGTATAGTATATCCATTTGATTCTTACTATATTGTATGTTGATTTAAATCTAACTTCTGCTAAGCTTCTTTCCTATTTTCCTAGTAGTTCTTGCCAAATAGGCAGTTCTGTTTTCATTAATTTATGTTTCTAGGTTTGCTATTTTCTATTTCTTTGGTTCTTTCTTATTTCATTTGTTCCACAGATGTACTTTTATGTGTTTTTAACCAGTTTTGGTCACTCTTGGTTGTTTTCTTTCTTACAAACTTTATTCTAGGTTGTGGGTTTAAGTTGTGACTGGATTATTTCAGGGAGACCCCCAAACCATCGTAATAATAATTTCTCTGAGATTCTGAGTCATTTCCAAGTCTGAGTGTACACTAGGAAGAAATAGTTAAGTTTGATCCCTTAAAAGTTTTCATTCATTTCTAGACTGACCTCGATTAATCTGCTTACCTTTTCAGAACTTAAAGATTTGTGACTGGAGCTGTTACTTACTTTTGGTTATTAATATGTATTAGGGAGTTACTGGCAAATTGTGATGCTCCATCAGAGATGCTAGAATATTAGAAGCTTTTTCAGCTAAAACATTTTTTGAAACTTTACAGCATGATAAAGATAGGTTTCTCTAGATGGCCTTTATCCCTTCATTTTTATCTTGTGAATATACTTCTTTTGCACTCTTGAGTTTTAGGACAAAGTTGATTAGATACCTATAACCACTCCCAGATATAGAGACATTGAGAAATATGGATTATATTAGAAATATGAATTATCTCTTAATTTCAGCAGTATATTTAAATTATACTACCTTATCTTGATAAGAACCCATGAATAATTATGTCAGAGCTCCCTTCTCATGGCAGAATATTATAAATGTTTCTGGAAGCACATTATGACTATATATGTGGGTATATGTGTGTGTGTGTGTAAGTGTGTGTTTATACACACATATACACATGTGCTATCCTGAGAAACTCTTGTACTTGGTACTACACTATCTGCTGGAAAATAAAATTTTCATCAGTCAGACTGTATTAAAGTACATTATCAACTTATTTCTATACACCCATGCACATATACCTGCAAATGACTGATACTTTGGTTAATGACGGTTTTTTTGTCCATATTGTTTCAGTATTATTAGACTTAGTGCATTATACCTGTTATTATTGCATTGAATTTGCCATTGTGATTGATATTAATAAATACATTTCTATGATTGTCAGTAGATTGTAAGCTCTTTAGGGCAGGGAGTTTGTGACTTTTTTGTCTTTGAATTCCTATTACCTAACTCAATGCTTTGAGCATGCTAGGTGCTTATGAACGGCTTAATTGAATTAATTAGTGAATTCAGGTTAATAATATTTTGCATATGTTCTCATTTAATTATCAAAATTGTCCCCCTATCAAGAGTTTCCTATAATTTATATGGTTCAGTGTTAAGAATGATTAAGAGTTACTGTTGCTTTAGAAATGGAAATTTAAAATTTTCACAGGTTTCCTTCAGATTTGTTATTGTATTTACTGTTATTAAGACCTTAAAAGTGAAACAATACCTACTCTTCTTTTTAAAGAAGAGGTAAGCAAATTTTTATGTTCCATATTCCCAGTTTCATACTGGAATCTCATTTGGAAGGAATCTCAGAGAATATGTACCCCAACTTATTTTATGAAGAAGTTATGATTTTTTAAAGAACATATGATTTTCCAAGTACACATAGCTAATTAGAGACATTGAGTCATTCCGTATTTCCTCCTGTTTGTCTTTTGTTTCACTGGCCCTTCTTTTCTTCCATACTGTCAGTACGGATAATGTCTTTATGCCAGGACCAGACTGTATGTATAGGTCTCTGAATACCACTCAGTGTTTCTAAGCTTAACCTTCACTGGTGCATAGCACAAGTCCTTTGTTTAGCCAAAATAATAGCCAAAATAGTCTGTTTGCTGCCCCTAAAGAATGCCATGAAAACTCGTACCTTCTATGTTTCTTCGTAATATTCCCTCCGATACTGAATGCCACCTCACCCCACTCTTTTCTCCATTTATTTAAATCCTATGAAACCTTCAAAGAGTACTTGGGAGTAAACAGTGCAACATGACAGCCGAAAATCTTTGATCCTTCGCTGAGCTAAGAAGTACATAGCGGCCACAGTAAGGGGAGCAATGGTTCCATGGTACTCCTCCTTCCTGGTCAGACCCTCTCTGGCTATTGTAGCACTTAAAATTAAACGTTTTAGGAAGGACATATAGAACAGAACAAAAGAATTGTATATGAAATGTAGGTCTTTATTACATATAAATTGCTTCTTTTAAAAAGAGTATATTAAAATTTAACCCTTTTGTACCAATCCCATCTTGCTTATCTGTGTTTCCTTTTGGACTTTTTTCTGCTTTCTTCTTTTTTTTATGTTATATTGACATTTTAAAAATATTTTCATCATGTGACCTACCTATTCCTTCCCACATTCCCCTTCCCAAAAAATCCTTCCCTTTTTAACAAAAATTAAGAACAGCCAAGCTAAAGAAATTCATGCCTGAGTAATATCTAACAACTTAATTCTCATTCTGTCTTAATGAATTTGAATGGTATTCTTGTAGAGTAGAGATTATATTCATTTTGATTACCCTCAGAGGGTTGTGGGGTGGATGTTACAAAGGCAAATTGGGTCTCAAAGTCTGGAAAGCTGTGAACAGTAAAAGTTGTCCAGTAGTGAAATGGTTGTTACTTCAAGTAGAGGATTTTACAATTACTGGAAATCTGTAAGTGGTAGATGGTTGGCCACATGCTAAGGATGTCGTAGAAGGAATTTCTATTCAGAGACGAACAGGACTAAATGACTTTTAGGATTTCTCCAAACATTAAGAATCCTTGATTCTTTGACTCAGAATTTTCTACCTTCTACATAGAACCTTCTCAGAAAATTCCAGATCTGCAATGATTTGGTTTTCCCTCAACTCTGTAGTGCTTGTCTTCTGTGCTATTTATTTGACACATAATTATATCTACCGCTCTCCTGTCTTAAGTATTTCATGTGTTTATTTATTTTTTTCTAGCTAGATTATAGTTCCCTGAGGGCGTGGACTATGTGTACTTATTTCTGTCTGCCACAGTACAAATGTAGTGTTTTGTATATAGTATTCTTCAGTAAATATTTATTGGTTAAATGAATTAATTAGAAGGCCTTTTATTTTACGATGAATGTTTAGAAACTCTTGTATTCTAGGTAGCAACAATTGCAGAGACAGATGAGTCTGCAGAAGCAGAGGGTGTAATTGATTCTCATAAACGTAGAGAAATCCTTTCAAGAAGACCTTCATATCGGTGAGTTTATTAAAATTTCCATTGCAATGTAATTATTGTATAATATTGCATAATTAACCATCAAAACCTTAATTTTAAGCTTTCGTTTTTGCTTTTAGTTTCTTTTCTTAAAAGCATGTTTTAGAGCAGTTAAAGTGATCACTTATTCTCTGAAAATTGTGTTTTAGAAAAATACTGAATGAACTTTCATCTGATGTGCCTGGTGTTCCGAAGATTGAAGAAGAAAAATCTGAGGAAGAAGGAACACCACCTAACATTGCTACCATGGCAGTGCCAACTAGCATATATCAGACAACCACGGGGCAATACAGTATGTATACTAAGATACAGTATAATATAATTTTATTTTTAAGTCCTCTGTAGTTATATTAAAGAAGTATATGCTACACTGAATTGAAATGGTTTTGCTTTTCAGCATTATTTTAGTTTTTAATACATTAATTATTCTCACCTGCATGTATTACAGAATTTTAAAAAATAGATGTTAAAGTGAGATTTGTATTGAAAGCCATTTGCACATTGAAAAATTCCGCTTTTATTAATAATCAAAATAAAAGAATTAAAAAGAAAAGAATTGGGTAATAGTGCATACTGCAAGACTTTTACCCTTTTCAGATATATTTTCATGCATTTCTGCTGAGAATTTGTTATTGTTTCTGGTTATTTTACTGTAATGCCTATGTTAAAGTTGAAAGCAAATGAATAGAACTAAAGTCTGTACTTTACTGTTGTTAACTTAATATGAAAAATACCTATCATTTATTAATATGAAAAGATAATATTTGTGTTTTTTAATATAATGTTTTTAAGTGTATTTCCACTTCCATTCCTCTTTTTGTTCATTTATATTGTAGTTCTGCCAAAATGAGGATGGGAAAAATATTTAGCTTTTAAAGCCACAGTAATAGGGCAGACAATTTAACTGAAATCATTAAAGTCATACTTATATGTACATTATTCTTATACATGTCAATATATTGTAAATATATATGTCCCTTGCTGTAATTAAGGCATTAGTTGTTACCCCCAATAAAGAGCAAGTTTGCTGTGTAAATACTTTTTGTAAAAGAGGATCTGTGTTGCAGGTACTGGAGTATATTTGCAATTTAAATATTCTCTTAGTAAAATCTGGAACTAATTTTGAATGTCCCCTTTCCAAAACCCTTCCAAGATTGAACACCTAGGATGAAAAATCTTACTATTACATTCACAGACTTTAATCTGAGCAAGTAGGAAATCACCTTTGAGATCTAGAAAGACTTTGTCATTTTAATGTGCTTTAGGCTATTTTTCTCTTTGTGCAGATAATTTTACACTAAGCCATCTACACAATTTACTTTGCCCCTTTGGTGACAGGTGTTGTGTATTTATAATACTACTGGTATTGGATGAGAATTGGAAGAATTGGTTTTTAGCATGGCTCTGTGACCTTGAACAAGTCACTTAATCTAAGAGAGATTACTATGTTGGTACCAAATGTAGACTTCGTTACTAAAATCAGATACTTTTGAAAAAAAGATACATAAGTATACACAGAAAAAGAAGATTGTTTATAGACTCCACTCAGTTTTTACACAAACTAGATTTAGGGAAAAAGTGACTTTTCATGTAAGTATAATAATGCTTGCTGTTCTACTTTACAAAGTTATTTATCATAGAGTTAAAAAGATAATTTGTGTGAAAGTGCTATGGGAAAACAGAAAGGAAACATATAAAAGAAAAGTATTGCTATTAACAGAGGACATTTTTTTAAAATGTAGGCATAGCATTAATAGAGTCTCATACACATTTTGCCTCTGCCCAAAGAAGGACATGTCTTCAGGGCATGGATCCTGCACTTTGTGCAGCCAGTGGTCATGCATTAAACAGGATTGGAGGTAGTGTAAAGGATAATAGCATATCTTCCACTTGAGACAGTTGTATAAGGGCTTCTTTTTTTAGTTTTGTAAATGTTCATTTCTTTGTTTTAAGAAAGGTCTACCATCTTACAGTTTTCTGTATTTGAAAATACTACCATCTAGTAGGCTAGAATTAGAAGAATTCGTTTCTAGTTTGTCTCTAATATCATACTATTAATCATTTAAAACACCATATCTTCATTTTGTAGATTCAGTCTCTTGATTATACTTAATTCAGCAGTGTGATTAGAAAGGCGTACTTTATCTCCCTATGTCCGTATCCCTGAGCTGATCACTATTACGAGTTAGTAAAATATAATCTGCGGGAAAAGCTTCTAAATTAACTTTGCTTTTGTCTAGAAGATAAATAATGTTTTTATATTACTTATAATGCTTACTTTAAAGCATACTTTTATATGTAGTAAGACGCTTGTTTTCAAGTCTATACACATGCATGGTTAAATAGTGTTAATTGCTAGTATTGACAGAAGTCAAGGGGGGGAATTTGCCTCCACTATAACAGCCAGACAGTTTCCATCTAGATGTACTTCTTGAGGGCTTTTCAGAATCTTTTGTGGCAAAAACATGTCGTTTTTGTTTCTTAATTTTCATTTCTAATTTCTACTAATCTTCCTATTATATAATGTTTATTTCCTTTTATAAATTAAAAGCAGAACTTAATCCATCATTGTTATTTGACAGGTTGATTAATTATAGAAAGCAAAAAGTACTAATAAAAAAGTTGAAGGCATTAAATCTTTTATTAATATACTCCAAATAGATGATGGTCATCAACATATACTGGAATGTGCACCTAAATAATAAATAGAGCTTTTGTGAATAGAATCTGAAAGTAAGTTGTTTGCTATAGGTTTGCTGTACTTCTGTCTTACCCTATTGGAAAAAATAAGAAATGAATATTAACTTAGAATAGTTACCAGTGTTAGGGGGAAAAGAAATAAAATGCCATAAGCACATGATCTGAACTCAGTAAGTCTTCACATGTATTTCAGCATAGTCTTATTGATGGTTTTGTTGTATGACAGTTGCCATTTTTGCACAAGTGGAGCTGTTTTATCTCAGGAGAAACCATTTGAAGGAATTATTTAAATGGTTTCTATCTTAGTCTTAGAAATATAAATACGTTAGTTATTGAATGAGATATTACACATTCCATGAACAAATCTCCCTTTAAAGTTTTTACTACATAAATGAGAATTTCTCCCAAAAATACAGTAATGGAAACTTATTGTTAATTTAGCATAATATTGAAATATTGATAAAGTTGCTCACTATGTTTGATTATTTTCCTACCCCAGGTTCTAGAATATCAGTTATTCCCTACTCCAAACATATTTTCTGATTATTTTTCTTGCCTTCAAATCTGCTTGTTCCTATTGCATTGGAAATTTTGCTAATACCTGCTTTTCTTATTTTTAACCTTTGGGAACTTATGTTTCAAAAGTAAGTGAATCAGTCTATAAAAAAAAATTTGCAGACTGATAAGAGGGATTCATAGTCTTTTTAAGATTTCAGAGTGTTAGAGGAGTCATAGGTCTCTGCTGAGTCTATTCTTTATGGAAGGAATTGGGCTTACGCTAATGGAGTCCAAGTTTCAATTCAACTGAGATAAGAGATGAAAGAGCTTTTAAACCTAAATACTATGTAAAATGTCAACTATTATTATTATTATTAAATGAGCATAGTTTCATTTACTACAGTTACTAACTTTAGTGTTTTCTGCCTTTGACTTTGGAATCATACATAGAATATTTTTTCAGAGATATAAACCAGGCATCTTACTGCGCATTGTAAAAAAATATTTTTATAAGGAATTATCTGATATATACCATAAATCTTACTTTGTGCGACTCTTCCTACTGAATCTACTCTTTATTTCCGTGTGGTAGCTTTGTTGTGAAACTGTTCATTCCCAACTCTGCCACTGAATTTTGTGACCTTGGGCAGATCATGGTTAAAATGCAATAGTAATGCCTATCTTAATTATCCCAGATTTGCCCACATTTATATAAATGTGGTCTATGTGATACTTGCTTCCCTCTTTTCTTTAACTATCCTTTGGCTGTTGTATTTTTTAAGGCACATGTTTTCTATAGCTCTTCTTTTGTTCCAAGTTTTTCTGTGGAAATTTAAAACTAAAGATTTGTTGTGAGAATTATGCTATTCTTTTCAAATATCTTAACATAAGATTCTTGCCAGAGTCATCCTTAATAGGCTGATTCTTCACCTGGAAGATGAATCTACCTGAGAGCCAGTATGGCTTCAGAAAGGGCCCGAGGAATAGTTGATATGGTGTTTGCTGCCCTACAACTCTAGGAGAAATGCCAGGAGCAGAACAGAGGGCTGTGCACAATGTTTATAGATCTGACTAAGGCCTTTGATACTGTTAGTCACTAGGGCTTATGGAAAATTATGTCAAAATTTGGTTGCCCAGAGAATTTCATTAGCATTGTACATCAGTTTCATGATGGTATGCTTGGCTGGGTTCTAGATAATGGACAATGCTCTTGTGCCTTCCCAGTTATCAGTGGAGTGAGACAAGGCTGTGTGCTTGCTCCCATGCTTTTTAGCATGATGTTTTCAGCTATATTGTGCTTTTAATGTCAGCTACCACACTGATGGTGAATTCTTCCATTTGAAAAGGCTACAAGCCAAGAACAAAGTGGAATGAGTGTTGGTACGTGATATTCTGTTTGCAGTTGATTGTGCGTTCAGTGCAGCCTCTGAAGCTGAGATGCAACAAAGTATGGATTGATTCTCTGCTGCTTGTGCTAATTTTGGCTTAACAATTAACACTAAGAAAACACAGGTGCCCCATCAGCCACCACCACACCATCCATATGTAGAACTCTTAGTTGCAGCAAATGGAGAAGTTCTGAATGTTGTGGATAAGTTCCCTTACCTTGGTAGTGTGTACTTTCCAGGGAAGTACACATTGATAATGAGGTTGATACACGAATTGCTAGAGCTAGCTCAGCGTTTGGGAGGCTCTGAAGGAAAGTATGGGAGAGAAAAGGCATTAGACTGACTACCAAACTGAAGATCTACAGAGCTGTTGTTCTGTCCTCTTGTACGTATGCCTGTGAAACCTGGACAGTCTACCAATATCATGCTAAAAAACTGAATTGCTTTGAATTGTCTTAGGAAGATTCTGAAGATCATCTGACAGGATAAGGTACCAGACACTGAGGTCCTTAATCCAGTTTAACTGCCAAGCATTCAGACTCTGCTTCAGAGATCACAACTCTGATGGGCTAGCCACATTATTCAAATGTAAAACGTATGCTTGCCAAAAAACCTGTGTTATGGAGAAGTCACACTGGATAAGCGTTCACATGGTGGTCACAAGAAGTGATAGAAGGACACTCTCAAGGTCTCACTCAAAAGCTTTGGAATTCATTGTGTGACATGGGACACACCGGCACAGGACTGCTCAGCATGGCACGCCCACACCAGAGAAAGTGCTGTGCTGTATGAGCAAAGCACAATTGAAACTGCCCAAAGGAAATGTAGGATGCACAAATTGGGAGAATCCACCCCAAGTGTTCACACAGACTGTTTGTGCCCAACCTGTGGTGGAACATTCTAAGCTCAACAAAAAACAGACAAACAAAAAAGGTGGCTAGGTGGCACAGTGAATAGAGCACCAACTCTGGAGTCAGGAGGACCTGAGTTCAAATCCAACCTCAGACACTTAACACAAACTAGCCTCGTGACCTTGGGCAAGTCACTTAACCCCAATTGCCCTGCCCTCCACCTTCCAAAAAGCAAAAAACAAAATAAAAAAGCCAAACATTCTGAGCTCATATTAGTCTGATCAGCCATAGTCGGAGACATTAGAACTTGACTTTAGCGTAATGATTTTATTTTGGTCTTCTTCCAGAATGAAGGACAATAACATTTTATCAATGAAGATACATTGTTGTTGTCTGTTACCTGTTTTATCAAACCTATATAGTTAGACTTTAAGAATGAATTTTACGTGTACATATGTATATGTATTTACATGCATACATACATATGTAGTATGTGTGTATACATAGATAGAAATATCTGCTTTGACTAAAACAACAAGAGTACTATGATAAAGGCTTGGGGATATCAAAGATTCAGGTAGCTTCTGGAAGACAGGAACTCCAGCTTATGGTTTAGTAGAGGGATAAAACAAAGATACGACAAGGAACCAGTGCACTAAAGGATTAGCGTTAGATGGATTATGATTGGTCGGGATTAGAGAAGACTTCACTGGGCTGATTAGGAGATGGTTTCTGAATTGGCCTTTTAAAGATGGACAAAAATTAAACAGTTGGACGAAGGGAAAGTAGAACATTCCAGGGATTGAACATGAGTAAAGAATGCTAATTTGGATAGCAGTTGGCCAATGTAGAGAGCAGAAAATAATATTATTTGGTTATAGCATAGAATACGACAAAAGGGCTAACATGAGATAAGGGGAAATGTGAGGGTGGTCCAAGTTTGCGGAATGTCTTGAAGGTGAAGTGAATTAATTTGAATTTCCTTCAGGCAGTAGGAAGCCAGTGAAGATTTGTTCAGAGATAGGAATTCCTGAAGCAAGCTTCAGGAAGATTAGACTGTATAAAGGATAAATTAGAGGGGGTAGAGACAAGAGAAACAAGAAGACTTATTTATTTTATTTTATTTTATATTTTGGAGGGGGGAGGACAGGGCAATTGGGGTTAAGTGACTTGCCTAAGGTTACATGGCTAGTAAGTGTTAAGTGTCTGAGGCCGGATTTGAACTTGGGTTCTCCTGACTCCAGGGCCGGTGCGCTATTCATTGTGCCACTTAACTGCCCCCAAATATCCCAATGATTTAGGTACTTTATTCTTTTTTTTTTTTTTTGGCTTTTTGGAGGGCAATTGGGGTTAAGTGACTTGTCCAAGGTCACATGGTTGGTAAGTGTATCAAGTGTCTGAGACTGAATTTGAACTCAGGTCCTCCTGACTTCAGGGCCAGTGCTCTATTCACTGTGCCATCTAGCTGCCCGCAACAGGAAGACTTATTAAGAGGATATTGAAATTCCAAGTTGATGGTACTCGGCATAAGGGATGAATGTTAGGTAGGTATATCTCTGTGTCAGAATTGCCTGGACTTGGTAACTGATTGGATGTTAGAAGTGAGAGAGGGAAAAAGAATCTAAGGTAATATAGAATGGAATATAGAAGTGATTGATGACAAATAGTGAAGTCAGTATGCAAATTAATGTGTTCGGGTCTGGCATATATTTGACCAAGTCATAGGGCAAACCATTAATCTTCCCAGGTTGACACCTTATTGGGTTTATATTATAGTTCTGCTATTACCTGTGTGAAGTGTGATCACGCAACTTAAATTCTCTAGGCCTTAATTTACTCATCTGTGAGATCAGGATTCTTACTTTTTTTACTATCATGGACCCCATTTTCATTTTAAACTCCTAATTGGAGGAAACGCTAAATTTTCTGTTACCAGTTAGTGAAAATAAAAAGTGTGATACATAGTTTTTCCTTTTCCAAATCCATAGCCATTCCCTTAAATCTATCTATGGACCTCTTTGGTAGGGGATAAGAGAGGTCTAGATGAACTCTCAAATCCATTTCAGCTGCAGATCCTATAATGCTATAATCTTTTTTTTCCCTAACCATCCTTCCTACTACCTCTCACAGACCATCTTTTACTTACTCTTACCTTTATCTTCATATGTTGTTGATTATACAGTGCTTTTAATTTTTCATAGAAGTGTGTCTAGGTAATTGTTGAGTATATTGGAACTTTTTCGGGTTATGGAAATTGCCTGTTCCTCTAGAAGACTAGCTTTTAGGTTATGATTTTTTTAGGAGTTCAATGTAGTTCTACCACCACTGTCATCAAAAGCATGTATTAAATACCAGACAGCGCTTGGTAGGTGCTATAGGACATAAAGCTGGGTGGAATCATCAATAGTTCTGTCCCCTATAAGAGGACACTGAGATTTCTGAAGGTTGACTGACTTACCTAAGGTAATAACAATACTAAGTAGCAGACTTGTGTCTTTTCACTCCTCACTCATTGATTTTTCCATTACACCATGCTATCTTACCTGAGTGCTAAGTGTTATGCAGAGAACTATGCAGAGGTTTTTGTTGTTTAGTCATTTCAGTTGTCTTGACTCTTTGTAACCGCATTTGGGGCTTTCTTGGCAAAGACATTGGAGAGGTTTGCCATTTCCTTCTCCAGGTCATTTTTATAAGTGAGAAATTTTAAAAAATTATTTAAATTTTTTTTATTAATTTGTTTACTTTTAGTTTACAAGATTCAGTTCCACAATCCCTTGAGTTTCAAATTTTCTCCCCTCCCACCTCCCCCCCAACCCCCATGGTGGCATGCAATCAAATATAAGATCTGCAAATACTTCCACATTGGATATTAATCAGGTTATAAAGAGGGATTGTAACAGATGGAATGAACAATGGGAAAGAGGAAACAAAACCAAACATGGAAAAGAAAGAGAGCATGTAGTTTGCTTCAGCGTGCAGTTAAATTCTTTTCTTTCTAGATCTTTCTCTGAATGTAGACATCTCCCTCTATCTTGAGTCTTTTAGAGTCTTATAACCTTGCATTGCTGAGAAGAGTCCAGTTTTATCAAAGTTAGTCATCACACATATGATGTGTCTGTGATCATGTAGAAATTTCTCCTGGTTCTGCTCTTCTCACTTAGCATCAGTTTGCATAAGCCTCTCCAGGTAAATATGAAGTCCATCTGCTCCTCATTTCTTATAGCACAATAGTATTCCATTACATTCATATACCACAACTTGTTTAGCCATTCCCCAATTGAAGGGCATCCCCTTAGCTGCAATAAATATTTTTGTACATATGAGTCTTCCTCCCACTTCTATGATCTCTTTGGGATACAACCCTAGAAGTGGTATTACTGGGTCAAAGGGTAAGCAATTATTTATAGCCCTTTGGGCATAGTTCCAGATTGCTCTCCAGAATGGTTGAATCAGTTCACAACGCCACCAACAATGCATCAGTGTTCCAATTTTTCCACATCCTCTCCAGCATTTGTCATTTTCCTGTTTTGTCATCTTAGCCAATCTGACTGGTGAGATGTAATACCACAGAATTGTTTTGATTTGCATTTCTTGAATCAGTAGTGATTTAGAGCATTTTTTCATATGCTTATAGATATCTTTAATTTCTACCTCTGAAAATTGTCTTTTCATATCCTTTGACCATTTATCAATTGGGGAATGACTTGTATTCTTATAGATTTGACTCAATTCCCTGTATATTTTTTTTTCACAGCCAAGGAAAAGTAAAGTTTATTAAAAGTTTGCCATATTGGGTAGACTCTTAAGGAACCTAGGTATCTGTGACGCTTATATTGGGCAAGCAGGCCGGAGCAAGTCTGACACAGAGTAAATCTGTGCTAGGTCATTCTGTGGTGCTCTCGCACCTTCCCTGTATGTTTTAGAAATGAGGCCTTTATCAGAGACACTGGTTGTAAAAATTCTTTCCCAATTTCCCACTTCCCTCTTAATCTTGATTATATTGGCTTTGTTTGTAAAGAAACTTTCAATTTCATGTAATCAAGATTATCCATTTTGCATTTTATAATGCTCTCTAACTCTTGTTTGATTATAAAGTCTTCTCTACTCCATAAATCTGACAGTTAAACTATTCCTTGCTTCCCCAGATTGCTTATAATATCAGCCTTTATACCTAGATCGTGCACCCATTTAGACTTCATTTTGGTATACAGCATTAGATAATGGGCTGTGCCCAGTTTCTGCCATACTATATTCATTCCAGTTTTCCCAGAAGTTTTTGTCAAATAGTGAGTTCTTATCCCAAAAACTGGGGTCTTTGGGTTTATCAAACAGTGTATTACTATAGTCGTTGACTAATGAGTCTTTTGTACCCAATCTATTCCATTGATCCACTGCTCTGTTCCTCAGCCAGTACCAAGTAGTTTTGATGACTACTGCTTTATAATACAGATTAAAATCTGGTATGGCTGGGCCACCTTCCCTAGCATTTCTTTTCATTAATTGCCTTAATATTCTGGACCTTTTGTTCTTCCAAATGAATTTTGTTACTATTTTTTCTAGCTCTATAAAGTAATACAAGTGAGAAATAGAGGCAAAAAGGGTTAAGTAACTTGCCCAGGGTGACACACCTAGTAAGTGTCTGAGGCCCAGGTTTGAACTCAGGAAGGTGAGTCTTCCTGACTCCAAACCTGGCACTTTATCCACTTCACTGCCTAGCTGCCTCCTCCCTGCCCCTACACTCACCCCCGCCAAGATACAGTGATGTTAATATATTGATCACACAGATCTCTATTTTGTGTTCATTCTGCAGTCACCTATATAGAATGAAAAGGTAAAGATATTGATATAATTGGGAGGGGTCAAGAAGTTCAAGTTCAGGCAGAGTGAACTGAGGGTTACTGGGTTTAGAGAAGCCACTTTTTTTCAGATGTGGTGGTGCTAATGTTATTTTCCTTTGACTGTTAAGTGTAGAGGATGGTGGGAGTAGCGGTAAGTGGTGCTGTGGGGCTAGATGCAGTGGTTCTCAACCTGTGGGTTATGTTCAATTTATAACAAAGAAAATACATCCTGCATATCAAATATTTATATTACGATTCATAACAGCAAAATTACAGTTATGAAGTAGCAACGAAAATAATTATATGGTTGGGGGTCACCACAACATGAAGAACTATGTTAAAGGGTCGTGGCATCAGGAAGGTTGAGAACCCCTGGACTACTAGAGGATTGATGCTCTAAAATATTTTTAAGTATTCTTTTACTCCAAGGTGAAAAAAAAAGTGAATATTAATTATTTGTGCATGAGATCTAGATAGATAGATAGATAGATAGATAGATACATAGATAGCTATCACCTTGTGTTCACTTTCACCAGTATTTTAGAGAGATTCCCAAAATAGCTTGAGTACCTTCTGTAACTTTTTTTTCTGGCCTGTGGAGCTCTTTGAGAGAACAGATAAGCAACTAGAAAAAGGAGAACCATCGGGCATTTAGTTTTTAAAACATTTTTGGGCAAAATTCTGTATCCAAGGCTGTTACAGATAGCATAATATTGTAGAAAGAATATTATTACATTTGGAATTAGGAGAGCTGACTTCTATTCTCATCTTTAAAGAGAAGTTATTTTACTTCTAGACTTCAGTTTCTTCAGCTGCAAAATCAAGGTGTTATACATGATGATCTTAGTACTGTCTAGTTTTTAAAGGTTTTTTTTTTATTATCTCTAGTGTTATTAGACAATACCATGATCAAAGAAGAAATAGCAGTTAATAAGGAGAGTCAAGACCCAAATTTTAATAGTTGTGGGATTTTTTTTTCATTGTGACATAATCTCTGGAAGTTTTAGTTTTCTCATTTTAAAAAAGAGTCCTTTTCAGTTTAAAACTTTTGAGATGTGTGACATATGACAGTGTTCTGGAGAAGAATGCTTGTGGCATTGACAAGTTCAAATTTTACAGCAGGCACAACTTCACATGCTTTAGAAATTTCAGTTAGATTTAATAATACAGTAAGGTGTTAAACCAAACACTCTTCTCTCTACTACCTCGTAATTATTAAATGAGACAAAATAGTTTGGAAATAAAAGAATATGAGTATATTTTTAATTTGGAGGTCCTAAAATTAGAGAAATCATGTATAACAACTGTTAATTTTTACTATGGAGAGGAGCAATTATTTTTTAAAAATGAATTATGCTTTTGTTTAAATTGCTACGCAAAAGTCATGTTGTTGAGCTCAGATCTTTTGCTTTTGTTACAAGTATTTTAGGAAAACACTGACTAAGCCTTTTTATTAATGTGAAATGGGAAACTTTAATTTTTATTTACCCATAGTCACTAATGGTCATTAATCAAAGTAGAACACATGAGAAGTGTGTTAATAATATTTATGGTACATGAATTTGTTATTAACCTTTCTCTGCTCCTGTTAACAAGCGCTGCTGGCCATGCTGTCCTTGAATGATTTGCCTAATAAATTTTCTCATAATATTTAAAAATCAACACATTATTATTTCCCAACTTTCTTAGACATTTGAAAAATACAGATGTATTTTACAGTAAAAGCTAAAATTTCAAACTTTGAAAAGTTTCATAGGACTTGTTGATACTAAAATGAATACAATCTTTGACTTATTAGTTAATGGAGTATCACTGTAAACATATCAAAGAATCTATATTAAGAGTGTCTGGGGCCATGGGCTCCCTGAGGAGGACCTTTAATGTTGAATTTGGGGAGAAACCTTATGGTTGTTCAGGCATTGCCTTTATCACCCCCCCTTTCACTAGCTTAGTAATTATTTAGCATATCTATTTTATATGTTGAATTTTCTTTATTTCCTGAATTGCATGCTAATGGTATGGTCATGTTGGTTATTTACTGTTAAGTCTACTTTGTAGTATTGTGGCATTCATACTTCTGGCTCTTTACATTTCTTTGGAATTGGGAGAGTAAATCTCTGTTTAATTGTAGATCACACATCAGTTGTTGAAAGATTTTGTATTTGTACAGTCTTGAGTAGTTGCCATGCAGTAGGGGCTATTTTGGTAAAGGAAATTGAAATAAATGGGAAGACAGGTCATTGAAATCACAGGTTTGATGTTTGAAAAATTTGTTTGGAATATTAAAGGCTAAATTATAAATCTTCCTAGACTGTATAGGTTTTTTCTTATGCCAGATAAAAACATGTAGACACAATCAACAAATGAAATAATACTATTTAGCCATCTTTACTATGTATTTATAATAGAGAGATCTGATAGGCAAATGAAAGAGAAAAATTCCTAAGAAACCAATTCTTGATATACTTTTCTTCTTGGAGGTAGTGTACCAGGGAAGTGCTCGTTTAAAAATTCTTTGGAATAAATGGGATCACTGACAAAAAAAGAGGAAGGAGATATATGTTACTTATTTTCAAGCTTGTTGGTAACATTTACTAGAACAGCAGTTTAATTGGAAGTTTATTACAATGTAGGAGTTTGGAAGACGTCGTATGAAGTCATAACAACCTTAATAGTAATCTTAAGAAAAGGATAAAGGCCTCAATGCTCTAAAGGGTAAAAGTGTAGAGTGTCATTTTACTTACATTGTGTTTTTGAGATTTTGGAGCTAATTTGAAATGTTTCCAGTCTATATTAATTGATTGACCGACCCCATGATATGTTAAAGCCATCAAATTTCAAATATTTTAATATTAGTATATTAATTATCCTTTTCTATATTTGTATTCTTTATAAAAAGTTTTTTCTGCTATTTGTGAGCATTGTAGAACCCACATGTTGCTTACTGTTGATTGCTTGTGTTCTATATCTTTGGCAAATAGAACATTTCTTTATCATGCATACATGAAATGCTAATTCCAAAAATTATAATTTTTTAAAAAGATTTAAGTGATTTATACTTTTCAAGTCTTTACCCCAATTTCTAAAAAGTTGAATCTGTTCATTTTAAAATTTGAATGCATTTCACTTCAGCCCTGATGTCATGTAGAAAGTCAGAATTTGAATTGCAGAGTTTATGTAGTGTTTATATTGGTAAACCTTGATCATCCAAAACTTTTTGACATTGTACACGTTAAGAAGGGGAAGTCACAAAACAAGCTCTTGTCGAGAATTTAGAGGGAAAGCAAACTTCTGGCTGTATTCTGCAGTCAGTACACATTTAGTCCAACCTCCCTACCCCTTCCATTCTGTAGTCCTTCACACTGAGAAGCAGTGTTCACAGTGATGATCATGAAGCACTATAAGACCTTGAAAATCCAGTATAGTCTACTTGAAAAGGTAGGAAAAGTGGATGAAAGTGTTTTGGGAAGATTTTCAACAAGGATTGAAACAAAAAGACTTAATTTGAAAATTCATTGAACCAAAGTGCCAGCATGTTTCCCAAGTTAAGTAGATTTTTATAATGTTCCAATTCAGCATTGAACCCAGGATGGATATTTAATTCATCATCTTTGCTAAATATATTCAGTGACATTTTGTTAATCGTTTTATAAGAGTTTCTTTAGCTCCTCTCATTTTGTTGTCTAAATTAGGCTGATTGGTATCCTAAAATTTAGGAAACTTTTCCCAAAACTCTCTTGTCATTGTGTAATTACCAGAACCTTCAGTTGAAAAATTTATCTGGATATTTATTTGGAATTCCACCCCCATCTCCCAACCCCAGCATATGAATCTTTAACTAAAAGGTCATTTTACTTAGCTTCTACTAAGAACTAAAGTTGAAATTGACTGACAGCTGTGCTGAATGTGTTGTTTTAAATAGCATTGATACATTATTGTACTTATATTGAATTCCATGTATTTGTTGTTATATTATTTTTCTAGCATTTTATTTCGGTCTTCATTATAAAGTCTAGTTGGCTATTGTAGGTTTTTAATTAAAGGACCTGCCTTCTCCTCCCTGACTCCCCCCCTCAAAAAAAAAGATGCTTTATTATACTTAAGCCCATACCTTAGTCCTAAAACATGGCTTTTAATCCTAATGCTCTCCCCCACCCCCTGCAAAAAAAATGTCAGAAGTATATTTTAATTTGGTGGTTGAAGAAGGCTGATACTGTGTTATCTTTTTAACATTAGGATATTACTAAAAATATGAATAAAACCCTAGTATTTTCAAGAAGGTGATATTATGTCCAAAATATTACATTCTCCTGTCAGGCACTCAGTAGTGGAAACATTCATTTAAAAATGTGAGTTTCTAGCAGCAAATATACTTACTAAAAAAAAAAAAAACACTTATGTATATAGGTTTTTGCATTTAGAAGTGCTTCAGTGAAATTAGAATATCTTAAAGCTGCAAGGGAGCCCCTGGTGGTCATTTTGGACCATTTTTAAAGACTCTAATCATTAATATTTCTAGACAAATGGAGAAAACAGTATGGTGGAAGCAAATTCAGTGGGTACCATGAAAGATTTTGGCTATAGGCCTCTTTCAAGTGCCTTGCAAAAAGAGCACTTGGCCAGCAAGGTGGTAGATTAATCACTTGATCTAAAGTCTCTTTAATCCCAGACTTCCACTTATTCCACCTCCAAAAGAGGCATTATAAAGTTAGTGCTTTAAATGTTGTTTAAGAGAACTATCCCTTGACTAACCTGATGATCCTCACCTTATCATGAAGAGAATGCTGTAGGAAGACAAAGAATCTGTGATGATTTAAGAAATAGGAAGCCACCTGAGAATAAAAATTTTCAAGTGTGTGTTTTCCATTACAGGATTATTAAATATGATTTTTCACAGTTTCTAATGTTTCTTTTCTTTTTTCTGTTAAGTTGCTATAGCCCAAGGTGGAACAATCCAGATTTCTAATCCAGGATCTGATGGTGTTCAGGGACTACAGACATTAACAATGACAAATTCAGGAGCTCCTCCACCAGGTGCTACAATTGTACAGTATGCAGCACAATCAGCTGATGGCACACAGCAGTTCTTTGTACCAGGCAGCCAGGTTGTTGTCCAAGGTATATTTTATTAATACAATAAGTTTAGATAGTTTTAAATGATTCACACCATTTTGTGGTGGTATGGCTTTTCAAATGACATTAGTAGTTTTCTGTTGGCTACTTATCAAGGAAGAAAGCTGAGGAAGATATAATATCTTAGTCCATCAAACATCCATTTGCATAAATTGCTCAATTCCCACTAAGTAGTAAAATTTTATGAACATTTAAAAAAATTGAATGTAAAGTTATGATAAAACAACATCCAAATTCTATTGAGTTATTCCATTAAATAAATATCCATAATTCCTGGGTCACAAACATATTATGTAATGGATTTCTAGAAGTTCCTAGTCTCTGAAAGATAAGAACTTAATCTTTATTACATGTCTTTTGGGATAAATTTAGCGTAATCATAGTCAAATGGTTGAGGTGCACTTTTTCCCCTAGCCATGGTACTGCTGTCAAATTGTCACTAGATAATTTCAAAACAAATCCAGATTTCACTTGTCCTTCATGTTATAGAATAATAAAGTACCAGGTTTCTCTCTGGTGAGTTTGATACTCATTAGGGCCAGCTTTGAAGAAAGGAAGACCTGGGTTTAAACCCTGACTCTGCTATATATTAGCTTTGTGACTATGGGCAAGTCAATATGTCAGTGTCTCTAAGACCATTAAGTTGCAGATGAATTGCTAATCTACCTAAATGGAGGGAGTTTCCACATGGGGAGTTCCCTAAACCAGTGAAATGACAGATCTAGCTTAGACCTTCCCAATTCCCTTCTTTCCACTCACATCCTTTGGCACTTATAAATAAAATGAACCCATAATTATGCAATAATTCCATGCTATTAGAGTGACCAGACAGCTTGATAGACTTTCAGTTATAAATTATTTTAATCATTTTGCTCAGTTAAATGAGTTGTGTTCTTAAGGGCATTCAACATTAATCAGTCAGCTAAGAGTGCTGTGTATGTTATTTTATGTGAAGTGATACAACTTTTTAAGATCCCAAGCTTCCTATGTCTTCTTGAATGGTGCGTTTACTCATTGTCTTTATTTATGGCACTAGTTTTGAAGATTAACAGGCTCAGCTCTTTATTGTTTTTGCAACAATAGGAAACAGCAACTTACAGCAGACACATGACATGAAAATACTTGCTTTTTTCCTTTTAGATGCTTTGCCTGTCATATAGCTAATCTAGAACATACGGTATTTGAAGAACTGTTACTAAGTTCATTTGTGTGAAAAAGACACCTATCATTTCATGGGTAGTATATCCCTAATCCTTGGTCAGAATTTTTTCCTAATGTAAAAGAAAATTTGTTTTATTTGACTCTGGGTATAAATTTTATATAGGGTGAAGTTATAATTTCTGATGTGATGAACAATAATTTCCTCCCTATTGCAACCTCTCATTTTATGCCTTAGCTTTTTTAAAAAGCACCAGGTTTTTTTCTGGACAAAGTACAAAACTGCTGAGAGAAAAGTTTATGATTGAGTATTCTAAATGTTGATCAGAAGTCCGTTTTGTCCTTCTGCCAGCAGTTGAGTCAAGAGTCCTCCAGACACATCGTCACTTCTTGCCCTGGTCCTGCTCTTCTGTCAGTAGATGATGATAATGATGATGACTAAGATTTACATAGCGCTTAAAGGATTGTAATGCGCTTTACTTATATTCTCTCATTTGATCCTCACAACCCTGTTGTTGTCCCCATTTTACAGATAAGAAAACTGAGGCTGAAAGAGGTTAAGTGACTTGTCCAGGATCATACAGCTAGTAAGTGTCTGAGGCAGGAATTCGAATTCAGGTTCTCCTGAACACAAGGCCAACACACTATCCCCTATGCTTGGTCCAGGCCTGAACTAGGTTCCTGGGGAATCGGTTTTAAACTATCCCTTAGAAGAACACAATAATAGCATTATTTTTTGTTTAAAAAAAACACACACCAAAAAGTAGTCAATTTTTAACAGAGTATTGGGGCATTAGGAAACTTGAAATCTAATGCTGATTCTGCTACCTATTTTCTGATCTTGAAGGAAAGTTATTTTTTTAACCACTTTAAGCCTTGTTTTCTTAATCTGTAAAATGAGAAGACTACATGAGATGATTCTAAAACCCCTAAAATTTGGTGACTGCATCAGGCCTACTCCTATATCATAGAGGCTTTAGGATCTTCCCAGTGACTCAGGTCTACTCAGGGTGGAAGCAGAGGCATATTGTGATTATTCCCTGAGGAATATGAAATAGACTTAACTTTGCTAGATTCATTTAGTCTTTCAGATCTTCATCAAACTTCCCAGGGAATCTTCAGATACCTGGTGTTTAATTCAGGGCCCTCAGCATTCATTCAGTGATACATATGTCATTTCTGTCCTAACACCAACTTGGTCACTTAGAAATTCAGTTTTTAAAATTTATTTCCTCATTTGTAAAATGGTGAAAATTATGCTTTCCTTGAAGTATGTTATATTTTAATATTATTGTGATATCATAATATATAACTTTGAGCTTTTAAAAAATAAGACTGACATAAACCCATTGTTGGTAGGACAAGAATTTTTATTTTGATTTGGTTTTCCACAAGTGGAGATTAGTTGTACTAAACCATCTATGTGTGGCCTTACCATCTCTTGTATTCATTCACTGACCACAAATTTATTAAATGTCTACTATATGCTAGGCACTATTCTAGGAGCTGGAGATATGAATACAGAAATGAAATAGTCCCCAATCTCAAGGAACTTACAGTAACTTTTAATTGCTTAAAACTACCCTAAGGTTTTCCCTGTATTAAGGGAAAACACAATGAACCCCTGCATAAATAAATTCCAAAATACCAAGCAAGATCAGAGAAATTGCCTTGAGAGGGCAGTAGCAGCAGCCAAGGACTAGGAGGGGAAAGGGGAATGTGCAGAGAAGGTCATGAGAGAGAGGTCAAGAAGGAGACTCGTTCCATAGTGGGAGGGGGCATGGAGGCAGGAGAGGGAGCATGCATATGATGGAGAGCAGCGTGCTGCTATTAATAACCTTGCAGAGGCAGGCTAGGGCCACGTTGTAAAGGGCTTTAAATGCCAAATGGAAGAGTGTGTATTTTGTCCTAGAAGCAATTGGAAGCCACTGGCACACCTTCAACAGAGAAGTAACATGATGGCGAGACCTCTGTTTTAAGAATATCAATTTGACAGCTACGTGGAGGATGGATTGGAGACCGGAGAGGTTGGAGGCAGGGACACCAATTAGGAGGCTATTAAAATAGTCCAGGTGAGAGGTGACGAGGATCTGAACTGGCATAGTGGAGAAAGAGTGGTGTGTCTTGGCTGGCACTGTGGGAAATAATTGATGGTGGGGGGGGGAGCATTTATACAAATGTGTACTATATATGGATTTGTTTGTATTTTGTCCACACGTGTATGCTCTTGGTGCGACCAACTCTTGGTGAGCAGACTCCCTCTGTTATTGAAGATTGGTTACTGTGCTGCAGTTTTCAGTCTCTCCAGAGTTGCTTGGAGCAGTGAGAGATTAAGTGACCTGCCTGCGGTGATGCAGCGGTATGAGTCAGAGACAGCCCTTGAAGCCGGGTCTTCATGACTTTTGAGACCAGCTCTCTACCCACTATGCTAGGCTTCCTTTCAATCCGTATGTTATGAGTTTACTAATAGAACACTCGTCAGCAAGCTTTTGTTAAATGCCTCCTCTTTGTCTGGTTCTGTGCCACCCCCAACATCCTCCATACCCGGGATACAGATGCAAAGAATGAGACGGTTCCCACTTCAGGGAGCTTAAATGCTGTTGGGGCAGGAAATATGAGCACATGTACAATAGAGAGTAAATGAAGGAGGGGTAGGATTTTACAGTGTTTTAATAAAACCATAAATTGTTATGGAGTATTTTAATATTTAAACTAAAATTTGATCACCACAGTTATCACTATTATCTATGTTCAGAATCCCTAATGTAATTTCAGGTGAGGCACGTTGAACCATACCTACAAAATTCCTATAGTAGGGATATTTAATCTTAAAGATCTACTCTGATGATTCATTGTTGCATGTTTGAGATCCAAGCTTCTCGAAGAACTGAGCCTGTAGAATGCAGGATCAGAGAGGTACTACTGAATTGGTATAAGCCTTACAGTGTGGGCCTGGCAAAGGCCTTCATTCCCACTGTCATCTAAGGACCAGCTTAGCTCAATTCTGAAGAGCCAGATTGGCCACGGGGTGATGATTTTTTGGCCATAGCAACTCTGAAGAACTAGCATCTGCATGAAAGGGGTCGTGTTCTGTCAGTAGAGGATGTACCCATGCCAAGGACGTCATGGATCTTTAGAGTACTAAAATACGGTGTTGAGTATTTCTGGTACAATAAATAACTTTAAAACTACAAAACAATTAGCATATTCTACCAATAAAGTCAGCAGATAGTCTACCATGCCAGCATAGAAAGCTCTGACTAATTGACGTTATGTCAAAAAATGCTCCATTTTCAGTACATAAAATGACATCTTTTGTTCTTTTTTTGATTCCTTTTTCGTAAACTTTTAATTCCCCCAAACTTTAAATCTACAAGTTAGAGTTAGCAGACCAACTAAGAAAAACAAATGTATTTTTAGGTTTCATAAAAGTTTGTATCAAAATCTTTATCAAAGAAAAATATAGAAATAACATTAAAATGATTTTAATTCTTTAAGTTAGTGTGGCCATTTTCTTGGAATTTATTTTCTTGAGTTGTTAGAGCCAGTTTTATTAGTAGAATTTGGAAGAAAATGGGAGTCTCATTAGCAAAGGCTTTCATAAGGCTTCTGTTGCAATGCACTATTCAGTGACAAAGTAAATTGATGACATTGATAGGCCAGTGATGTCATTGTGATGTCAGTACTCCTGTTTGTCATCCTGTACATGCTGCTAGTTTGGAACATTTTCTCTTGAACTGTGTTAGAAGAACAAGAAAATTCTGTAAGCAGGAGCTAGCTGAGCTGATCATGGCTGTAACTGGAGGGGACACAGGTAGGAATTTTACATAGGAGTTTTCAGAATAAATTCTCAGTAATGAATTTAGGAAAAGATAAAATATTCAGGAATGTCTAGGTACTATTCAAGAATAGGAATTTTAGAATTGTTATAAGAAAGAAATCTTACCTTTTCTATCTTCTAACCACTATAACACTGAAATGTAATTGTACAATGCAGTTTATCATTTTATTGCTTGCTCAGGGCAGTCTTTTTTATTCTTTTATGAATATTCAGTTAGATTTCTGCTCACTGGGAATAAACTATCATGTCACTTTATTGCAACCTGTTGTGAGTTTAGCGTAACAATCAGTGAAAAGCATGCACAGCGAGTAGGAAGTGAAAATACGACTTGGAAATAATTATACTGAAACATAAGAATATAGCACAAAACAGAGAAGAAAAAGCTGTCATTCTCACAGTCTTCTGCCTCTGTGTTTCTTTCCTCCTCTGTTTGAAAATGGTTTGTTCCTCAGCTAATTGAGTTCAAAAGGCTGACGTCATTAGATTTCCTGGAATCATGTTTCAGTAGGGAAGTGGAAAAGTTAAACTCCAAACAAGATACACATTGACGTCAGCTCAGAGTCATGCTCAGAGTTAGTCAGTTCCTTTCTGCTTTGTCAAAGCTTTGGCTAGATAGAGACTCTTAAGTGGCTCACTTTCTTCATCTGCAAGGCTGCTTGTTATCCTGAATAGACAAAAAAGCTTTACTTTGTTTCTTTTCTCTCAAGGTAAGTATCTGCTTTAAAGCCGAAATGCTTCTATGAGCAAGAGAGCAGGAGATAATGTAGCAAGCTTATATGGTAAAGTTGAGAATCCTTTCGAGAGCCCATGCACGTGCCTTATGAGGAGGGAACTATATATAGATTAAGTTTATCTTCTCTTAAACAGCTATGTAAGAACTTGCTGATACTGGGGTGCTCTCTAGTGTTCGGTGAGGGAAATACTTAGTATTAGGTTTGGATTTTTCCTGTTTTTTTATACGACTACCTGCCTTTGAGAAGGTGTTTGTTCAGTTGTTTTAAAAAATATTTTTGATATATTAATCTTGAGAAATCAACTTGCTAACTTATTTAAACAAAAATTGACTTAGATAAATCATTGAATGTTTAATATTGGCTTTTTAAAACCCCACAATGTGATTAGAATGAGTTAATTGTGAAAGATGACTTAACACAAATTTAACACCTCACAGTAACTTCAACTCAGTCCCTTTCTAGAATAGTAGCTTGTATTATATTTTATTTTAGGATATACATTATTTTAGGTTTTTAAAAAAATTGCAAACTATCAGTAGAACCTGAATAAAATTTATTTTCTAATTTTTTTTACTCCTTGTCCTCAGTGCTTTTTTTATTGAATTGTAATTTAAAGTTGTAAATCCTAGGTTGAAGAAGTTTTTATTAGAAATTTAGTTTTCCGTGATGTGCTTGAAAACAATTAGTCATGTGTATAATCATAAATCTCTAACATGCAATATAATTAACAGATTTAAAATTATTTCTCAGATTAGTAATAGGTGTTGCTCTCACTGAATCCATTTAACTTCTTGTGTGGGCTGTGGGCATGACAGAATCATAATGAAAAACAAGAAAAACTATAGTGTAAAAATACAAAAAGAAGAGTCATAGATATGGTAGTTGGAAATTTGCTTAAAAATAAATTGAACAAGCTTTCATTTTTGCATTGCATAGCAACTTTCTTAAAATTTTAAGTTTCACATAATCAGGTTAATTGATATACTAATGGTAGTATTTTATGTTTACCAGACAACAGTAATCTGGGCAGTACTGTTATGAAGGAGAATATCCTATTTCCAAAGTCAGCTTTTCAAATGAAGTCTATTATGCCTCAGATAATATGATTCCTAGTTTTAATATGTCATATTACTAAAAATCTCTAAACTTAATTATATGGACATGTATACAAATATATATTTGTATATGTATATGTACTTATGTCTGTATACACATGTTCTGTATGGTAACCATGCTACAGCGGTCTGCAATGACCTTCGCCCAGCCAGAGCAGATCTTGATCTTCTTTGCTATTTGATGTAGTTAGTTCCTTAGAGCACTGAGCAAGTGACTTGCCCATGACTGTACCACTAGTTGTGGTATAAGATTTGAGCACAGGGCTTCAGGACCTTGAGGCCAGCTCTCTAACCACTGTGCCTCACTGTTTCTTCACATGAAACATTTTCATTAAGAAAATGTTTTTTATTGTTAGTAAAATTTACACATTGTATAAGACATACAGAAAAGGGAATTTTTGAAGGACGCTATTATTCTAAAGCAGAAGTTCTTAACTTTTTTGTGTCATGGACCCCTTTTTCAGTCTAGTGAAGCCTTTACCTCTGAATATTTTTAAATTCACAAAAGATCAATTATGTTGAAATGCAGCTGTACGTTTTTTTAAAAATTAAGATCATTAATTCCTGGTTAAGACTCCCTGTTCTAAAGAGTTGAGGCATATTTCATGTTTTGGAGTCTTTTTGGCAGATATTACTGAGCTTATACTGGTGTATTAAAACAATTTCTTTAGCATTTTATATAACTTTGAATAGCAACACTAGTAATGGACATTTTTCATGTTTTTTATTTCAGTGATTGAAAGTGCTGACTTTTTAATTTTATAGCTCCTTATTTAATAAGTACCTCATGAACTTAAAGCCAAAGAGATAAGAAAATACTTTTTTAATAACTTCCTGTTAGCCTTTAAAATGTTTTATAGTATTTCCTTGGTAAAATGATAAACATTTAATTGAAATGTTTTTAAGTTGGATTAACTGACTAATTAAGCATTGTCATGTTATAATGACTTGGTTTGTGGGCCAGATGTCATGGGAAGCTTGGTTAGAGATGATTCTTTAGGAATTTACTAGAGAGTCAGTAAATATTCATTTGTAGTAACAACAAATTAGTCATCTTAGAAATCTTTCAGAATGTACCTTTTATGACATTTCATGTTTTTCCTTTTTTCCTATAATGTTCACCTTATAGATTATTGCATATTCTGGTTATTTTATTTACCTGTTGGTCTTTTGTGATTCTTAACTTTTCTTAGTCATTTTAAAAGTGGTCTTAACTGATTAAAAAAAAAAAAGATGCTCCATATCACATTTGTATATTCTCGTTATTTTGTTAAATTGACTAACAGTATATTATAGATAAAATAGAGTAATTTGACAATAATTTCCATAAAAGAAATTGAGTTCAGTGTTAATTATTCCTTATCCTATATGCCCTGAAGGGGAAATTTTTGAGAAAAACTTATTACCATATTCTCTACCACAATTTGGTACATTTTCTTTTAGAGTTTACAATAAGAAGCATTAAAGATCCAAGTTAAGAGTTAAGGAAACATTGGAAAATACAATTTGAATTTTGTGTATGACTATAGTATACATATCTGTTTTGCCAAGTAAGGATATGAGAAAAACATACAAGTGCTTTTTTTTTTTATATCAGGAATTGGATGTTAGGTAACGCTTAGTAATCAGAGGTCTTCAGCTTCTAAAATTCATTTCAGATAATCCATGATCTCAGGGAATGGTTTGAGAAAAGCAAAGCATTCAAAGAAGTCTAGTTTCTGTAAAATACGGACTCTTTAGCCATTTGTGCTTTCCATGGAATTTACTGATATTGTTAAGAAAGTCTGTGTATTTTCCCAAAGATTCTTTTTAAAAGAAGAAGCCAGAAATTCTGAATTCACTAGGCATTTGCCAATTTTTTTTGGTTAGTTTTTGCCTATTTGGAAGCGAAACTGTATAGAGAATATTTTTGTACACATGTTGAACACTTTTTTCTTTTTCATATAGATGCTCAGTTATATCACAACAAAAAACTTAACAAAAAATTTTTTTCAAGCCTCAACTGATTGGGTTTGGGGATCAATTTTTATTTCATTGGTATATGGAACTTGTGTGATCCACAAGTAGAAATGGGCAAATTGTCTGATTTATACTCTCAAAGAATTTCTCAGGATTCTAAGAAATTACATGAATTGCCTTTAACTCCCCAACTAGCAGGTGTCAGATACAGAATTTGAATCCAGTCTGCCTGACTCCGATTCTTGCCCTCTGTTCTATATTATGCCCCCCTCCAAAGGATCCTTTGTTCATGTAATGATCTAGTTTACAAAATATTTGATAGAGTGAAATTTGTCATAGTAAAATAATTTGGGCACCTTTTAGTAGTTGAAAATGACAGATGTTGGTTTTTTAAGGGTTGGGGTTACATATTAATTTAGCTTATTAATATTAATTTAGCTTATTTACATAGGTAAGCATCCTTTCAATGGGTGGTAGTGAAAGATAGGAATGTTTTCAGTAAAGACAACAGTATACCTGAAGAGTGCTTCTTTGAATTGTGGTCTATATTACAAAATGAAATAATTCCAGATTTTTCAAAATGAAGATGAGGAATGAAAACCTTAGTTGTATACATTTGTGGGGTGGTGGAAAGAGTACTTAAAATAAAGAGTAAATTTGAAGTTAGCATGCTTCACTTTGAATTCTGGCTCTGTTCCAACATGATAAGAACACTTGGTCAAATCATTCATCCTTTCTGGGCCTGTATCCTTTCCTGTGTAAAATGAAGGAATTGGAATTGAGGATCAATTTATTAGCTGTAACATTCTGATTCTTTGATTTACTTAAAGAATTGATTGTCTAGACCCCTCAAAACAGAGGTTTTCTTTTAGAATGTAAGCTCCATGAGAGTAAGGGAATGTTTTGCTCTTTGTATTCTTAGTGCCTGGCACATAGTAGGTACTTTAATCAATGCATGTTGCCTGATGCTCTGCCCTTAATTCCTTCTTCCATAATTTCCTAATCTTGATCATATTATTCTCTTGATGGAAACCACCAGTCAGTACTTTTTGACAGACCATTTTATGTGAAACAGTATGCTAGATTCTTTGGGAGTCATCTTTATGAAGAAGATAATCATTGTCCCCATGGAATCTGTTACCTAAATGAGAAGGCGATGTTATCTGGACTAGGGTTTAACAGCAGTGGCAAAGAAACTGAAGAGTACTGTGATAATATACGTTGCTAATGTCTTACAAAAAGTTCTTAAGGTGGCTGTTATCCATACAGTCTACTATCTAGAACCATCTTTTGATTAGAAAGAGAAATGTATGTTGTAGTACAGATCATTTAACTATGGCATCTCTTAGAGTTAATGTAACATATGAAAACTTTAAGAATAAAATTTATTTGAAATAAGTACTTAAAGTTTGACTAATGCATCATGATCTTAGGAATTGTGTGAAGAATCTAAGAAAGAAACCTATGAAAACATATTAAAGCAAGCTAGGTGTAGATGAAACCTTTTTTTTTGAATTTAAACTATGCTAAACTAAATATCTCTAGTACCTCATTCACTTCTTCATATGTCTGGCTCTGAGGGAGGCACATGAACTCTTTTCAGTGCTTTCTTTAGATCCAAGTAAAACCTTATTAAATTGAGTAACTGGTGGTGTGTAGATGTTTTACATTGGTGAATTGGAAGGTTAACTGAAAAGCAGAAAACTATTTTAACCTATTTTGAAATAGTATCTAAAAGGTATCAGCATACATTTTACCTTATTAAGTAGAACATAATGAATACATATCTTTGATTATGCAGTTTTCCCCCCAGGGGAGTGGTCTCATGAAGTTTCATGATGATAGGACTTTTCCCCAAAGCTGTTATTACTTCTCTCATTTATTCATTCACTTATTAAATATTTCTTGAGTTGCATACTTTAGATATGTCTGATGAATTTATTGGAAACTGAGTTGGATCCATAGAACTTAGGACTGGAAGAAATCTTAGTGACCCAGTAGCAATTTTCAAATGAACAAATGAGGCCCAGAAAACCTGTACAAAGTTATTTTGTATGTACATGTACAGGTGTACATGTGTTCATATGATATGAACTACTTGCCTCTTTCGTAAAAGTGAAGTGCAAGGTTTTTATTTATTAATTGAAGATTCTGATTAGCTTTCTAGTTAATTAGTGTTTTGCAGTACTAAAATAGTAATACATTTTCTTAAGCTTTAAGACTCTGGGGAATGGTTAAAGCATTATGGAGAATAGAGAAGGTACTGTATAATACTAAGGTTGCATGGCAGATGGATGAACTGTCTTAATTTTCATTTGATAAAGCATGCCTCTGTGACATCATTTGTGGCAAAGCTATCTATGATTTAACAAAAGCCCCATATAACTTGTAAAAGACGTTTTGATGTTTTCCATCCATTTCATTGAGGTATATGAAGCTGAAAATTGTGAGTTGTTTATATAAAATTTATAATGTTCTGTTTTACTGCAGCAGCCACTGGTGACATGCCAACTTACCAGATCCGAACTCCTACTACTGCTTTGCCACAGGGAGTTGTAATGGCAGCCTCTCCAGGAAGTTTGCATAGTCCACAGCAACTAGCGGAAGAGGCAACCCGCAAACGAGAATTAAGACTTATGAAAAATAGGTAAGAGATTGCACTGAAAATTTCAAACTACTACAAAAAAGCACAAGTTTCTCTGCTGGAAACTTGTAAAACTTCTCTGGTAGAAGTTTTCTTTGTTTCAAAATGTTTGGGTTTTTAACATTATCTTACTACTACAGTAAGTATTCTGTGACATTTGCATAAATCTTTGTTCTACAATTCAATGAAAATCAGATTGGTCTATATTCAGATCAGCAGGAGGTGCATTCCTGCCTGTTGCTAAGGATAATGTTCAGCTACTGCTTTCACAGTCACTTTTTTTTCTCATGATAACTGATGAGAAACTTTCTTTATAAAAATTTTTATTTTAGAGATTTTGTTAATATAATGAAGTTTTATGTCACCTGATTTCCAAATATGTGTTTCTCCATTCTCAGAGAACCATCCTTTGAAAAAAGAAGGGAAAAAATAATGTAGTTAAGCAAAAACATGACAAATACATCAACTCAGTCAGCCAGACAGTCTATGTAGTGTTTCATGCTCATTCTCCATCTCTGTAGAAAAAGGAGGGAAATGAGCAAATGAGCAAAGGTACTTGTAAAACGCTTTGCCAGTCTTAAAGTTTGACATAATTTTTTGCTGTTATTATTTTCATATCTCTTAAGAGAACTTTTTTAGTGTGTTTATTTTGTAAAGGACTTGGAAGTTTAATATTTTTATATTAATATCAGTATAATATACAGATTAATCATCTCTAGTGTCAGTGCACGTAAGTGAGAAAATATTTTCTCAATTTAGTGAAACATTTGAAAAGCTTATTATATATTGGTTTATTATTTTCTACTTAAAAATTTTTATTGATTAATTTTTTAACATAATGTTAAGGTGGGAAGAAGTAGACTCTTGTAGAATCAAAGTAACAGCCCGGGAACCTTCGGGACAGTTTTTATCATATTATGTTACTCCTAAGATGGTGCCCAGACCATTTTAAATACAGGCATTCGTTTATATTGACCACCAGGAGGGTTAAAGAGGCAGCTTCGTGGCTTTGGTTATTCTGATTAGCACTTTAGCTCCAATCATAGATTATAAGGAATTGCCTTTGAGACCCAAGTGAGAAGCTCCCTGGAATACGTTTAGACTCTAGTCTAGAGGAATCAACTTAGTCTAGAAACTATACCCTCCATTTGCTTCTCAGAGACACTAACATGTGAAGCTGTAATAGCAGTGCTTACAGTTTTCATCACCCTTTTTTTGAATTTACAGTAGTAACAGACAAAAGCATAAGATGTAAAAAGTTTTCACCTACATTTCGTTGGTGCTAGTTATTATTGACCAGAAGTAGCACCATTTAATATATTGGTATGAACATGATTATTATAAATTGATATACTATTAGAATAGTTGGTTGACCCCAGTCTTATCATTTTCATGTTAGAACAAGTATTGCCACATTGGGGAACTCTAGACTTAGGGGAATGATACTTGCCCGCTAGAATCTTAATATCGTGTTGGTTCCATGGGATCCATAATTTGAACCTGTTAAAAAGCCTAAAGATTTGAATAAGCCTCATTCAGAAGTCATAGTTACTTTGTTAATGACTTGACTTTAAAATGTGCTAGTTTTCTTCTTATGCAGGTTTTCCCCATTAAAAAAAAAAATCCTAATGCCCTTACCAGCTGTCATCCTATCTCTCCCTTTCCTTTAGTAACCAAAAAGAAAAGGCTCTCTTCACTTGTTTCCCCTTCTTCCTCTTCCTTCACCTGCTTCATGACCTCTTGTAATTAGACTTTTCACTTCATCCTTCAATCAAAACTTTCTCCAAAAGTTAGAGATAATTTCTTAATTGCCAAATCCAATAGCCTTTTCTCATTTCTTGACATTTGCAGCATTCGGTACTGTTGGTCACCCCTTTCTTACATGCCCTGTTTTCTGGATTTTCATGACTGTTTTCTACTACTTGTCCTATTCCTCTGTATCCGAACTTTACACAATGTCCTTTTCTTTTGGGTAGGCTGGGGAACCCCCCCAGAGTTCTGTCCTAGGTCTGTCCTCTTTTTCCTGTATTCCATTTTTCTTGGCGGCCTCATCAGGTCCTATGGGTTTAATTATCACTTCTTTGCAGAAGTCTGCTGGATCTGTATATCCACTCCTGGTGCTGTCTCCTGAACTCCAGTCTCATCACCAACTGCCATTTGGTCATGTCAAACTGGATGTCCCACAAACATTTCAAACTCAACCTGTCCAAAATAGAACTCCTCTTTCCCTTCCAAATCCTCTCTTCTGTCTTGCTGTTCCTGACCCACCCCCATGCCTGTGCCTCATGCCTGGAATGTAGTCCCCCTGTAGCTCTTCTTAGGATGTCATGTTCCCTTCAGCTCTCTATTTCTAGATGTTCCCTCTGTTCCAAGTGCTCTCCCTCACAAAATTGCTTTGTGGTATTTTGAATATATTCTTTACACATTTATTTATGAAATGTTTTCTTGTCTGATAAAATGTAAGCTTGTGGATGGCAGAAAGTGTTTCATTTTTTTCTTTATCTAGTACTGTGCCTAGAACCTGGTAGATACTTAATAAATGCTTGTTGGTTGATTGATTTTTAAATGGCATTGTCAGAATTCTGGAAGATATGAATAACATAATTCTGTGGTCATTTGGTGCACATGTTAGAAAGTATTATGATTATAACGCTGTTTTGTAAATCTGTAATGTTCAAAGCACTTAACTAGGTGCTAATAATTTTTTAAAAGTCCCTGGTCTCTAATAGCTTGTACAAAATACGAAAGAGATATGACAATACTATATTCTATTATCCACAGATAATTAGACAAATTGATGACTTAAATGTACAAATGAACTTATTTTGTATTTCATTTTGTCATACAAATGAACCCCCCTACCACTTACTGATTTACCCCATTCTGTCTCTATTTTTTAAAAGCTCTAGTAGTTAGGACTTCTTACTTACCTCAAGCCTAAATTTGACTCTTGTAACTTATACCCATTGTTCCAAGTTCTGCTCTCCAGGACCAGGCAGAGGAAATCTAATCTCTTTCCCTTGTGATTGCACAACAAATATTTGAAAATAGCTACACTGTCCTTCCCTCCCCATTCCTCCCTGCCATGTGTTCTGTTTTCTTTAGGCTAAATAGCATCCCAAATTCCTTCACTCTGTTCTCAAAGTAGCATGAAAACATTCTTCAGGATCGTGGTTGTTCTCCTGAATACTTTGAGCCTAGCAGCTTCCTTCATTAAATGTGGTAACCAGAACTAGGTTCTAGGGTAACACATGGCGGGACTGTCATTTCCTTATTCTAGAACACTGTGCCTCTGTTAAATGTTGATATGAGCCTTCTTGGCTGCCTTTATCACAGTTGTGACTCATTAAACTTGTAGGCCACTAAAATATCCTGATTTTTTTTAAATGAACTAGCCATGCTTTCCCCCATCTAAGTATATGACTTCACATTTATTCCTAGTCAATTAAATTTCATCTTATAACATTCAGACCAATATTCTAATATTTTAATACCTTTTTGAAACTTGGATTGTCCTCCCAGCCTTTTGCTGTGTAAAAATTTGATCAAATTTGTTTTTTATCCAAATTATTTTTTTGCTTTTATCCAAATTATTTTTTTAAACGTTAAACAAACCTAGGGCCAGAGCACAGCTCTGTGAGGCACTCTGTTGGAAACCTTCAGAGTTGAGGTTGAGCTGTTGACAGACTGTCATTTGGATCGGGTCAATTTAGCTTGTTCTTGGTATTATTATCTAATAATACCATTGCCTAGCACTCATCTTTTCTTTCTCTTTACCAAATGAATCACATGACAGACTTGACCAAATTCTTTCTTAAAATCTTGGCAAAGTATGTTAACAGCAGATTCACCTGATCTGCCAGTCTAGGAACCTGTTAACAAAGGGAAGGGAGTAGGTCTGATATGGTCACTGACAACAAAGCCGTACTAACTTTCTGTGCTTACCACTCCTTTTCTCCATCATCTTCATTAATTTTTCCTTTGAGAAAATGTTCTAGAATTTTGTTAGAAATTGAAGCCAAGCTCATTGGCACATAATTTTTGAGTCTCCATTCCATTCTTTTTCAAAATGTGGGATATTTCCAGCCAAAAAATTTACTGCCTGCTCTGGGCAGAGAAAGAAGGTAGAAGGGGGTGGGAACATGAGCATGAGCGAGTCAGCTCCAGTGGGTATACAGGTAGGTCTCCTTTCAGTGTTCACTGTACAGGGCTCTTGATGTGTTTCCTGAACTGCCTTGTCTCTTTTGTCTTCCTGTCTCGGTGGTCTGTAATACTTACTGGGGATATGGAGGGACTTAGTTGTTGCTGAGTCATTTCTGTTGTATCTGACTCTCCATGACCCCATTTGGGGTCTTCTTGACAAAGATACTGGAGTGGTTTGCCGTTTCTTTCTCCACTTCATTTTACAGATGAGGAAACTGAGGCTAACAGGGTTAAGGGATTGCCCAAGGTCACGAAGCTGGCAAGTTTCTGAGGTCAGATTTGAACTCAGCTCCTCCTAACTTCAGGGTCAGCATTTTATCTACTTCACCACTCAGCTGCCCTGAGGGGAAACTAGGATTCCCAAAACTTGTTTTGCTCAGCACTTAAAATTTTTGTTTTCAGTACCCTAAATCTTTCAGTAGTAAAAAAAGAAACAACTCCAGGCAGTAGTTTGCTTACTTTCAGCCACCTATATCACTTACTAAACTTACTTAGGAGAGATCTTTTTTTGTATATTTGCCATGGTAGCTTATGTATTTGAGAAAGAGGAGGCAGTGTTTTCTTCTTTAGTTACCTTAATGGTCAGCTCATTCATATCTTCACTAATTCTTGATGTTTTCCTGAGGTATCAGACAAATCAGTCAGTCATAAAGCATTTCTTTATTAAGTACCTTATGTGTACCAGGCACTGCACTTCATGCTGGGATGCAAGACAAAAACTTTCTGAGACTGAAGAGGCAGTGATGGAGTCAGGTTTAGTATCTTAATGCTTCCAGGAGTATCTGCAGTTTTGGTATTCATTATGGAGTTGTAAGTATCAGGGAGGTCAGAGGACGAGACGCTTTTTATATGAGGGCCTCTTCAGTCAGTCCTCCTGAAATCCTATCCTATAAGCATCTTCCAGCTTATGCTGGCCTCACCTACATTGTCGTCAAGCTGACTTGCTTCAGCACAATAGAAATAGTTCTGGGTGTGGAGCCGGAAGACTTAGGTTCAAGTGTGAGTTCTGCTGCCTGCTCTTTGTAAGATGTTTGTGGGCTTGTAAAGGCTGCTTTCTTTAGGAAGTGTATCTGCAGAGTGTATACACACCTATATAATACACGTACCTATAGAGAGACCTTTTCAGATGACAGGCTTAATACTTCATGATCTAAGTCTAAGAGCCCTACAAAACCTTTTCTCCTTTTTTCCCTTCTTGCCCTCCCTTCTCCCCCCGACTCCTGGGATTTTCCCACCAACAATTTTTTCATACATCTACTTTTCTACTGAACTAAGGGCATTTTTTAAAAATTTCTTCCAGTATTCTCATCCTTGCTTACTTACCATGTATTTCTCTTGAATAAGTAGAGGTGGCAAAGATTCAGAGATATGTAGACATACAGTGTGTGAAAGTTGAGCTAGCTATAAATAGGCAGAGCAGGTGTTTTTCTTATCTAAGTATTGTTTAGATATGTACTATCTACTGGTGAGATCATTTAAAAGTTTTGTGCTTGGAAATTCTGACTCTCCTTAAGTATAGGATTACAAGAGTATACGGAAGAAAAAAAAGGAATACAATTGGTTTTTGCTTTGTTTGGTTTTTATTTGTTTCAAACCAACAAAACCATATATTGAGTGTTTTAAAATTATGTTCTTGTTAATTTACCATGAGAACTTTGACTTTCCTGAGGTAATTTTAATCCCAGTGGGGACGATAGTTGGAAAATCTGTTAAAACTGGCAAATATGTGAATAACTTTGGTTTTCTTTTAAAATTAGCAATATATCTCATTTATATTGTCTCTTTTATTAGATGAAATCCAGTTTTCTCTTATTTCTTCTAACCCATTGAGAAGATTGAAAACTTTTGACATAGTACCTTTATTGGTTTTAGCTAGAAAGTAGGCACTGCTCTTTTTGATGTACTTCATTGAGGATACTAACTGATGATTCATCAGGAAAAACTGCCTACCTGCCTAAAATAGAAATATTTACCAATTAGTAATTCAGTCTTTAAATTAGATTCTTAAAGGATTATTCTTTGGGATAGATTTATACTAAATTCAAGTTTGGATGTAATTCTAATTATTGTTAGAGTCAATTATTTTTATTTTATATATTTAGCACAACTGTCCAGATATTATTTCTTAAATAAAAATAACTCCAAAGTTGTCTTATTAAGATGAACTGAATTAGCAGTATAACAGCTATGCTTGAAAGCAAGGTTATTCTAAGATGGGATACACTTTTGTTACATGTTAGATTTGTGAAGGAAGAAGGGTAATATTTCAGACAAAATTGCTGTCATACGGCTTATACTGCAAGGAGTTAAGTGTAACATTTGCTTTCCAACCCACCCCCAGAAAGGGAATTTTGGCTGTATTCTTTACTTTTTGGTGGCCATTGTGTGTGAAAATAACCAATTTAATCCCACTTATTCCTTTTTGTTTTGTTGCTTTGGCTGCTTTTCTTCATGGATGCCTCTGGTGCTTTTTAAATGAAGTAAAATGGATGTTAAATGCATGTCGTCATAGAAAAAAGTTTTGACCTTCCTATGTGAGTTATTTTGGCAGCTTTCCTCTCAAATTTTTGTGTTGTTTTGCTCTTCTGCCCATCTGATGTTTAAATTGCCTAGGGTGATGAGCCCTGTGTTTCGTCCTGTGTGCTCCTTATTTCTCTTATTTTCAGTAGTAGTGTCCTTTCACCTGAGCACTTTTGTGACTTGTCTTATACATGTTGTCTTTTGCAGCTGAAAAACTGTTTTATCTTTTAATAAAGGCAGTTGAACCCTGTCTGTTTTGCCTAGATTTTAGTATAAAGACAAAACCTTCACCAATGCTTTATTAAGGTTTTCTGAAGATTAATTCTTCTAAGCATTTTTGGTCAAGTAAAATTCAATTCAGGATGATAGAATTATGAGGTTCCTGGTAGATAAAAATAATCAGGAGAATTGAAAGGAAATATAAATGTTACATATAGAAATGCAGTTGGCAATGTGGTCTTACTGTTTTGTGTTAGGGAAAAGCAATTCATTGATCTGATCACTGTGATTACAGAACGTATGTCCTATGAAAGCCCAGTTTTGACCCAGATGCTGGGCAAATTGAATGTAGTTGTTTGTTGTATTACAGTCATTTATAAAAGGCGTGTTCTTGGTTGTAATTGTTGTACGGTTTTGTATGCATCAGCACCAGGTTTGAGTGGCTGTTGAATCTGGGGGGCAGAAGAACAGTTCATTGAGCCATTCTTTGTTGTTCTGGGGGTTGTTCCTGTAGTCATTTGCCTTGTGTTGGTTCCAGGGAAGCTGCTCGGGAGTGTCGCAGGAAGAAGAAGGAGTATGTCAAATGTCTTGAAAATCGTGTGGCTGTTCTTGAAAACCAAAACAAGACTCTCATTGAGGAACTCAAGGCCCTCAAAGATCTTTATTGCCATAAAGCAGAGTAACTGTCTTTGCTTGGACCTTGTTTACTGTGAACTCTAATCAAGGCATGAGATGCAGCAATTCTACAAATTGCCAGGTGGACTTGTGGAAGGGACACTTGTGACCCTTGGGAATCCAGTTTGGCTTAGTATTTGAAACTGAATTGGGAGTGTTGTTCCAAAATTTGGAATGCAACCATGATCACAGTTATACCGAGCTTTCTTCAGTCTGTTTGCCAATAGCATGCAAATGGTTTTTTGTTTGCCCTTTTTGCTTCTGCTTTTTGCAGGGAAGCTGCTAAAGAATGTCGACGTCGAAAGAAAGAATATGTAAAATGTCTGGAGAGTCGTGTTGCAGTGCTGGAAGTTCAGAACAAGAAGCTTATAGAGGAACTTGAAACCTTGAAAGACATTTGCTCTCCCAAAACAGATTAGTAGAAATATTTACGCTATGAACTGATTACAACATGTATAGTTGCTTTTGAAAGCAATACAATATATAGCCGGCAAGAATTATGGCTTTTCCTTTGTATCATTCATCTTATACTATAATTTTCTAACATTCCTGAAATGCTTTACTGTACTTTGTTGACTCTTAGCTGTAATTTCAGTTTTTTAAAGGAGACAAACTGTAAAAAATGTATGTAACAAATTCTTAAAATGCAATATTTGTAAGACTTGTTCCATTGCCACATAATTTGCAGTTTCCACTCTTTGTGTCACTAATAGTGTCCTACGCAATAAAATATTTTTCAGGTCTTTTAAGAATCATTTTAGGAAAGGATGATCAGAGATAATGCATCCAACAGTACAATAAAATTAAACCACCAGAAATACCTCAGGAAGTAGTTAATAGAAAGTATGTTCTGATTACATACTTACATGAGAATAGTAGCTCATAAATGAATTTATGGCATTTTTCAGATTTTTATATTAGTTGCTTTGTGAAGAAAATATTGTATTGCTGTCCTTGAATGCCATGGTTGAAGATAGTTTTTAATAGAACCATGTTGGTTACACTTTGTAGTGTTTGGTGCTCATTTAACTATCTGAAAAACTTATTACAGTTTTTGATCTACAGTGTAATATAAAAGATCTTGCAGAAGTTTTTAGTGTCAGTTTTATGTTACATAATCTGCACTTATCTTACAATGCATTTTCGAATTCTGGAAGGAGTTAAGTGCTTCTTGCTAAAATGGAACATCTGCACCTCAAAGCATATTGACCTGTTTCTGCATGGTTACGTGATCTTCGCCCTGAGGCGGTTTGAGCTGTCTCATCTGATCCAGACCTGTGGAGCTTGCACACAGAAGAGAAGATCTGTGGTGAAGAATTTATATGTGTGTGTATGTGTGAGTCGTGTGTGTGTGTGTGTGTGTGTGTGGGGATATGTGTGTGTGTGTGTGTGTGTGTATATATATATATACACATACGTATGTGTGCTGTGGAATAGACCTTTTCCTGGAAGGGGTAAAAAAGGTTTGGAGATTTCTTATTAATGTGCCTCTTACCTGAATATTTGCTATCAGTTTAAGCAGCCCTAAAGAAAAAATTTTCATTGTAAGATTTAAAATTGAGTATATCAAGACTATGTTTTTGCAATAACAGGTTGTGTGTGTCTGCATTTTACCTGCTATCCAGTTCATTTATTAAAATAATTGTTTTTAGTAAAAAGACATTTCAGATTATAGGACTAAACCCCAGCCTGTCACTATATATCATCTCCTCAAGTAAAAAGTAAAGTTTTCCCAGGATAAAGAATCTTTTATAAATGGCCTGTTTTGTCTGCTTTTGTATTTTCAATCAGAATAGCTGTGGCAGCTTTCCCTTAGTTAAGTATCACCCCAATTTTAGTTCATGGAAGTACCCGGAAAGTACCTTCCTTTGCCTATTACTACTCTTCTGCTCTCTTCTGACATTTTCCCCCTTGTTGTATATCTCCAGCTTCCAAGAAGTAGGAGAATTAAGATGTTATTCATGTATTCTCTAGAAAAACTTATTCTTTCCCTTATAGTCTTTTCTCCCCCACTTCACCATGTCATCTTATCAAACTTTTTGTCTTTTCTCCTGCAGAAAAATAAGGTGAGGAAAGAAAACAAGCAGAAGAAAGAGGAAAGAAAAGAAAACCCAGAGTTTCAAGCAAAGAAAAGGAGAGTATTTTGTATTCACCCATTAATTCAACATTACAAAGTGTCTATTATGTGCCCATAATTAGGGTAGGCACTCATAGGAATACAGAAAAAGTAGAAAACTCTTTCATAGAATTGGAAAGAGATGATCTAATAAGAAGAAAACAAGTCCTCTCTAATTGAATTTTGGATCATTTAAGTTGGTATTAATTTAAGGAAAGCTTCATTTTTTTTAAAGGGAAGTATCTGTAGACTTTAATTTGAATTAATAAAGAGGGAGGGAAGAGAAACGTTTAAGGTAGAAGATTGAACATGGATAAATCCAGAGATACAAGTGAGAATGGCATGCAGATGGGTCAGATTGGAATAATGGCCTGTGTTGAGCAATAGTGATAGATAAGTTTGTATGGTGGGTACCTATTCATTTTAGAGTCTTTAATTTCATGATAATGAATTAAAATTTGTTTAACAAACAATAGCAAAGAAGATTGTAAACAAGAATAGTGATGACATGATGCTTTAGGTAAGTCTGGCAGCAGTTTTGATTTAAGGAGATAGAATATTGTAGCCATCTAGTTATAAGGTGATAAAGTTCCCAAATTGTGATTATTAGCAAAGTATGACCATGTAATAGAGAAGGAGAAATGAATGTGAACAGTATTTCTAAGAAAGAATGAATAGGGATGAGGGGTACTTTGATAAGTGAGGGCAAAAGGTATGATTTGAAGATTTCAGGGGGCGGGGAGCTAAAGTGGTGTAGAATGAGGGGAAGAAATATGAAATATGCAGACAGAAATAGGAAATGAGAAGAGGCAAGTATGTCTTAGTTTTAAACATTGAGTTTGGGGAGATGGCAAGATATGCATAAAATGGGGAAATGTCCAATAGGTATCTAGAAATGTAGTTCTGGAATTCAGATATGATGGAAAGGGATATCAAACTGGATTTCTGTAGCCCAGAGGTGAGGTTAAGGCTCTGAAATGAATGCATTCTCCAACTTGAGAATAGGTGGAAGAAAGCAGAACACAAAGAATTGAGTTGAGGGTGTTGTCCATACTAAAAGGTCAGTGGCAGGAAAATGACTCAGTGAAGCCATCAGAGCATAAGCAGACCTGATTTCACACCCTTCCTCTTTGCATAAAGCATCCTCTTTTTTTTGGTCCCTTTTAAATTGATCAATCATTAGGTAGATTTTAAAACCTGCTATATATTACTTACCATCATTCTACTAGATGCTGAGAGGGATGCAAAAATGAATATAGTAAACTTCCTGCCTTTGAGGAGTATGTAATCCAGCTGTAAAAGATACTAACCTTAAACAGGTGCAAGAAAATAAGACTGCATCTAGCAAATTGTGTGTTTTATGAATTGATAAGAGTGGGAGATGAGTGAGAACTTGAATAATCACAGAAGGCATCACACAGACAGTAGCAGGTAATCTGAAACTTGAGGAACAGGTAAAATTTTAGTTGAGAAAAGAGTATTCTAGGGAGTTTATGAACATTAAAATATCTTAGCAAATCATACTACCTTTTGCAGAGACCTAAATTTGCTTAACTTCATAAGGAAACTCAAGTAAGTAAACTAACCTATTTTCACCCATGTTTTATGTTTACCTCATCTGTGACATTTTCATTTTTATATTGTAAGTTTAGAATTTTTCTATAAAATTTCAAAATATGTTCAAAAAAAGGCTCTTACACTATTCCTGCATTTGAGAAGTTTTGTGTATATTATTGTAACTAGAAACATTCTTAACACAACACTTTTTGTAGATCTATTTTATCATAAGATATAGAAATGCCTCACTTGATAGTTCATCTGTGACAAGACACTTCAGACATAATCTTTTCAGGGTAATGCCTGCTGCATAAAATCATGGTTAAATCTTATTTAAGGAATGAAAAAAAAATCGTTTTTGAAGCTAATGAACATATTTGGTGCTCAGAATAGGTTTTATTTCAAATAAACTGCCACTGATATTAATCCTGAGCCAGTCCTAACTTGGAAAAACTCTGAAATCAAACACAGCCAAAAAGATTCTTGAATTTCTTCAAAGGAAAAAAAAATGTAAAACCCTGACCTGCCATATGTTATTGGGCAATTGTTTTCCCTCTCCCATTGGCATTAAGTACTGTTGACTTTATAACTCATGTCCAAGGTTATTTGGCTTGAAGTTAATAGTAGGAGACTTGACCCTGCTCTGAAATGGCAATGCCATTAGCTCCTCCCTGTAGTAGAATAAAGACAAAAATATAATAACCCTGGTCCAGAAAGCCATCACACTCTTTCCCTTTTATTCTTTCTAATGAAATTCAGTAGACATTGACTGCCTTGTTCTAGGAACTGTGCTCAGTACTGGGTATTACTCCTGCCTTCCAAAACTTACATACTGCTTAAAGGAAACAACATACATATGACGTAAATTTACATACACTATAACAGGGAAATACAAAATAATTCATAATTTGTTGGTGGAAAAACACTAAAACTGGAGGAATTGGGAAAGGCCTCATGTAGGCAGTGACTTTTGAAGAATAAACCTTGATGATGGGACATAGGAATTCCAAGAGGTGAAGGTTCAGGTATAGGGGAAATGGAATGTCTTGTACAGGAAACAATAACCAGTGGGCCACTTTGGCTGGAATGGAGAATATATGTGGGAGAGTCTTGTCAAATGAGTCAGGAAATGTAATTTGGAGCCTGACTGTAGACTAAATGCCAAAAAAAAGATTTTTATTTTATTGTAGGGGTAAGAGAATGCCACTGAAGATTCTTGAGGAGGGCAATAACATGGTCAGACCTATACTTTAGTAATACCAATTTGGTAGCTGTATATTAGAGGGGGGGAGAAACTGAAGGCAAGGAAACTAAGAGAAACTGTTGAAATAATCATTATAAGGTGATGAGACCTTGAACTAGACTGGTAGTTGGTGTGAGTAGAGGAAAAGGGGACCAGATAAGGGAGATGAGGAGGTAGAATCAATGAGATGGGCAATTATTTAGCTATATGAGGATGGAGACAGAAGATGGGAAGGATCACTCTTAAGATTTTGAACTAGGGTGAATGGAATATAGTGGTGCCCTTGAAAAGAGTAGGGAAACTTTGGGAAAGAGTAGATCTGGGGTAAAATATTGTAAGGTCCATTTTAGACTTGTTGAATTTAAATTTCCTCCGTTACATTTTGAGACCAGAGACCTTTAGCACTCTGGAACTACTGGAACTCACCAAAGACGGTATGTAGGTTTGAGAGTCACTGGCCTAGAAATAATAATTAAACCAATGAGAGTTGAGAAGATTATTCAGTGAGAAGAGAGCCCAGGACAAAGCACTGAGGTACGCTCACCCATGCTTTTCTGACTTATGTTCATCCAAGAAGTAGGTATAGGGACAAAGCTGTCAGCATGTAAACGTTCAAGGGGATGCTCAACAATGAAAATGAAGGTGGTTGATGTATAGTCTCATGGATTTAATCTGTATTCTCAAAAGGAATAGCAAAAGTTAGACATATTGACCATCTAATTCAGGAAATGTTAATGAAGGACCTAGTACAGTGAAAGACCTTGAGAGAGAAAAAGAGAAAATGACACATCTCCTCTCCTCAAGTGCTTTAGAGCCTGAAGGAGACTGGACAGCTAAGACATGTCCTTAGAGACTAACCTGGGGGACTATTGCCATAGTTCTGGTTTGACATGCAATGAGGACCTGCACTGGGGTGGTGCTGTGTGCCAGCTCTGCTATAAGTAACTTGTGTGTTTTTCCTTACTGGAACATGTTTATTAAACAACATTTATTAAGGGCCTTCTGTCTGTGAAGCATTATACCATACCCCTGGGCATACAAAAGAAAATGACAAAATCATGAAGGTAAAAAGATGAAAAAATGACCCATTCCTGGCCTCTAGGACTTTGGAGGCTACTGTGAGTAGTTGAGGGACTATGACACTCAAATTCCTATTTTTATTGCTCTGTTGGAGTTGATGCTTTTATCATAAGGTCATGGCAGAGACCTTAGAGTCCAAAACAGAAGGAAGTCTGATTGACTCAGGCTAGTCAGTGAAGCTGACCTTGGGAAAGACAGAACAGCTCACATATTAACCATTGTTCTTATATGACCTCTAGACAAGGACAGATAAGTAACTGGAGAACTTTACACCAAAAAGCTCAGTTAGGTGGTATCCACCCAGAGTAGGTTCAACCATTGTGCATGCTTGAGATTTTAGAAGTACCTCACCTTTGTTTGGTCTACTGTGACCTTGATGCTTCTCTTATAGAATTAAGATTCCATGTATTGACAAATAGAAGATGACCACCTCTTGGAGTATTTAGAATAGAGTAAGAGTAATTATTAATTACTAGAGAAATTAGGAATTAAGGCTAACTAGTATTTGGGATTGAAAAACAATAAACAGGCAGCTAGGTAGTGCAGTGAATAGAGCACTGGACCTGGAGTCAGAAAGACCTGAGTTCAGATGTGGCCTTAGACATGTTCTAGGTGTGTGATCCTGGGCAAGTATAGCACCTACCTCCACAAAATTGTAAGGATCAAATGAGATAATAATTACATAGAATTTAGCACAGTACTTGCCACATAGCAAGTACATAAATGGCAGACAAAGCCTTTTGGAATAGAAATAGAGAATTGTCAGGTCAAATTAGAAGTTAGAGATAAAAGTTCAACATCCTAATCTTATAAGAGAAATTGAATGCCTACTGTTAGATCTGGGCCTAGAAACCAAGACTACTGACTCCAAGTCCCTCTTTCAGCCATACTGTGCCCCTTTGATTTCGACTTTATGTTGTTACTTTCAGCTACAGCAATCTATTTTTTGGTTCAACTTCAGGATAGCTTAGACACGTGTATGTGTTATGAAAAAGGCTATGCCCTTCCCAACAGATAATTCTGTAGTTTATTGAAAACCCTGTAAAGCACATTACCCCACCACAGTCTTGTCGTTGAGAATTTCAGCTGGTTTCCATGAGATAGTTGGTGGACATAGTCTTCAGACATTAATCCAGCTGAAGAATAGGAATTAAATCATATTGTTGCCACATACTTTGCCCTGGCTTTAGGAAAGGTATCTGACATATAGAAGAGGATGGTTTTCTCAGTGAATATGTTTCAGTAGAAATCATAGGTCTTTTACTTTTGATAAGGCTACTAAATACTAAGTCGTGATAAAAAAGACTCCATCTTCACCTAAGAATGAATGCTTTCCCCATCCAAAGCAGGGAAGATAAGGTCTTAGGAACAATGGAGAACTCATAAGAGGATCTCATGGAAAAGGGTTTAGAAATGTGGCATCATTTATGAACATTGACAATTGACTACAGTCTTTTGTGACATTACAAAACAAAAAAATTGGCAGATGAGACAGTCAATTTTTTAACAGTATATTTCACTGTGATTTCTTCCAGTAATCATTTTCAATGAATTATATTATGTGAAGATATGCCTAATCAATAAATCATTACTTATGTCATAGAAGCACTTGGTTGGCAGAGCCCCAGGTATCTATCCTTCAGTCTTATTTAAGCATTTAGTGAGCACATACCTTGTGATAAGTAATGTGGGAGAAGCAAGAACTGTCACTCCCTGGGGTCTAAGGCAATCTTGATTTCGCTGCTAAGAGCCAAATTTCTCAGGAAAATGATTAGTTACTGAAAACTTCAAGTGTAATGCACTTCCTTCTCTACTCTCATCCCTCTAAACAGCCCCCCAAGGTCCTACACTGGCTCCTGAGACAAGGATTTTCTCATCTACCTTAGATTGTCAGGAGCGCCTACTGTCTTCAGGGCTTCTTGGCAGGGTTAAAATGAAAGCCCTCAATACTACAATTGTTCTGTTGTTGTTTTTCCAATCACCCCTCCTCCTGGCCTGGGTTCCTTTTAGCCTGGAAAAGGAGACAGCTCTCTAACTCTTCTGCTTTGCTGTTCTTGAAATTAGCCCATACTCCTTTAGTTTTTCACTTCAGTTAACTAGAGGGAAATATGTAGGTATTTTTTTTAAAGTTTAGAAAACCTTAAAAGTTAAACTAGTTTAACATGCCTAAATCAAACCCATTCAATAAAGACTTCTTTTTGAGTCATTCCCCAGTTTTTTTACGGCTCAGTGCTAGACTCAGGTTTGTAGCTGAAGAGAGATTTAGTTTATCAAGGCTGCTATATTTCTCATACCTTCTGGAACCTATTTTTCTTTCTTTTTTTTTTTTTTCCTAGCTGCCCCTAACTTCCCTTATATTAAGCTTAAACTTGTGTCTTGGAAAAATCTACCATTGTTCCAAGTTCTGTCTTAAAATTTTACGCAGAGGAAATCTTTTTTTTTTTTTTAATTTTTTTTAAATTTTATTATAGTTTGCATCATTCATTTCCACAAGATTTTGAGTTACATATTTTCTCCCCCTCTTCCCCCTACCCACCGCCCCAAAACAGCCAACCCAGTGTGTCCC
>CM053585.1:494839054-494862918 GCA_028646515.1 Pseudochirops corinnae | reverse complement strand
TATTGGAAGCTTTTGGTGGGGGAGCTCTGGCTGTGCTGTCCTCCTGCAGCTCTCTGCCTTGGTCCTTCTTTTCCCCAAAGAAGGAATCTAGGGTTTGGTTGCTGTTCTTACTTTGCTTCTTATGCTTATTCTTATTCATGGTTGGTCAGTCCGTGATTTTTTTTTTTAATCTCTGTGGAGCTCTGCTTCCAGAGGGGAAAGCTCTGTCTCAAATCGCTTGGGTTTTCCCAGCTGCCGGAGCTCTTAGGAGGTTGCTGGGTCCCTCCCCCACTTCTGGCTCACTGAAGAAAAAGAACCACAGTACCAAAGCCCAAGACTGCGATCTGGATCCAGGCTGCTCAACGCGAGAGCACTTGGCCTCTGAATGATCACTTGGTCCTCCTGCACTGTGCAGGCCAAGAGCTTTGAAACCGCAATGTGGAGGCAGGTGCAGGACCTCCACTTTCTGCTTCCTCGCCCTGGAGGCATTTTGGCTGGACCACTTTTCTCCCACAACCTCGCAAGCTCCACTGACCTAATTCTGGATACTGCTGCAGCTGCCACCAATCTGCTCACCCAAAGCTCCAGCTGGGGCTCGGCTCCTCTCATCCAGCCACCTCCCGGATCCTCTCGTTCAGCCGCCCTGGGACACAGCCGTGGTTTTAGGCCAGGCTGGTTTCGGTTTGCAGTGCTGATACAGTTCCTCGTAGCGGAGCTGACTTTAGTGGAAAGTATATTTGTGTGCGTTTTGGAGTTCTAGAATTAGTTTAGAGACATATTTTATGGGTATTTTGGGGTGGCTATGTGAGAGCTGCGGTATGTTGCTGCTCTTACGCCTCCATCTTGGCTCTGCCCCCAGCCACATTGTTTTTAAAAAGATGCCTTTTGGGGCAGGTAGGTGGTGTAGTGAATAGAGCACTGGCTCTGGAGTCAGAGGACCTGAATTAAAATCCAACCTCAGACACTTAACACTAGTCATGTGACCTTGGGCAAGTCACTCAATCTCTTCCACCTCCAAAAAGAAAAAAAAAAGATGCCTGTGCTCACTGCTGCCATTTGCTTTATTTCTCAACCTGTTGGTAGTCTGGCTGCTGATCTTATCATTCAACTGAGACTGCCCTCTCCAAATTGATCAGTAACTTCTTAAATATGAAATGCGATATCTTTCTTAATTCTCATCCTTCTCAATTCCTCTGCGGTGTTTAATTTTTTTTTAAATCACTCAATGGAAATTCACCTCTCCCTGCCACCTTCACCAAACCCCACTGAGAAAAACAAAACAAACACCTATTACATGTATAGTCAAACAAAACACAACCATACCTGGCCTTGTCCAAAAGAAGTGTCTCAATATTTCTGTGAGGTTATCGCATCTCTTTCCAGAGTGAATGCATTTGAGCCTAGCTCCTTGAATTCAGAGACAGTGCTCCTTTCAGTGTAACACATTGCCCCAATGTCTGAGATTTACAATATACATTGTAAAGATAATCCCAGTTTCTAAAAACTTTTGAAGCCACTTTGTGTTTTAAATTTAATGGCAGATAAAGTTTAGTCATTCATTCATTCAGTAAATATTTAGTGTATGTCAGTTATGAAGCAGCAAGATGGCACATGAATTATAACAGTTATGTAGATTATATAGATAATAACTGACATTTATATAGTGGCAGCTAGCTGGCTCGGTGGATTGAGGGTCTGGGTCAGGAAGACTTAACTTCCAGAGTTCAAATCTGGCCTTGGGCAAGTCATTGAAACCTGTTTGCCTCAAATCCTGGTCTGTAAAATGAGCTGGAGAAGGAAATGCAAACTACTCTAGTGTCTTTGCGAGATTTTTGAAATCTTGCATTTCTTTGCAAAAAAACCCTGAATCAGACAAGACTGAAAATGACAGAACAACATAGGGTGCCTACTATGTGCCCAACACTGTGCTAAACACTTTACAGTGATCTCATTTGATCCTCACAAACCACCCTGGCAGGTAAGGTTCTGTTATCATCGCCATTTTGTAGAGGAGGAAATAGGCTGAGAGTAGTTTAGTGACTTGCCCAGGATCACACAGTGCGTGAGGCCACATTTGAACCCAGGTCTTTCTGGCTCCAGGCTTCATGCTCTATCCACTGTATTGGATAAGGCACAGGCCCTGGAGTCAGGAAAACCTGAGTTCATATTTGCATTTAGATAATTAACTTGCTGTGTGATGCTGGACAAGTTATTTAATATCTGCCTCAGTTGGCCATTTATGAAATGGGGAAAATAATGCAGCCTACGTCCCAGGATCAAATGAGATATTTATAAAGTGATTTGAAAGATTTCTCTATCTATCTATCTACATACATATAAGTGCTTGCTATCATCATCCTATGTGTGGTGCTATTAGCTGATAAACGTGTCTCAAATTTCTAATCCACTTGTCCTGATGTTATATTCTCTAAAGGCTCTTATCTGAAAGGAGTAACCAGAATTAATGCTGTATAGACTGTTGTCTCAAGTGTGATTCTTGGCTGAAAGGCTTCTCAGTGACATCCTGTTTGAATATCAATGAATATTTTTTGAAAGATTAATTGTTTAATATTCAGACTATTATAATAGTCTAGATGGGAGTTGTTGGAGGAACTGAATTAGAGAGGTGATTTTGAATGGAGAAATAAGGCAATAGAATCTCTAAAACTTGTCAAATGATTGGATGTGGGGGATAAGGGAGAGGGAAAGAGGGAAAGATGACTTTAATGTCATCCTGGGTGACTGGAAGCATGGCAGCCCTCCTGACAGAATCAAAAACATGGTGTCTTACACATACAGGGTGCTTTCCTAGCTTGTTTATGAGACTGTCTCACTGAATCAAAACACCTTTCAAAAATCAAATTAATTTTATAAAATTATGCCATCTATACTCATTCAAATTCTCTCACAAAATGCAGCTCGAGGCACTGGTTCACCATTTTCATATTAAAATGCAAAGCACTTTTTCCACAACAGGCCTATGAAGTAGGTGGTGCAAATATTATCCTCATTTCATGACTAAAGAAACAGAGAAATTAAATCAGTTGCCCGAGGATCAATATGTACAAAGATATTTATAGCAACCCTTTTTGTAGTGGTGAAGACCTGGACACTAAGGAAATACCCATTAATTGGGGAATGGCTGAACCAATTAAGTATATGAACAAAATGTGACATATGAATATGATAGAATAGTATTGGACTGTAAGAACTGACAAAGAGGATGGTTTCAGAAAAGCCTGGGGAGATCTGTGTGAACTGATTCAGAGTAAAGTGAGCAATAATATTTATACTATTAACAGTAGCATTGTAGAGATAAGCAACTTTGAGAGACTTAAGAATTCTGATCAATATAATGATGAACCCTCTATATTGAAGCTTGCTATCCACCTTCTGACAAAGGGGATGGCATCAAGATGCCATATAAGACTTACATTTTTGGACATAGACAATGCAGTAATTTGTTTTGGCTTGACTATATATTATGGGAATTTTCTTTTTCTTTTCATTTGGGGGAGGAGGTAGGAGAGAAAAATGCTTGATAAAAAATTTGAATCCATGACTCCTAACCAGTTCTAGAACTCTACACTATAGAACAAGATTCTAGGCAAGAAAAGGATTTTAATATTCTCATAGAATTAACTGTAATAGGAGATAACTGTAATTTAGATTTAGCTCTTCAATTTACCTTAATCTACAGCTACAGTCATTACTGCCCTTAATGTCTTTTTCTTTTTTAATTTATTGAGGAAGGAATTGACAGTCAACATTGAAATGACCCAGAACTCTGTTGCCTCCCAATCCTTTTAACTTGACCCTAGATACATTTCCATATATCAAGCTTAAATTATGCCAGGAGGAAACAGACCAAATTCCACTAAGCATGTAAATCCTTCCAGATGTGTCCACACAGATCAGTGATTCAGTAATAATAGACTATTACAGATGTGATAAAGGGTGGGAACAGCCATGAGAGTATTGGGTTATTATAGTTCTTTACACTCTTGTGAAGCTGTTAAAACTGATAATGTCACCTTGGAATCCTTGGAATTTAATATATGGCTATACTGGTTCTTTCATGTGGGACACCTATTAAAAGTGGTTATGAACTGTTCATACTATTTAAATAGGAAATACTAATCCAGTTTAGAATAAGATTTTTTTTATACAAGGACAGAGGACCTGGCAGTGTTGTTTATTTGGCTAAATAAAATATTATTCATCCTTTTTATTAAAAGCACAAATAAACTCAAATTAATAAGTTATCTATGTACCAATTTACTTTTACAATACTTATTAGTTTGGGGTTTGGAAGAGAGTTAACTGTTGAAATTAAACAACAATAATATTATCATCGATGTTCAAGGGCAGGATTAACTGTTTTCAGTCAATAGTATATTAAGCCCCTACTATGGGCCAGGCACTAGAAATACAAAGAAAGGCAAAAAAAAAAAGACATCCCCTGTTCTCAGGGAGCAGAAAATCTAATGGAGGAGACAACACGCATATGACTACCTGCAAACAAGGTGTGTACAGGATAAATTGGACATAATCAGCAGAGGGAAGATGCTAGTATAAAAGGGAATTGGGGCAGGCTTCCTGTAGGAAGTGGGATTTTAGGTAGAACTTGAAGGGATCCGAGCAAGCTAGGAGGAAGAAATGAGGAAAGAGAGTATTCTGGGGCTAGGGAACAGTCAAGAGTCAGGAGATGGAAGGTCTTGTTGGAGGAACAGCAAGGAAGGCAGTGTCACCGCATTGCACAGAATGTAGAGACAAGTAAGGTGTAGGAAAGTTGGCAGGAGGGGGCCAAGTTATGGAAGGCTTTAAATGCTGTCCAGGATTTTATATTTGATCCTGCACATGACAGCCACTAGAACTGGTTGAATAGGGTAGGGGAAGGTGACATGGTTAGTCCTGCACTTTAAAATGATCAATTTAACAACTGCATGGAGGAGTGGCTGTAGTGAGTTTTACTGATTAATCGTTTTTGCCGTAAGTAATATTGACATTCAGGGACATGGTTTGAAAAGAAGTATGTCTGTATCTTTACCACAAGAATCTTAGAGTAATTATATATTTCTTGAAACCAGGTCCATAAGAAGCCTGCTTGCCCATGTGATTGCACAGTATATTTTTCTAGCTGAGATTGCTCCTCTGTTAGACCTGTTTTTCCTAGTATGTCTATTGCCAGCTATCTGACAATAAAAGACCTCCAAATATTATACCTCCATTGTGTTTTGCAGAGAGGGAGGCCAAAGGCAAGAAAAGTTAGAGGGCCTGGTGGGTCTAGGAGTGGTGGAAGGTGAAGCTAGATTTAAACCCAAGAGCTGTGACTTCAAATCAATTGATCTCTCCACTACACTACAATTCTAAAGTGCACAGCAAAAGGAAATAGTATAAAGTCAGTGGTGGTGGGACTAAGACTCAGAAAAGGAGAGGGATAGGAATGAAAATCCTTGAGAAATTAGCTGGGAAAAGGAGTGATTCCCTAGTTGTGTGACCCTGGGTAAGTCACATTTTGTCAGTTTCAATTTCATAATTTTTTAAATGGGACTTAGATGTATTTATAGATGGAATATCAACCTAGAAAGAGACTGCCTCTGGTTTAATCTCTCTTCCACTCATTCTGAAGAGAAATACCCTTAGCATTAGGATAGATTTTCCTGACCCTCTGGAGGGTACAAAATCCTATTCCCCTCCTCTTCTAACAGGGATTCAGGATGCAGACTAGAGGACATGCTTTCATTTTGATCAGTTACTTGGATGAAGGTATCAACAACATGCTTATATTTTCAAATGACATGAAGCTCAGAGGAAGAGCTAACAAATTGGTGGACAGAATCTGGATCCCAAAAATCTTGACAGACCAGAATGATAGGCTGAATCCAACTGAAATAGAATTTAACTTGGTGGAATGGGATTCATGCCTGGAATATGGTCCTAGAGGGGTATTTCAAGCAGTTGAGCAACTAGCAACTGTCAAGTCATTCCATGGATTCATTTATGAGAAGATGTTTTATTGAGGTTGATGACCAAGTCTGTAGGCAGAGAACAGCTTCTGAATGTGTACGATTGGTACAAAGGACAGGGAATCAGCAGGAAAGAGAATAAAGCATTCTCGAGTCACAGCGGCATCTTCGAGGAAGGGCGACTCAGGAGAAGGAAAGGAGATTGCCATTCTAGATATGTGAGTTCAGAGAAGGGGAAGAAAACCTTGGACTTGAGAGATGGTGTATAGGCTTTGAGGTCCAGTGACCACCCATATTTGAGTTTAATGATGAGCAGTTATGAATAAGCTTTGATCTCCTAAATTTTATATAATCAGCATTTTCTGAGCCTATGGTAGTTTCCACTGGGCAAAAAAGAGTGCTCCGGGTGAGTGGCCTATGCACAGACTCAGAGCACAAGGTGTTATTGAGATCAGCCCAATTGTCTAAGTCGGTCTTTGCTAACATATACCTTATTTAAAAGGAACAGAATACATTGTATATTGGTTCTTCATAACCCACATATATAGATTTTAAGTTTGCAAGGTGCTTTTTGAACATTATTTCATTTGAATTTTATAATACCTTGTGAGTTAGTCAGGTGGTACTAGTTACTCTCCTAATGCTATTGAGGAAAGATCTGAAGCTGGTGAAAAACACTTACTCTGGTAGTTATGCTATTCCACCCTGTTGAGCAGAAATGTCAGGTTCTCTCTTTTTCTCAGAGAATGAATGACCCTCTCTCCCCCAGTTCTGCTTCTCTGTGTGGCTAATCTCTATAGAGATAGACTCACTATAGACAGTGATTAGTGATAGACTTACTATCTAGGAAGTATGTTATTACGAATTAATTTATTCAGAATCTGTTTTGATCCCCTGTCCTACCAGAGACCATACCCTCTCAATAAATCTGCTTTGTATCACTGAGCCCTAGTCAAGAGACCTTTAAAATTAATGGAATTTGGTGTAATGAAATCACTACTCCCAAAACCAAAATAAGTTCAACTGCAGGCCATTGTTTTTTGGGGAGAGAATGAAGAAAACAATAAACAGTACTTAATAAAAACATCTACCTAATGACCACATGCCCCCTTGCATTTTCCCTCAGTGAAATATTTATAGTCTCCTACACTTGAGCAGCAATGAACAAATATGATAAGCCTCATAACAATGTGCTTATGGCAACCTTAATTACAAAGTACAATGCACAGACAGGCACCTAATAGCATTCATATTAGAGTTTAATGCAGTTAATATTCATGCATTTAACCAAAATTTCATAGAGCATGACACAACACATGACATTATGATTAGAACACTAACCTTGGAGTCTTGAAGACCTGGGTTCAAATTATAAATCAGAAACTTACTAGCTGTGTGACCCTGGGTAAATCACGGGTCTTGTCAGCCTCTATTTCATAATTTGTAAAGTGGGATTTAGATGCATCTGTAGGCAGAATATCAATGTAGAAAAGATATTGCCTCTGTTTAATCCTTTTTCTAATCTTTCCTGATGAGACATGCCCTTGGCATTAGGATAGATTTTCCTCATCTTCTGGAAGGTGCAGTTTCTTATTTCCTTTTTCTTCCAAGTTACAGTCTTCTGAGTTGTTATCAAGTACTAAGAGCCTCTCTACAATTACTGGATGAATGGGTTCTTTTAGAATTTGCTTGTTTGACTGTTCGTCACTCCTTTCTTCCCAATGACCAGGGACTCCAACCAGCTACTTTGTAGGAAGACAGTTGTTGTTTTTAAAGCTACTTACTAAGGAATGAATTTCAATTATGTACATCCATAAACACCAAAATTCCTTAGCAGAATCTTATGACCTTGCTGAAGATTTTTACAATGAACTTGTGCATTCTACTATCTACTGTTTCTTACCAGAACTCTGAGTTGAAGCTATACCTAGTTAGTAGGACTCTTTGAGATAATCTCTGTTAATGAACGTACTGGGTTTGAGTCATCTTTTCCTTCTTCTGAGATTCAGTCTAAAACATCCATGACTCCTTTCTTGGGATACTAGAATACAGCACTGATGCTGGTAGTATGCAGATTATGAAAAGGTTCTGTATGCTTCACTCTAACATCAAAAACAAACAAACCACATAACTCTCCAGCCCCTTCACAGCTCCATTCAGGGATTTTTTCTCTTTCAAAATCAGATTAACTGATGGTTTATCAGTTTTGCTTGTATTAAAAAGCTCTTACTAAAATTTTTATTTGTAGTTTTATTTATCTTGTTTTTAATTTTTCAAAATTACTTCTTTTGTTTGTTTTGAGGTTGTTAATCCATTGTTTTTCTGTATTTTAAAAACTGCATTTTCAGTTCACTAGTCCTCTCTTTTACTTTCTTTTGTTATTATAGTTGTTGAAGGATATAAATTTTCCTTTAAGGACTTCTTTATACCAATTTTGTTATCTTGTTAGCCTTAGTTTCATCACTTTATTTTTTTTATTTGTTTCTATTTGAACTTTGACCCACCCAACATTTAGGATTTTGTTTTGAAATTTCCATTTAGGTCTGCAAATTTTATTCATATTATCTTATATGACTAAAAATTTTGTCTTATAATTGATAAATGAAGTTAAGATTTCTGCATTTTTATTATTTGCAAAATAGAGGACATTATTTATTTTTGAAGCTTTTGTAAAGAAAGGTTTGAGAAATACTTTTAAGCCTCTAAAAAAAAACAAATCTGCCTTTGATTATCAGTATTTTGTTCCCCCTGAAAGGCTTTTAGATAAAATTCAGTTGTTCTTAACATTTTGTACAAATTTGTAATTTCTTTCTTTATCTTTCTGTTGTATTTGTCCAAGTCTGACAGAGGAACTTCAATACCACTTAGATTTAATGTCTCACTATTAATGTCTTTTTCCATTTCAAATAACTTTTCCTTAAAGGACCTGACTACCTTATCAGTTCTGGGAATGTATTTAGAAATTATGTTTTTTAAAAAATACATTGTACCCTTAAACTTATCATGCTTTTTTCTTAATGGCATGTGTATATAATATCTGATATAATTATATAACTTATTATATGAATATGTGTGTGTGTACCTCTTTGCTGTTGACTTACCTAATCACATTTGAAACTATTACTCTTTTGAATTCACTGTAAACATAAAAGTTTTTGTTCCAGCCCTTTATTTTGAACTCGTATGAGTCCCTGTGCTTTAGCTGTGCTCCTTTTACAATGTCAGTTTCTGATTTCATTCTCTAGTCCGTTCTGAAATTTATTTCCTTTTTATTGGAAAATTTAGACCAATAAAATTCAAAGCAATAACTTTAAAAATTAGTTTTCTCCATTATTTGTTAGTGCTTTCCTTTTAATAATAATAATAGTTAATATTTATATAGCTTTTAATCAGTCTCCATAAAAATAAAAACTTTATCTTTGTCTTTTATTAGCATTCCCATAAAAATCCTATTCTCATGCCTTAATATGAGATTATTTCAGAGGATCGCAAACTTTGTCAAGTTCTAATATGCTGAAAAGTCTTCTGCTGTGGTCCCAGCAACCAGTTGTGAAGGACAGATGGGCTTGTAATGGCTACTGGCTGAGGAAGTATTTAGCAATGGCAACCAGTGAGATAGAGGAAAATATAAAAAGTCCACAGTCTTGTGCAACCCCTTTTTGTTTCATCACTGATTAAAGAAAAGTGACAGAAAAGGAAGGAGCAAGAATCAGATTTAGTCTGCCTAGAAACATTAATTGTTGACATGAATGAAAAACCTGAGTTTCTGAGTAATTAGTAATCAATTTGTTAATTAGGCTACATAATAATAAACTGCTGATCAATGGTTTCTCTTGGTAACAAAGGACACCTAATGGAGATACAGATTGCCTTTAATATTTTTTGGAAAGGAATACTCCAGACAAAAGATATCAACCTTGATTGGTGAACAATTAATGAGGGAGTGGGAATTTAAATGAGGAGAGCTATAAGTTTTTAGATCCTCCTGCTGAGAATGTGCCTTGATCATTAGATTCAGCCACCTCTAGCAATCCATCTCAACCCAGATCACTCTAGTTCAGTGGTTCTCAACCTTCCTAATGCCACGACCCTTTAATACAGTTCCTCATGTTGTGGTGACCTCCAACCATAAAATTATTTTCGTTGCTACTTCATAACTGTAATTTTGCTACTGTTATGAATTGTAATGTAAATATCTGATATGCAGGATGTATTTTCATTGTTACAAATTGAACATAACCCACAGGTTGAGAGCTGCTGCTGTAGTTGGTTTTCTCCTTCCTGAGCTGGGCTACACTAAACTCTAGTGGAGGCATACAAGAACATAGATTTAATGCTTTGGGGCTGGGATTCACCTAGATTAAATTCTGTTTGCACTCTAAGCAGAAGTAAGGTCTCCTACTTGAATGGGGTCCTATCCAAGAGCAAGGAGCATGTTCCTGGAGGATTTGGGCAATCTTCATCTATAAGCCATACCCTTCAGAGACTGACTGACTGACATATAGGGGCTGGTCCCTGAATGAAAAAATAAAAAGCCTAGATCCTAATTTGATAATTGGTTATTACTATAGTAAAAAAAATTTTTCCTGTTTATATTCAAAATGTGAGATTTTGTATAGTTACCAATGAGTCAATATGATACCGAAGGAATGGAATCATAAATATTGACATTATTACTATTGCTGAAACGAGAAGACAAAAACAAGGTGCCCCTAACCACAACATTCAGTTCTAGGTACTTTTCTTTTTTCTTTCCATTATTTTGCTTAGTGATTTCATCAGCTCCCATGGATTCAATTAATTATCATCTCTGTGCTAATGTTTCTGAATCAGTCAATAAGCCTTTGTGCCAGGCACTATGCTGAGCACTGGAGATACAAAGCAAGGCAAAAGATAGCCCTTGCCTTCAAGAAGCTCACCATCTAATGGAGACATACAGATGTGTGCAGACAAGCTATATACAGGATACATAAGAAATAATTAATGGAAAGAAGGCACTAGAATTAAGAGGGATTGGGAAAAGCTTCCTGTAGTAGGAGGGATTTTTAGTTCAAGAGGTAGAGATGAGGAGGGAGATCATTTCAAGCATGGGGGACAACCAATCTTCAAATGCTACATTTCAGCTTATCAAGTAAGTTAGATGTTTGATGACTAAGGTGCTCTTTTTTCAACTTCTGAATAAAATTATTATGGACAATGTAATTTCTGTGGTTCATTTCCCATTGTTGATATAGTTATTTGTTTAAATATAGTAGTTCAGAGATAAATAGTTTCAACTGTATGCCATATTTTTTCCGTTATTTTTGTTTCTTCCTTAATCTTTTACTAATTCATGTCTTATCTCTAACATATTGATGGTTGTAGACCACCATATATATAGGTAATTCAGGGATAATTTTATATCAATCATAAGCCTTTTTCTGTCAAAATATAATTTATTTTTATCTTTAATCTTTTATTCTATCCAATGGCTACCAATTCTTTTCCCAAAGAAAGTGTTAATGTTAAAGAAGCATTTGGCTGCATTGATGCCTCCTCACAGAGTGAAGGTGACTCCTAAGTTCTTGAATTATTCTTGTAGCAAGCTGTTTGTTTTCTAAGGATCAGTTTAACAATGGAGAGGCTCATCATTGATCATTTGAATTCTTTGATGATGCCAACTTATTAAGCAACATGGTCCTCAATCCTATTCAGTCCTGACTGCCATGACAGTGGACAGAATAATGGGAAAGGGAATAGTGGGTTTAAAGAAAGCCATGGTACTATAAGCATTAACTTAGCTATTGCTACTGTAAATATTAGTTCATCCCTTTAAAGAAAGAGAGAGAGAGACAGAGAGAGAGAGAGAGAGTGTGTGAGTGAGCATGCGTGCGCACGCATGAACCAGGCTAAATATCATTGAGGAATATTTAACAAAATAAAATACAACAAAATATAAGCAGCATTATATTTTAAAACCAAGTCAACATGTGACCCACAAGATCCTTCCAAATAGATGACCCCTTTTTCTATTTGAGTTTGAACCCACTGTGCTAAGAAGTAGAGTTGGAGATCACCTAAGGCACAAAGAAAAGGGACATGGTGGTTATGACCAAGCTATGTATTACATACATGTGAGGAATTATATAACATAAAACAGGAAAAAATCATGGACAAGTCATGAGGAACAGCCAATAGCCTGTATGTTCCATTGGTATTCAAAGAACATAAAGAGAACATAGAGAAAACCTGCAACACATTGGGTGGACTCCCCACCACTAATCAAATTTATGGGAGAATGTGAACAAAAGTCATATAGGATGGACAGTTATGGATGGGTTTCATTCTTCATTGTTAGATTACCTACATAAATGAAATCACAGATCTCTGGGAATATTGGAGAGAATCTATAAAACTATGCCCAATAAATTGAAAAGCATTTAGTGAAATTGTTGGTCTAAGAGTATGCTTGTTAGAATGACTTATTGACTTCAGCATAATTCCTAAAGAAATTTTGGAGCTGATTAATTGCTCATCTGCCACATGAATTTATTCATCTGCTGGACATGGTTGATGTAAAATGTCCTACAAGGATGAAAACCCTACACAGACATAAGTTCTTATATTCCTAAGATGTAGATTAAATTTTCAGTTATATGTCTCAATTCCTTTTCTATGAGTGCTAATTTCTGGGAATCATTTTAGCCTCAGCCATAATAATAACTAACATTTAAGCACTTTTACATACAATGATCTCTTTTGAGCCTCACAAGTATCCTGTGAGGGTGGTACCTTAGTTATTACTACCCTTGGATAACATATTAAGAAAATGTGGTGTAGAGAAATTATATGATTCGCTTTTGGTAAGTGCCAGAGGCTATATTTAAAACCATGTCTTTCTGAATCCAAGTCCAGCGCTCTCCTTTGCTATTGTATATAGCTACTCTAATAAGGGATTAATCCATTTCAACTACTTGAATATAGGTTTTAGTAAGAAATGGATGACAAAATTATATTCAAGGCCAAAAATGCTTGCAAAATGTTTCTATTCAAAATGAAATACATTAGCTTCCCTTTGAAATTGGAACCCAAAATGTTGAAATTAGAACTCACTAAGGATTTATTCGCTTTATTCAAACCCTAAAAGGAGTCAAATTGATTAAAAAACAAACAAACCTGGATGACCTCTTTTTTATATGGACTCTAATCTCAACGTATTTGTTCAAAATGCTTCCTCTATTTGGGGAGTAATCAGTTTTCTAAATGTTGGTTAGCATAATTAATATATTCCATCTCTAAATATATTTCAGATGAATTTTCACAGTACTTTCCCATTTCAAAACTTGGGGGGGGGGCAAATGGGGGATGGGAAAGGAGGAGAAGGCGGCAATTAAGTGAAAATTACCAGGTAATGAGCTCCCCTCCTGCAGTCTTCCAGAGAAGCAGTTATGCCCCACCCACAAGTGGAGGCATTTAAGGAGCGTCTGGGTGATCACTTTTCAGGGATTTTTACCTTACCTGAATTACCTGAATTACCAGGTAAGGGGCTTGGACTAGATCAGTGGCATCAAAGCATGCAGATCCCAACACTTCTGGGTACAACACAAACAAGGTCAAAATGTAAATGGGAACTATTTGACAAAATAAATAAAAATACAGTAGAACATAGATAATATTACACTTTAAAACCAAGTCAACATGTGGTAAGCAGGGATTCTTATGTATGCTTTGGTGGCACCTGCTTCTCTTTGGGTGGGGTTAGGGGGACGGCCACCATACTGGGGACAGGTTTAATGCACATACCCAATCAGCTTTAGACCTACTACAACTCAAAACTCCTGAGCCCAAGTTACCCGCCAGCCTTATCCTCAGCCTCTTCTCAGGTAGCAGGTATTATAGGCATGTATACCATAACATTAAGCACCTACTGTGTTCAAACTACCGTAATGGGCTCTGGGAGGAAAAAGCTTAGATAAGACATGATTTCTGATCTCATGGAATTTACAGTCTGGTAGGTGAATATGACACATACACAATCAACTCTAATACAAGATAGTGTATAAACACATAGCAGAGGTACATGGTATCACAGGAAATTCACGCAGAGCCACTGACTAGATTAGAGTCTTCCAAGTTTTTCATTAGGGGATCACATGATCAGAAATCCATATGTTTATGAACTGGATGAATTAAATTAATTAATTACATTCAGTTTCCATCACAATTAGTGATTGATCCAAGTCAGTGGCCTGACACCTTGTGGCTCAAAGTATACACAAGGGTAGCACTGAGCAGGAGGTTAACCTGGGTTAGCACATATACTTGCTAATTAGGTAAATAAATGTTTTGAATACAAATCTCAGGCAGGCTGTGCCTGAGTGTTGGGAAAAGATATTTTTGCATTTTAGATACCCAAAAGCAAATGGTTACTGACCCACTTGCCTTTGTATGAATTTTTGTCTTGAGCCAGAAACCATGGATATAATAGTTTACAATGGGTGAAAAAGAATACCAAATCCCTCTTGCCTTTTTTTCTGGTACTCACTGAAAGACTGCTGTACGTTCAAGACCCTGTGTTTTTTCCATCTGAGTAACTACCAGTTGAAACTCTGACTATAACTCCTGACTCTGCCAGTTGATGTCCTGGCTGTAACAGTTCCCGTATGGCAGCTAACATAGCAGGAAGCTCTCCCCATGGTTCCATACATTTTGACAGATTTTTTCATCATATTGACTTTCTTAGTAAAATACTCCATAGTTCATATTATTTATGCATCTGAATTATATAAACCTAAAGTAATCTTCAATTTAATTTATGTATTAGTAGGCCCTGCATCTCATCTACTAGAATGCCTTGTATTAAATATAAGATATTGAATAAACAAGTTTGAAATATCAAAATAGCTCACTTGATTATATAATGGTAAGATTACTGTTCACCAGACACTATGTATGGATAACAGCCTGGGCCAGATTTAAACAAGAGATAGCAGAGTTGGCTGGATTACTTTTGGGAAATTGCAGAGTTCTTTTAATGACCTCAGACCCTTGAGTAAAAGGTCTATGTTGTTTTAACACCAGTATCCTTCTGGTGCTGTTATATGACTATGAGTTGTGCAATAGCCTCCAAAGAACTGAAGTTGAAAATCGCTCAAAGGGCAAAAGAGTGGTGCATTGTGGACCTGAGCAGGCTAAACATTTGACAGGTAAGAAATTCTGCAGGAGAGATCAGTGTAAAGAGTGAACTTAGAGAGATGGCCTGATCTGGAAAGACAAAAACAAAACAAAAACCAAACATAGTAAGAGAAAGATAACTGACAGATGGTTGGAAGCCAAGCAACGTGGAGGTATCAAGAAAAATGGCCCAACACATTGTGTAAATTTTTGAGAGGATATGGATGGAAGTTGCGCAGGATGGACAAGTCCAGATGGATTCTATGCAAGGTATTCATTTTAGGTGGCACCAGCATGGCTAGGATAAAAACTCCATTGAATTTGGAACTTTTATTCATTGTAAGTGTCCCACTCAATTCTATTTACTGAACACCCTCATATGTTCACTGTCCATATCCAGGAAAATGCACCCAGTTCCTAACTTTGCCTTAATATTCTTGCTCAATCATGTCATTTACATTTATGCCCTGTTTATCTGGAAGGCAGACTTCTAGACCACATTCTAGAACCAGAGATACATGGTGTTTTTTTTTATAAAAAGCCACAGAAACATATGTCCTGAAGCTTCTGCCATAGAAATGCATACTTTACCACTTAGGTTCTTACTCAGGGCCTTTTTGTGGTCTACTTAACAAATCATCCTTAACAAGCTTAGTTATCTCATTTCACCACCTCACAGCAGGTTAGAAGCAGTAACCTAGAAGGTGGCTGGAATATCTATTAGAGTCAATCTGCACTCTGAGTGCAGCATGAGGGAATATCAACAGCCTGATAGGGAGGATGCTGGCAGAAAAAAAAGCAGATGTCTGTGACTGCACAGGAAGACACTGGACTTCCAAACAATGATAATAAAAGCTGGCATCTGCTGAGCATGTGAAGGTGTGCAAAACCGCTTTACGGATACTATTTTATCTTATCCTCACACAACCCTGGGGGCTAGGTACTATTATTATCTTCATTTTACAGACACAGAAATTGAGACAGACAGAGGTTAAGCGACAAGCCCAGGAATCACATAGCTAGTAATTGTCTGGGGTTGAATTTGAATTCAGGGTTTCCTGGATCCAGCTCTAGCCACTCCACTACCTAGCTGCCTTGTGATGACCAGTCAGCGAGAAAAGCTTAAATCATTTATAGTCCTCTGTTTTGAAAGGCATTTATGAAAATTTAAATTAAAAAAAATTTACTAGAAAATCTCTAAAATGAAATATTGACTGGGAGTGAGAGTGGGGGGAGAGGCAATTCATTCATATGCATCCCCTGCTGTTGCTAGATAAAGGAGACAGTTATGTACATAAAGAGTTTTCTGTTTTTGGTCTAGACCTATGAATTCGTCCATTTGGGGAATTCCTGATATGAACGTGCCTTCCAGCAACGCAGATTGGCCACTCATTTGTCATTTATAGTCCGGGAGAATTAGAGAGTTTAAGTGATTTGCCCAGGGTCCTGTAGCTTGTCAGAAATAAAGACTTGAACTCAAATCTTCTTGGTAGCAAAGTCTGCTCTCAATCTGCTCAGTCTCAATCTTAAACTGCTTCTGCATTGTAATACATATGATCAAGTGTCCATGGAAGGCCCCACTTGCCTCCAGTTAATATAAAACCAGGAATGGGGAACCTGCAGCCTGAAGGTCACATGTGGCCCTCTAAGTCCTCAAGTGCCACCCTTTGACTTGAGGACCTAGAGGGCCACATATGACCTGGAGGACACAGGTTCCCCACCACTGGATAAACCTTAGAGAGTTGTGTGAGGCTCTTAGAAAGGAATAACTTGGATTTAGAAGAACCCAAGTCTCGAGCAATCCAGGCTCTCTCCACTACACCAGGGGACTCCACCTGACTACAATTACTTCCTTTCCACTATGAAGTACATAAAACATAGTCTCACACCTAGTCTTTCTATAAGGTAGTTGTTGGCTATTTGTGGTCTGTGAGATGTTGAACTGTTTCTCATGATGTAGGATGAAAGAATATATTTAGAAAAGGCTTGGTGGGGGTCTGTAGATTGTCGAGAGAAGTAGGATGGTGGGACAGGGAGATTAATTCATCAGGCAGGTACAATTAGTGCTTTGAGCTGCGTATTCCGGAAGCTGCGTTGTCTTTTTAACCTCCTCATACTTGCCCCATTTTCATCCCTTCCTCTCACCCCCATTCCTAGCTTTGATCCCATACCCAAATTTACTAAATCAAAGCTCTGGAAAATTCCTCCCCAAAACACACACAATCACACACACACACAGAGACACACAAACACACACACACACTTTTTTTTTTCCTAACCCCAGGCTTAATAAAAGTCAATTATCAAACTCTCAGTGAATAAATAGCATTAGGGCCTGTTTTGTGCAGAACCCTGTGGAAATAAGAGAAAAGTCACTACACAAGGTAAACACAGAGCCCTGTCTGCCTTAAGGAGGAAGAGCAGGCCTCAGTCACGGACATGTCTGTGCCCCTCGTATTTCTGCAGCCAGTTTACATCAGTACTTTCGGGCTTTAGAACCGAAGTCATTGCCTGGCAGTTGTGGTTTGGGGGTGTTTCTTTTGGCAGCGTGGGTGTTGGCAGTGGGGGGTGGCAGGGTGTAAAAAGAGATGAAGTAAATTGCTGTCCTGCCTGGGTAAAGAGTGTGTGTTGGTGTGTGGGAAGGTGAGCTCAGAACAGAATAGTTGGACAATAAGTGTGGTAAGTAATTTCACCCCTGGGTGAATAGGACTCCCAGAATGATCAAGGAAACTGGGGCATTCTAAAACCAGGCCTCAAAGCAAATGGTCGGTCGGACGACTTCAGTCTTAAAGCTTAAAATATTGCAAGGCCATGGAAGAGAGAACTAGAAGTGGCAGGCAAAAGCGTCATCTCCCACAAAGGATTTACAGTCATTTTATTTGTTGCACCGCAATTTGTGAGGGGGAGTAGATTGTTACCCCATTTTAATAACCAAGGTGGGGGGCGCCAATGAATCCAAGAACCCTCAAATCTAAACTCACATTGAACAGGAGGAACAGAGCCAGGATTAAATTGGATTTTTAGTATTTTGCTTACCTAAGGAGAGCTATACCCCTACCCAAAGTTAAGATATTTCCTTTTGAGAAAAAGTTTTTCTTCCCTCTTTTTCTGAGAGGAAGAAGCTGGAGAAGTTGACTAAACAACAGGGCACCTAAATCAATTAAATACCTGCACTAACCTTTTGACTTAATTATTGAGCAAAGTTAGTTTCTAGAAGTGCTCTGATCTTCAGATACCTTCAGTAGAAAAGGGCTTAGAGATATTGGTTAATTCTTGCCAAGTCCCACGTGGGATTTCACTTTGTCAATAAAGTAGACTTTGGATTTTTTGCTTTATCGATTAAGCCTGGGAAGAACTGATAGCCTATTGATTTGGTATATTCACGGTATATGAAGGCATTCATTTATTTTCTAAGCAATGAAGGAAGGATGGTGTCTTTTGTATTTGAATCTGCTTTTGAGATTGCACATTTTGGTTAAAAGAGTTTTACTTCATTTAGAAATAATGATTCCCAGTCAGCATCTCATTTCAGTTTTGATGAGAGATCCTGATAAAGCTCAGACAGAGCCCTGAACTAATCATTGTGCCTTTACCCTCAGAGAAGGACAGTCTCCTAATTAGCTGCAAACTCTAACCAAGGCATGACTGTATTCTAGAATGTTCCCCCGTCCAAGTGCTTTTTAGGACCTGATTGTTTGAAATAGCATCCAATAGATTTCAACGTGAATGATTATTCTATCTCCAATGATATGAGCAGTCTTGGACTTTGAAGCTGTTTATCTATATATGTGCGCGTACGTATACACACATGCATATATACACACATATAAATAAATATATAAAGTAAACAAAATGATATATAGTCACACACATACATATGAAGGGCAGTAGCTCCAATGTCATTATTGCTTCTATAGGAGCGCTCGTGAAAAATTTCAAATAGTCTGTCCACATTCCCTTTTTTCCTTTCAATTTCCTTCAAACTTCAGGTCACGTATCTATGAGTTGTATTTCTTGCTGTTAGCTCTCTCTCCTGCCTCCTCAAATAATCATTTATCTATGGGGCAGCTAGGTGGTGCAGAGGATAGAGAGCCAGGAAGTCAGGAAGACCTGAGTTTAAATCTAGCCTCAGACACTTAGTAACTGCGTGACCCTGGGCAAGTCACTTCCCCTGTTTGTTTTCCTTATTTGTAAAATGAGCTGGAAATGCACACAAATGGCAAACCACCCCAGTATCTTTGCCAAGAAAATCCCAAATGGGGTCACAAAGAGTTGGACACAAAGCAACAATAGCCTCTTCACATACTGTCTTACCTCTAATATCTAGGCAAATTGAGAGCAGGGCCTGTGTCTTTTCTTCATTTTGCACCTATGTACCAAATGCCTCAGATATCATAGACCTTAATAAATTAGGAATTAGCCTTGTTCTGTTTGGCTCCAGGGAATGCAGAACTAGGAAAAGTGGCAGTGCCAATATACGTTTAATATAAGGAAAAACTTCCTTCCGCTCAGGAAGCGGTCAATTCCTCTTCATTTGAAGTCCTCAAGCAAATACTGGATGGCCACTTTGCATAATGGGGAGGGAGCTGAATCCTGCTAACTTTGTGATCTTGGGCAAGTCACTTAACATCTCTCAGACTTGGTTTCTCCATCTGTAAAATAGGGATAATAGCAGCCCCTCCCTCCAAGGACTATTGTGAGGATCAGATAAAATTTTCCACATAGATGTGTATCTATTTGTAAACCTTAAGCCTCTATATAAATGCAATTTTCTATTCTTTTTTTTCTTCAGGTATGGCTTGAGCTAGATAGGCCCTGAGGTCCCTTCCAATTCTGAAATTCTGTGATTCTGTAAAATGTTTGTTGGAGTCAAGGAAGAAAAGTGAAAAATAAGGAACAGTTTCTGGGAGCTGACCAGGGGGCAAGATACTGGGTCTAATGCCAGAAGAGTTTCAGTGCCCGCCCAAAAACATTGGTACTCTCACACTGCCCAAATTTTTTAAACTAGCTGTGTTAACACTGGCTGAAATTCTGCCAATTAGAGTCTCTTAGTAAGCATTTGTCTTTAAAAATGTAACAGATGCTTCAACTTGAGTAGGGGGACTGTGATTCACACATTAGTGTGTATTAGTTCTGTCACATCACTTTCCCTCCTAACCACTGCTGCATTCCTATGCTCTATTTGAAGACTATGTTCTATATAATACTAGCTCTTCTGCTTGTATGAGTTTGGGCAATTCAATTTACCTTAGGCTTCAGTTTCTTCACTATACAATGAGAAATTTTCAACTTGATCAGTTATTCCCAACGTTTTTTCCAAGAACCCCTTTCAACACACACATACACACACACACATATACACACACATACACACACATACACACACATACACACACATACACACATACATACACACACACATTCTGTAAACTCCCAAGGTAATTTAATATATTATTTGTAATTCTCTTTTTGATTTATTCTTCAAGTGCTTGTAATAACTACAGTGATGAGTTGGTTTTGCCCCTTAAAATATTCAAAATAAAATTTACGTATGTAATTATAACAAAATCTTACCCTACACATAATTATGAAAACTCTATAAAATTATAAAGCTCTAATTATAAAATAACTGTGGATATTTTATATGAAATATTATGCAAGAATGAAAAGAAATAATTCGGCAAGAACTTATATGACTACTATTTGAAGCACTGCAGAAACAAACATAATACTTCAGAATGCTCCTGCTTGTGGTCACAGATGAAAAATTTCAGAGTTGGAAGGGACCTCAGAGGCTATCTGGCTCAAGCCATACCTGAGAGAAGAATAGAAAATTGCATTTACATAGAACTTTAACATTTACAAATGAATATAAATCAATGTATAGGATTTTATTTGATCCTTACAACAAGCCTTGGAGGGAGTTGCTGCTATTATCCCCATCTTGGAGATGGGGAAATCAAGTCTGAGAGATAAGTGACTTACCCAGGGTCACAAAATGTATCTGTAACATAATTGAACAATTACTGTTTAAGGTATGCTATTAAGGAATTTGTTATCATGAACCCCCAAAGGGGCTTGAGAACCACTGGATTAGATGATTTCAAGTTCAGGTTCTTTTCAGTCAAACAGTATTTCATTTTGATTTGTGAGATTTTCCTGGGCCAACTTATTTTCTCCCCATCTTTGCAAGCAACAAACTGTGTGACCCTGGGAAAGTCACTTTATTTCTTTGATTCTCATTTTTCTTAGCTATAAAATGAGGGAGTCAGACTAGGTGACCTCCAAGGTGACTTAAGTCTCTGGAATGCTATTACATCTTCCATAGGAATGCCAGCATGCAATACTGTTTGAATCACAAAGAGTCACAAGGTCACTTTGTCTCTTAGGCTGGGAACTATTTCTTTTCCCTTCATTTTTACCTGGGCTAGATCTAAGTAACCGTGTAAGGTAGACAAAATTTATTTTCAACGTTTCTACCCTTGCCTTTTCTGGAATTTTTCTCTTCATGTTGTTCATTCTTCTTCCACATTTTCTTTTCTTTAGATTTCTCAGTATCCTTTCTCTCCCTGTCAAAGCCAACTATTAAGAAGTCTGATTTTGTTTTGTTTTATTTGTTTCTTTGAGGTGGTTGGGATTAAGCGACTTGCCCAGGGTCACCCAACTAATAAGTATCTGAGGTCAGAGTTGAACTTAGGTCTTCCTGAGTCCAGGGCCAGTGAAAAAAGAAACCTGTTTTGAAGGCAGTGTAATACAGTAGAAAAAGGGGCAGCTAGGTGGCACAATGAATAGAAGACCGGCCCTGATGTCAGAAGGACCTGAGTTCAAATCCGGCCTCATACACTTGACACACTTACTAGCTGTGTGACCTTGGGCAAGTCATGTAACCCTGGGCAAGTCATGTAACCCCTATTGCCCTACCCTCCAAAAAAAAAAGCAAAAAAAAAATTTTTTTTAATGTGGTAGAAAAAAATTCAGAGGATCTATGTGGGTTCTAATCCTGTATTTCCCATTTACTGGCTATGACATGATCTTGGGAAAATCATTTCACCTCTAGGGACTTGGCAATGCACTATCTACTTCCCAGGGCTGTTATGACCAAAGCTCTTTTTGGACCTAAAAACAATATATAAATGTGACCATTATTGTTATAGTTATTATTTTTGTTGTTATGGGACAGCTAGGTGGTACAGTAGATAGAGTGCTGAGCCTGAAGTAAGAAGACTCAGTCTCCCAGAGTTCAAACCTGGCCTCAGACACTTACTAGCTGTGTGATCCTGGGTAAGTCACTTAACCCTGTTTGTCTCAGTTTCCTCATCTGTAAAGTGAGCTGGAGAAGGATATGTAAACCATGCCAGTATCTTTGCCAAGAATATCCCAAATGTGATATGAAACAACTCAACAAAAAAAGTAGTTATTATGTTTACTGTCTCCTCTGGGTTACTTCCTTCTTGGCCGCCATACTTAAGAGTTGATTTTCTGTGTTTTGGGTAGTTATTTCTACTACTGCAGTTTATGAACCCCAACCTGTGTACTTTCCAGGAACATTCAGCCAATAGACAATTAATTAGCTTTTAGCAAAGGAATTTTCTAAAATGCTATAATTTAAAAAAAAAGAGGACTGGTATGAGACATCTCCTCCAAAAATATACCCATTGGCTACATTTTTCCCCAGATTTACACAACATCCATGGAAAGAGGGGGCTGAAATTTAGAGTGTGATGGTAGTGAGGCCTATGTGTAAAATACATATGTAGCAAGGAGTAATTCACAATATCTGGTTCCATATGGCCTAGACATCTTTTTTCTTTCTCTTTGTAGGCTTCTCACACAGCTCTGCTGGGTGGGTCACTCAGCTGGGCTCCCAGGATCAACTCCTTTCCTGAGAACATAGTCAGCTTTCTTTACTGCCATGAGAAGTCACATTCCTTAAAGCCATTTCCTTCCTATGGAGACTCTCTTTATCTACATCTCTCCTTGGGTGTGTCTCTACTGCCACTCTGATTCATCATCTCCTGTTGGTCTAATAGCACTGATGACATGACCAGTTGAAGGTAAGGGAGGAAGAGAAAGTTTCCCTCTTTCCTCTCCCACATGGCTGCTCTCTGGTGTAGGTGAAGGAGTCTGCTCCCTCAATTGCATACAACTGCTGGAGTTCATCCAGCAGTTTAAAGGCTGTAAGAGGCTAGCTTGTTTGTTCAGCCAATCACATTGTTCACTTCTTCACCTAATTAGAGAGGAGTTCAGGTAGAAATCAGGACACCATGGAATCTTGTTTATACCTTAAAGCTTATCTAGTGTAACTATATGGAAGGAGGGTTGTAGGCAAATCCTTATCATCTACACAACCTTTTGTGATTATATCCTGGGCTCCCAGTCACCACATGCATCAAGGTGGAGAGGGATTCCCTGGGGCTTATATATATAGCTTTAATGCTAAGAACAAAGCACTGATACTTCTGGGGTTGGCCCTTGTAACAGCAAGCACCCTAGCATACCTAGGGTGGCTGCTAGCACAGGTTCTTAGATCTGCTTTTCTAAAGGAAAGCAACTCAAAATGGGTTAACAATCTTACTTTAATCAAACATATCATTTACCTAGTTCAGGGGGAAAAGTCAGCACCCTGAACTTCAGAGAATACAAACAGAAGTTACAAACAAACAGAAAAACAGATCCGCAGACGGCTTCCAGCGTCTGACCATTACATCAGTTACCTAGTCAGTTACCAGAGAGGGAAGCACCAACATCTGGGTTTTTCACAGC
>CM053585.1:494800137-494838554 GCA_028646515.1 Pseudochirops corinnae | reverse complement strand
TTCAGAGAATACAAACAGAAGTTACAAACAAACAGAAAAACAGATCCGCAGACGGCTTCCAGCGTCTGACCATTACATCAGTTACCTAGTCAGTTACCAGAGAGGGAAGCACCAACATCTGGGTTTTTCACAGCCGGGGGGCTCAACAGCTGCCCAGAGTCTCGTCTGGCCAAATCACACAACTCTTCTCAAAGTGAGCCCCAAACCAAAACCTCACATCAGGGTGTATATATAGCCTTCTCCTGGCTTAGAGAATGTCACAGCCCTCTGGACCCACTGCCCAATCACAAAGCTACAAGGCACGGGCATTCCTGGAAAACAAGCCTGGCGCCACAGGCTCCACGTGACCACCTTCAGCCTATTAGGGAACAGAGTATACTTTCAAATATCCAAGGGTCCTCAGAGTCACGTAGCCACTTTAGCAAAGGGCCTAGGGGCAGGGAAGATCTTCAGATTCCCATAACAGCCCTTGGCATGATCATTCAGCATATAAAATTTGTCTTTAGGGCCACTCACCTCTACTTTCTGTACATTTCTTCCCTTTTTGAAAAAGATGTCTTTTCACCCTATCCTTGCTGTAACAACTATTAAAACCAAATTAACTCATATTATTATGTCAAGACCTTTCCAAGAATGTTGTGATAGAATTTCAGGTATGTATAGGATTGGGGGGAAGGCTTTCTTGGTAGCCCTCAAATCTTACTACATGGATGAGTATGGTTCTATTGCTGCAATTCTCTCTTTCCCCATGATTAGAACTGGGAGTGGAGCAGCCTCATCACCAACCTTCCTTTCAGTCTTTACATTATGCTGTCACCTGGAAAGAAAGAGTAAATTGGAAAGCCAAGAAACTGGGCTTACAATGGGCCCAGTCGGCAACCTCTCAGCCTTCAACTTTTTGTCTCTAGTGACCCCCTGCCCAACTGCCAACTTTACATTCTAAGAAATTTTCCCTTCCATTTACCAAACTCCTAACAAAGAAATCAATGGCACCTATATTGGCAACACTTAGTTGCTGACCAAGCAGTTTTAATAATTGCATTTAAATCCTCTAGATTAAAAACTGTCCCTGGCTTTAAGATTTAGGGAAGGCTATATGTTAAAGAAGCCATAGTTTTGCTTATAAGTCCTGAAGATAATACTTTGCAAAGATGAAGGCTTAGTAACCTGAGCTCTGCAGCTAAATTTCAGAGAATCAAGGTTAAGTCATGTTAGATTGATTTTTAAAATTTCTGTGGAGAAATATTGGATGGAAGGAGTCCCAAAGTTTGGTTTACTCAAGTGTTAAGCCTGTTTTTGAGGCTCTCTGAAGCCCTGTGAAGAAACCCTGCAAAAACTAAATGCAGTTCTTAACCCATTCTAGGAAGAGTGAGCAAATCAATAACTTGGCCCAATGAACAACTTGATAAAATACAGGAAAATAAATGGTTAGAATTCACTAATACTATTTAGAAAGTTACTAAAGAGCAAAGTTCTCAAAAGAAATAAAAAGGGAAAGCAGAAAATTTAGTAGCAGAAATCTATCATTGCAAACATTTTTGCTGGATTAAATGAAGGTGATGAAAGAATAATATTCAACCTTATACTTGTCCTTTTTAAGAGACCATAGTCATGACCTTAAGAATAATACAGGGGAAAGATTTTCTAATAAAGTATTCAAAAGAAAAGTCGGAAAGTGATTAATAACAAACTAGTAAAATATGGGGCCAGCTAGATGGTAGAGTGGACAGAGTACTGGGCCTGGAGTCAGGGAGACTCATCTTCCTGAGTTCAAATCTGGCCTAAGACACTTACTAGCTATGTAACCCTGGGCAAATCACTCAATCCATTCCTGTATAAAACTGGAGAAGGAAATAGCAAACCACTCCAATATCTTTACCAGGAAAATCCTGTGGATAGTTGGTCCATGGTGTCCCAAAGAATTGGACATGATTGAACAACATCAACTGCTCAAAAGCAACTTCCATTCTAATGGAAGAGAGCACACAAAAAGAGAGCTGAATAGGGGGGCAGCAGATAGTAGGTGTCTGTGTGGGGTGAGGTCAAGATATAGGCTGAAGAGTCAGGGGCTAAACTGGATTTGGAGAGTACATGGCTGGCATGAGCACTTTCTCAAAATGGATATTCAGGAAGAACTCACCAATAAGGAGGTGACTACAGAGATGGAGGCATTTTCTAGGATGAGAAGGCTGCTGGAGGATGGTAAAGAAAGAAATCTAGAGAGTTAGGAATAGAGCTGCAAGAGGAGTAAATGAAAAAAGGAAAAAAAACAGTAAAAGAAAATAATTGTTGTCATTTCTTACAATGCAATATTGGAATAGGATGGAAATGCATTCATTAGTTGCTTGCAAAGCTCTGGGGATACAAATAGAAAATCAGGAAGACTATTTTATCTGGAAACTCACCTTCTTATTAGGAAGGGCAACATCTAAGAAGATTGCAAGGCCAGTGGAAAGATGTGGTATTCATTAGGGTATAGTAGCAAGGTAGTTGATGGAAAGAAAAATTTGAAATTGGGGTAAGGAGGAAAAGAGAATGAGTTAATTTCTCAATTGTTGCGCCCATTCGTTATTTCTAGGATTTTATCACAAAGAATAATTCTATGAACAATTTTATACACAATCATCTTGCCATCGGTAATCTTTTTAAGATTATTCAATAGTGGAATCTCTGGATCAATGAGTATGAACAATTTGGCAACTTTTCTTCATATTCCAAACTTATTTCCCAGAACAGTTGAATTACTTAATGACTCCATCAAGAGTGAAATAATTTATCTTTTTTTTCCCCACAGCCCCTTAATTTCTTATTTGTTTAACTTTCAGTTTTATTTGTCCAAATATTAATGCTGAAGTCACCAACAATGACTACTTTTACTGCCTAGGTATTTTTGTAAATGGTAACTTTTCTTTAAATGATGTTCAGTGCATATTTTAGATACTGATAATGAATCGTAATCCATGGTTTATTGAAAAAAATAACATTTCCCTCCTTTTCTCTCACAAGTCTATCTCTTTTAAATATTAAATTGTCTAAATTTGTCATAGAATACATTACTTCTTTAGATTCAGCTGAGGCATAATTTTATTCTAACCACTCATTAAATCTGTTTTTTGAATACAGCAAATTGTTGGATATTTTCTAATCTATTATGAAAACCTTATACATTTTATGGGTGAATTCTTCCCTTTCATATTCATGGTTTTGATTTTTCAGTTTTGCTTTTCTCTCCATCAAATCTTATAATAATATTTCTTCTCAAAGAAAAGTAGCATTACTAAATATGTGCAGCTTGTATTACTTGGAAAAATTTTATCCCATTTTCTTCCTTTCCTTCTCTTTCAGCACAGACAGAAATCAGTTAATTTTTCCCCCTACAAATACAAATATATTTTGTTTGTTTGTTTGTTTTCTTAATCAGCCTTATAATCAATGGTAGTCTGATTTATTTGTGGTGATCACCTCCTCTGAGATCTCTTCCCATCCTCCATATAATGGCATATTTGCGTGCTTATTTTATAAGTACACCTATTAGTACGATCTAGATAGGGATGAAATTCATTAGAATCTTCCCAACCCCAGCTACTTTTGAATGACCTTCAACTGAGATATCCCACTTACTACTAAGTTTCTCTCTGTATTACCCTTCCTTTCTCTTTCTATATCACATTTTTGAGCAACCAGACAGTCCCAGAGTTTCATCCTGTTGTCTAGATGACTCTTAAATGTAAGGAGGGAAATTCCAAAGGAACACTAAACATTTCTTCACCCATACAAAGCACACGCACTAGGTCATCATCTGGCTCTTTTGAGCAATTTAAACTTATTTACCTTTCTTAATTTACTTTCATTGTTTTATTTGCAGTTCAAAGAATCTGTTCAATTTTGGTTTTCTCAAAAGAAATGTTTAGAAATCATCAGTTTTGTTAAAAATCTATTTTCTCCCATTTTTTTTGGTAGAATTATCCCCAACTTTGTACAGTAAGTTAAGGGTAAATTGTTTTCCTCTCACTTTTTGAAAGCCATAATCCGGGCTTTCCTTTAATTTTTTGTGGTTGGTGATTAGCCTGTGTAATTCTGGCTAGAGTTCTTCAGTATATGATATGTTTCTTCCTGAGCACTTCTAATTTATTTTTTCCTTGACTTTGGAGCCCTGCATTTTAACAATCCTATTTCTGGATGAATTAAAATTAAGATTTATAAAAAATAAGATAAAATAAAGATTTATGTCTAGTAATATCCTGTGAATTCTACTAATCTTTACTTTGTTCTTTTGTAGCAATCTTTCTGGGAAGTTTTATTATTCCCTGAAGCATGGTCTTGATTTTTTTTGTATCATCATACTCTTGTGAAAGGTCAATGATTCTCACATTATTTCTCCAAGACCTATTTTCTAGGGCAGGATTTTTTGGTTTGTTTTTTTTTTTTTGGTGTTACATGTCATGTCTTTTGACTTAATTCTAATAATTCTTGCTGTGTTATTGAACTTTTGAACTCCAGCTACTCTATAGTTTTTTGGTATCTATTATTTTCCTAAGGTTTTCTACCTTTTCTTCTGAGTCATATAGTCTTGGGTTTATGTTTTTTAATTAAGCTCTATTTTCTATTCCACATAACTTCCTTATGATCTTTTATAGCCACTATGAGGGTTCTTTTGGCCATTCCATTCCTTTTCTAGAGTTTTAATTGCAATTACTTCAGAATTATTCTCTTCTCTGGAGTATCGTCTTAGGATTCTCTTTAAAGTATTTCTATCGATCAGTATTTCTTCATTAGGAATTTTTCCTTGCTTGTCCATTTCTTCAGTCAGTCTGATATTTACTTTCGGTTGGGGATTCCTTGAGAGAATCTTTCTTTTTCCTCTTTCAGTTTCTATATTTAGTTTATTTGGTATATTTCTATCTGTTTTGAGGTGGTCAGGATTAGCTGGATTTATATATAACTTCTCACCCATCTTGCCACAAGTTCAAATGTCAAACTTTGAAATATAGATGCCTATAACATATTAACTTTTGCTTTAAGATTTAACACTTTTCATAACCTCATCATTAATCTTTATTGTTGTTTTATCATCTTATTCAAATCTTTACTCTTAAATGCAGACCCCCTCAGCACAACAGAAGAAGGGTAGCAAGAAGGAAGGGAATGGTATGGTTCTCCAGAAAATTCTCAGGTTTTTTCCATTTTGGCCCAGACTGTAATAAACCAGAATCTTTATGCTGCAGTGCATTAACATAGCTGGTTTTAATCTTTTTGATCTTGCAACTAGCTTGGTGGTTCTGTTGCAGTTGCAGAATAAGTGATTTTTTGAAAGTCAGAGTCATCAGAGAGAGTTTTTTGGCTGTCTGTATACTCTCTAGGCAGGGGTGGGGAACTTGCAGCCTCAAGGCTACATATTTGGATTCTGTCAAAGGGCTGCACTTGAGGACCTAGAGGGCCACATGTGGCCTCCAAGCCCCAGGTTCTCCACTGCTGCTAGGCCCTTTCTAGGTATCGTATCTGCATTGTACCTTGAAGAAGTACCTCTTCTATGCTGCAGAAAGTATTGCTGTGTCCGTGAGGACTTTTCAAACACTGTCAATTGACTTAGAGTTTGGAGCACAAAAAATCCCCTAAGGTGAATTAACTGTGGTGACCCTCTATCATCCCTTGACAGCTCCTTTCTGATCATTCTCTCATTTTTACAGTGTGACTCTGTCATGAATTGGTCATCTAAATAGTCAGAAATCTGACACCTCTGACATCCTGCTTTTAACTGGACTAAAAGCTGCCCTCTTTTCCAAGTATCTTTCCACTTCTTGGAAGAGAATCCTTTTTTAGACTGCTTCCAGGGAATCAGAAATAGTATTTAAATTTACTTTTCCACCTTTCCACACATGTAGCAGAAGCAAAAAGACAGAAATTGTAGATGTATATAGATGTATCTCAGGGCTCACAGCATGAACTCCAATCAGAAGGGAATTAATTTCTGCTTAAAAAAAAAAAACAACCAACCTCTACCTCACATAATTATTATAAACTTGGTTCTGCTATAAATGTACATGGTGCCTTTCTTTTCTGCTGAGATCATTGAACCCAAGAGCCATATCACAACAGGATCAGGTATAACAAAGTTCCTTAGAATTAACTTTCAAAAGAAATTGTTTATCAATCAGAATAAAATATTTTACAACAAAAATGCTTTTTTTAAGAGATTTAAAGTAATTTTATTATACTTTCACAAAGTGTAAGCTGAATTTTTCTAAATTAGGAAATTAGTTGTTGTTAAAAAATAATCACTTAGATTTTGTAGCATCATAAAGATAAGAACAAATTTCCTTACAATAGTGACATCAGGATACCATTGTGATATTAAGGACATCACCATGCAAACACTCCCAGTGATCATGACCCCCAGAAGACAATGTCATCTCCTCCCAACCTCTAGGACAGACAGTTATGAGTATAATACAATCCCACCCCCCTGGCCTGGCCCTTGGATTTTGTTCTGTGTTGTAGAACATGGTACGCTCATTAATATTCTATTTAATAATTACTTTCTATTCAGATCCTTAATTTCTTGTATTTATACTTCTGTTCGATTTTTTCCATTTATGAATATTGAAGTCACCAAATTTGCTTTTTTTTTTACTACCTGACTGTTTTTTTTTTTTTTTAATAATTTAGGTAGCTTTTCTTTTAAATGGAGCAGCTAGGTGGAACAGTGTATAGAGTCAGGCCTAGAGTCAGGAAGAAAGTTTGAAAAAGTTCCCTTTCCCACAATTCTCAAGCTTCCCAAAATGGTGACCCTACCCTTATCCTACTCTTTCTGTCCTGTAGTAGTCAACAGACTGGTTTCTGGGTTGTCAAAAGCTGTAGTGGACAAGAAAACACAAGCTGTAAAGGTACTGTTATATGCTTCTAAATTAGAGATCTCCCAGGAAAACTAGAATGGGTGTCTACCTTCTTTAGCTAATGCCAGAGAGTGATTAAATGGACAATAGAAGTAATCTTTTGTGGCTCAGTGTTCACATGCAATTAAATTCTACAAATATTAGGCACTGTGTGTGTGTAAGAAATTCTTCTAGGTACTGAAGATACAGTACAGTTCCTTCCCTTAAGGAGCTCCCATTCTCCTGGGGGATATACCATGTGCATGCATATAGATATACCATCCAAAATAGATCATGCCCAACTAACCTACTTTTCTCTTTTGGCAGATTTACTAAACTAATAGATCTAGGAAATGCTTGTAGACATAATTTACATAAATTTTAGTAAAATATTTGGTGAAGACTCTTTGTTCTTGTGGAAAAGGTCACGGGATTAGAGCAGCAGTTCTCAACCCATGGGTCGTGACCCCTTTGGGGGTCGAACGACCCTTTCAGAAGGGTCGCCTGAGACCTTCAGAAAACACATATTTCTGATGGTCTTGGGAACCGAGACACCTCTCCTCTATCTGTCTCCAGGCGGGTCTACCCACATGCAGATACACCCACATATAAGTATTAAAGAGTCACAGCCTTAGAAAGGTTGAGAACCACTGGATTAGAGAATTAGAACTAGAAGGGGAACCTTAGCTGTTATTTAGTAAAATTTCATTTTAGAGATGAGGAAATTGAAGTCCAGAGAACTTTGTGATTTGCCCAGAGGTCACAAAGGTAGTAAGTGGCTGAGCCAGAATTTCAACTCTGCTATCATGTTTCCAAATCTAGCACTCTTCCCAATTCAATTCAATAAGCATTTATTAAGCACCAATTATGAATCAGGACCTGTCTGGGTACTAGGAATATCAAAACAAAAATAAAAATAGTCCCTGCCTTCAAGGAGCTTACATTTTATGAGGGGGAGGCAGGATGAACACAGATGAGTAAAAACATATATAAAGTAATTTCATATATGGGAAGGGGAGGGCACTAACTACAAGGAATCGGGAAAGGTGTTCTATAAGGAGAGCATTTGTGCTGAATCTTGAAGGCACCTGGAGATTCCAAGAGTCAGAGGTGAGGAAGAAGGGCATTCCAGGCAAAGAAACAGTTGTGGGAGATTGAATGTCATGTACAGGGAACAGCAAGTAAGCTACTTTGGGTAATGCGTTAGGGGAGTTAAGGTGAAATCAGTCTGGAAAGATCAGTTGGAGCAAGATTATGAAAAGCTTTAAATAGAGGCTGAAGAGCCTGTCTGTATGTTATCCTAGTGGCATTTGGGAGCCACGGAAGCATTTTAAGTAAAGAAATGGTGTATTCAGAACTGTGCTTTAGAGATATTAATATGAATATAACTAATACATGATTGCACATATAACCTATATAAAATTACTTACCATATTCGAGAAGAAGGAAGGGGGAAAATTTGGAACTCAAAATTGTATAAAAAATGAATGTTTAAAATTATCTGTACATATAATTGGAAAAATACTATAAAATAAAATAAGTTAAAAAAAAAAAAAGAGAAATATCAGTGTGGCATCCATAGGAAGGAAGGATTGGAAGGGGAAAAGTACCATAATATACATAGCTAATAAGTGCCAGAGGCAGCATTCCAATCCAGACATCTCCTGACTCCAGGCCTAGCACTCTTATTTTTATGCATCATGTTGGCTTCCTTTCTCTATTAAGCAAGAACTTTTCATCATGCCTCTTTTTGAATTAATTTGCAAAACATTTAATCATCAGAATTTATTCATTAGACATTGGTTAGGAAATCAATTCATATTTCTAGTTGTGTGGTTTTTAAAACAGACTTGGCTTGTATTTCTGCCTTTGGTCACTTGAGGTATGGAAACGAAAGCAATAAACAATGTTAACCCCAGCAAATCTATTCCTGGTTCAGGAGAGAACAGACTGTTTGCCCTCTGGTTCCATATCATGCTCTCCCGTAGTTTACAAATGCCACAGAAGCCGGGAAAATCCTAACACTGTTGGCTTCCTGCCTTACTCTAGGGATAAGGAGTATAGTGAGAGGATGGTCTTTATGATTCCTGCTTCCCTCTCTACCATCACGAACCTTATTGAATAATCAGGGGCACGATGGAGGGTTTGCTTTCTTCCTTTTTTCTCCTAGAATGCCTCATGGAAATAGATGATTTTTAAAATGGTCTATATTTGAGAAACTGAGAAAACTATTTGCAATTTTAGGTTAACGCCTGCAAAGTAATTGTAAAAGACATTTCAATAGAACTAATATATAGGGTGTTTATTGAGGGGAAAAACATGGATGTGTTCCATGTCTAGAGACCCCTTCAGGCACTTCAAACATTCTCTCTGCTCTTCAAATTATTTTTTTTCTTCAATAATCCAAGTATAGGGGCTATCTTAGCCTATTCCATTGTTTAACTCTAAAAGCAAACCAGTTATGGGAAAATTAAAGAGGCCTCCTTCTTTAGCTTCTTGCTAAGACAACAATTTACTTTACAAAGGCCAGTGGAAGAAGGATGTGAACACACAGTACACTTCACTAAATCCGATTTTTCTCCAAAGTGTCTCTTAATTCTTGAATTTATTTTTAGCCATATTCAGGAGAAGCATAGACTCATGTCATCCACAAAAATTAGCCCTGGTTTTTGCAGTCTGATGAAAAGAAAAATACAAATAAAATGCAGCATATCAAAACTTCTACCTAGTTGCTATTCCTTGCTATTCCAAACTCCTCAGAACAGCATTGCCACATTGTTTTCATTTTTCCCAACCTCTTCCCACTCAAAAACTTTCACTGGCTCTACCTCGCCCACAAGATTAATCAACAGAATAATCAACAAGTATTTAAGTGGTAGGGACTATATGTTATACATTGTATTCCTTGCTTTGGAGGAATGAGTGAAATCATCTAGCGAACCCAAAGGTGGAAAGGAGGGAAGAAAAGAGGAAGAAATATGATCCCTTCAGAATTTATTTAGTTGGGTGCATTAAAAATACACTCAAGCTTAAGTCTGACCATGGCCTCTTCCTACCTGATAAATTCTACTGGCCCGTGCTTACTTTAAGGATGAAATATATAAACTCCTTGGTTTGGAACATATAACTCTTCACAATGGATTCCATCCTGTCTTTTCAATCTTCGTAGACATTATTCTGCTCACTCACCCTATGGTCCAGATATTTGCAGTTCCTTACCTGCATTATCTTAAATCATATAAGTCTAGACAGTCAATAAAACGATGAATCAAGCATTGATTTGTAGTGTTTGCTGATTCACCAGGCACAAATTGCCTATACTGAAAATTTAACAATCAGATAGCCAGTCTGAGCTGCCTCCAGCACAGCACTGACTTCAACCTGCCTTTCCAGATATTTCATGCAGTGAGACCCACATGTCTCTTCTCTCTTTTCTGGGGAATGATAGGACCATCTATCTAACTGGGAGAGCTGAACCAGTAATAGCTCAGGTGAAGTATGAGGTATTAGGTTGGAAAACAAAGTAGGGAACAGATTATAGAGGACCCTGAAAGCCAATCAGAGGAATTTGTTCTTTTTTCCTTCAAGAACATGTCATTTCTTTATGATGAAAAATGCTGTCCATCTCCAGAGAAAGATGGAGTTTGAATGAAGATCAAAACATACTTTTTCTTTATTTTTCTTGTTTTTTTTTCCTGTATTTTCTTTCACAATATGACTAACATGGAATGTGTTTTGCATGACCACACGTATAACCAATGGCTCATCGTCCAATTGCTTGCCTTCTCAATGACGGGGAAGGGAAGGAGGGAGGGAAAGAATTTGGAACTAAAATTTTTTTAAATGAACATTAAACTTTTAAAATAATTAATAAATATTATATTTAAAATATAACATATTTATTATAAAATATAAAATTTGTAAATAATAAAATATTAAATTTAATATTAAATATTAAACTAAAAATATTAAATTTAGAAAAGAACATGTCATTTCTTTTCTCAATAGATTTCAGTGGCTCCTTAATGTCTTTTGAATCAAGTGCAAACTCTTCGGTTTAACATGTAAAGACCTTCACAAAAATAGCTCCAACCTAGGTTTCTAGCATTCTTATACATTATTTCCTTTCCTAAACTAGCCAGTATGGCCCAGCTGACTTTCTTGCTGTTCCTCATACATGTCATCCTATATCCCAATGTACCATCCCTGTTTCATTGGAGACTGTCCCCTCTTCCAGGAATACAACTCTCTCCTCACCTGCATCTCTTAGAATTCTTAGTTCCTTTAAAACTCACCTCAAACACCACCTCTTACATGAAGCCTTTGATGATGAGCCTCCGTCCCCTCCCCCACAATTTTTCTTGTATTTATTTTGAATATTACATATGTATGTAAATATATGTGTATAAGTCTTCCTTAATGGAATGGTAGCTCCTTGAGAATAGGGACGATCTGTTATTTGTCTACAATGTATAACATATAGTCCCTAGCACTTAAATACTTGTTGATTATTCTGTTGATTAATCTTGTGGGCGAGGTAGAGCCAGTGAAAGTTTTTGAGTGGGAAGAGGTTGGGAAAAATGAAAACAATGTGGCAATGCTGTTCTGAGGAGTTTGGAACACTGAGAGACCAGGAGGAAGAGAGAGGCTTTCAGGGTAGCCTTTTAAAAGTGTGGGAAAGTTGGCTCTATAGTTTTCACTGCAACTGGAGAGAGGATAAATTGATTACAATCGGGGCTGGGGGAGGGTTAGAAAGGCAGATGACTGGCATATGACAGATAAAATGAAGCCAGCGGGATGCAGCATGTCAGTGGCCATGATGACTTGTGTGTTTCTTGGCATGAGAAATGAGCAAGTATTGGGAAGAAAGGCCCAGGGCATAATGGTTTCACCATTATAGAATTTGCCCTGAACCTCCTTCTGTGTTGTGGTGTGGGAGTGGGAGTGGGAGTGGGTGTAGATGGGCATTTGTCTCTGTCAGGGTTTGTGATACTCCCACATGCCAACCTGGGACAAGTGGTGATGAGAACTGTAAGGTCAACTTTTGTCCTGGACAGCCTAGCTGAGTAGTGCCATAGCTAAGCTCGTCTCAGTACTTACCATCAAAGTACAATACCTGGTGGGACACCAGCAACCTAACAAGTACCTCAACCATACCAGGGAAAAAATCCCTCTTCTTTTCTCCTTTGATGGATTGGTTGCATTGGTGCACAACCTTCAGGAGGGAGAAATTACAGTAGTTCCAGGTGTTCCCCATTTAAATCGAGGTTCAGCATAATTGCTTGGTCCAGGTGATTACAACTGCTTTACACACATGACTGGTCTTTAGCAAACAGGGATCAATTCCTCCCCCCCCCCCCCCCACCCCGCCCCTCCACAGAAGCAGGAAGCTTTCCTTAAAGCAATGCCAACTTATCTTTAAAATGCAGCCCTCTGTAATTCCCACCAATCAGGTGCAGGTAGTCTTCATGACTGGGAATTTGGGAGTGGCAGTCCTTGACTAAACAGTGGTATTGGAATAGGAAAGCCTCTTGCTAGGAGATTGTATTTGAGACTGAGTTTTGTTCAATATTTGGATTTCTGCATAGGGCAATGGATGCCATGGCTTTAATGCCAGATATATGGGAGGAAAAGAGTTCTTTTTCACACACATACATATATATGTATGTGTATGTATATATGTATATATGAAGATATTGGAAAGAGACAGTTTGAATGCAAATTATTCCCTTTTTGGGAAATAAGTGACTGTTATATATACAGTGAAACATGGTAGAAGGTGGTAAATGTAAAGTCACTCTGGGTGCAGAGTGTTTGTGTATGGGAGGAGAAGTCAGTGAGTAAGAAGAGGACTGAGTTGTGCCAGAAGGGGTGAGAGACCAGGAGGTTTGTCATAAGATGACTTTGGATTCCTTTCCACGGTGTGTGTGTGTACAGGTGTTTCTCTCAGCCAAAGGTTATATAGATGGTGCAGCAAGCAAATGAAGAGGGGCTGTAAAATCAGACTGTATTTAATGTAACTTAGGAGAATCCACCCAAAAGTGAACTTTCCTCCAGTGCCCATTTCTAGAAGAAAGTGCTTGGAACCAGGGGAAGGAAACCAAGTAATCTACCAGGTGTGTAGACTGGGTTCAAGGAGAGGAGAGACTAGTGGTCAAAAGATGTGTGAGAATGATAAAGTCTATGCATAAGATAATGAGGGCCAGGAATGAGGGCAGTGGCAGGGGAAATGAAAAGTAAACATGGGATCCACAGAACATTGGAAGGATTAGAGTTTTAGAGGGATCAATAAGAAATAGTAACTGGCAATATGCATGTTGAGGGAGATCATGAATTGAAGGATAACTAAAGCTTCTTTAAAATGTTTTTTCTTTTTCTTTTTAATTTATTTTCTTTTTTCTTTTTTGCTTTGTGGAGAGGGAAGGTAGGGCAGTTGGGGTTAAATGACTTGCCCAAGGTCACATGGCTAGTAAGTGTTAAGTGTCTGGGGCTAGATTTGAACTCAGGTCCTCCTGACTCCAGGATCGGTGCTCTATTCACTGAGCCACCTAGCCACCCCTAAAATGTTTTTTAAATTATCTTTTTTATAACACTTCTCTTTCTCAATGCATTCCCTTTCTTTCTTCTACCCAGAGAGGGAAAAGCAGACCAGTAAAACTAACCAATACATCAAAAAAGCCTAACTATGCAATATTTCACACATAAAGTTCTACCACTTTTGACGAATCAGGAAAGGGGCTTTCTTGTATCTCTTTTTGGGGGTTAAAGTTTGGTCGTTACAATTTCAGAGCATTCCATTTTGATTATTGGTTTTCTCCCATTTGCACTATTATAGTCCTTGTATATTATTTTCTTCGTTCTACTAACTTCATTTTGCTACGATTCGTGTCTTCCCATGTTTTTCTGTGTTGCTCATCTCTAACAGTTCAGTAATATCCTGCTGTACTCATGTACCACAACTTATTTAGCCATTTCCCAGACAACCACTTTGTTTCTAATTCTTTGCTATTATGAAAAGTACTATGACTTTTTCAATGTATAGTGAGCCTTTCTTTTAATCGTTGACCTTCCTGGAACATATGCCTAACATTAGGATCTCTAATTGAAAGAGTTTGGACATTTTAGACATTTTTTTTTAGCATAATTCCAAATTATTTCTAGAATGTTTTAGCCACTTCCAGCTCTAAATAGGATATTAACGTGCCTATCTTTTCAGAGCTCTTCCAACATTGACTATTCCCATCTTTTGTCAGGTTTACCAATTTGCCAATTATGAGGTAAAAGTACAGAGTTGTTTTGATGTATATTCTCTAATTATTAATGACTTGGAGTATTCTTCCATATTGTTGTTAAAAGTTTGCAATTCTTTTGAGAAATGTTTGTTCATATCCTTTGACTTCTTACCTATTGGGGAATGGTTTTGGGTGTTTCCAAGATTTCTGACATGGGTAGCTGAGATCATGGTGATATCGCTGACCATTACAGTAGTGACTATTGCCACCCCTGTTCAGCTTGGCAGTGACTTTGGGAGCTTCTGGCTTCCACCTTTGTGAGGGTAGATGGATTAGGCAAACTCAACCTCAAGCTGTTGAAGAGTGAATAAGACTCTGGAAAGAAGTCAACATTAGAGGAACTAGGAGTTTCCATCATGTCCTTAGACCCAGTTTTCTACACTAGAGACTTCAGAGAATTTCCTCTTGCGTAAGAGCTAGGATTCTTTCTCTTTTCCTCTTGAACTATTCATTCATTCATTCATTTAATTATTTATCCATTCATCCATTTAATTTTTTTATCCATTTATCTATCTATTTATTTATAGTTTACAACATTCAGTTCCACAAGCTTTTGAGTTCCAAATTATTCCCCTTCCTCTCCTTCCCACACTCCAAGACAGCATGTGATCTGATATAGGCTGTATATATACATTCACATTAAACATATTTTCAAATTAGTCATGTTGCAGAGAAGAATTATAACCAATGTAATGAACCATGAGAAAGAAACAAAGCAAAACAAAACAAAACAAAAAAAAGAGCAAATAGTATGCTCTGATCTGTATTCAGATTCCATAATTCTTTCTCTGAACGTGGATAGCATTTTCCATCATGAGCCTTTTAGAGTTTTCTTAGAACCTTGCATTGCCCAGAAGAGCCAAGTTTCTCAAAGTTAGTCATTGCACAATGTGCCTTAAGATTCTCTAAAATGAGCTAAATTACCTCACTCCTAAATGGAAGAGCTTCTTTACTCCATGTTGCATGGTATTTATTTCTTATGTATACTTTCTCTCATTTGTTTTGCTTTTAATTTGGATCGATGTGGTTTTTTTGCTATTTCCTATTGACGTTCATTGTAGAACTGGTATTTGGTGGGAAGGGAATAAAATCTTGTATGTAAAGCTTGGGTCCTCCTTTCCTCAATAATGAATAATGACCAGTAGTTTGGCTTGAATCTGAAAACTAAATACCTTCCGGGGTGTGTGTGTGTGGGGAAACCTGTGGCCTCAAGGCCACATGTGGCCCTCTAGGGCCCCTAGTGGGGCCCTTTGACTGAATCCAGACTTCATAGAACAAATCCCCTTAATAAAAAGATTTGTTTTATAAAACTTGGACTCAGTCAAAAGGCCTCACCCAAGGACCTAGAAAATCACATGTGGTCTCAAGGCCACAGAATCCCTACCCCTATGGGCCTAGACTAACAGTATATAAGAGAGCAGAAAAATATGAACCTAGCCTAATATCCCATCTTTCTGAGGAAAGTTGAGTGGCCAAGATTCTGGCTCCAACTTCCTGCTTTCTCTCTTGGTGGGAATTAGAGTCTCTCTTGGAGAAGGGGACTGGGGGAAAACAGGTTAGAGATGTCTATTCTTTCTCCTTTTGAGTCACACCCATGTGGTACATGTTTCGGGACAGTCTCATTGTACACACACACAATAGAATGCAAACAAGAGAATCCCCATTTCATACCACTTGCTTTAATATCTATCCATCTATCTATCTATCTATCTATCTATCTATCTATCTATCTATCTATCATCTATCTGTCCATCTATCTATTTGTCCATCTATCTATCTATCTGTCTATCCATCATCCATCTATCTGTCTGTCTGTCTTACATGTTACTTTCAAAAATGTCCTACACACCTGTTCTTTCTTCTTAACTTATTTCTCTTCTGTGAATTTTAAATATTTCAAAGTCACTCTTTGGGTGGGAAGGCATCACTGTTAGCTCTCCCTAGCCTGATTAACTGAGAGGATGAAAAAAAAAAACAACCTCTTATAATAAGTATAGTTAAGCAAAATGAATTTATACAATGGTCATGTCCAAAAACACAAGTCTCTGCTCTTTGTGTCACTCGATTCTCTGTTAAGAGGTGAGTAACATGCCTCATGATAAACCCCTAGAGACCAGACTTCCTAAATCTTTCAAAAAACTTTTTTTGCAATGTTGTTGTCCTTATAGAAATGTTTCTTCTAATTCTCACTTTGCTTGACATTGGTTCATAACAACCAAGATTCTCTGAAATAATCTCATTGTTTCTTACAGCACAACAATATTCCATTACATTTATATACCATAATTTGTTTAGCCATTCCCCAGTTGTCTTGGAGGCAATTTCAGGCACCCCCTTAGATAATACTTCCTTCAGGATAAGAAAGTTTGATTTGCTTTTAACTATTCTCACCTCAGAATTATCTTCTCTTAACACCCATCTTTCATCTCCGCTTATTTCCCTGTTAAGTTTGAAGTATTTCTTTACAAAACTCATGTGTGTGTATACACGTATTCAACCTTCTTTTGTTTCAGATAAGAGTAAAGTTCATCTGATACCCTCTCCCTCCACCCCTTTACCTATGTTTGCACATACTTCTCACATACCTCACTCATGAGAAATTTAAGTTCCATTGTCTTCTCCCTCAATTCTACACACATATATTCCTCCTTTTACCCTCCTTTTCCTTTCCCCTCTTAAAAACATCAAACCAGAACCAATACACCTCCAAGTCCTCTGTTTTTCTTAAAAACTCCCTCAAAACCTTTTGAAGACATGTAATTTATGAAGGTGTATTTATTCCTTCTCCTCTTACAATATTAGCACTATATCATATAGCTCCTTCTAATTGCTTTAAAAAATTTCCTTTTTTAGGTTTCTTTTGATTCCCATATTTGTATTTCAAAGTTTCTATTCATCAGATCTTTTCATCAGAAATGCTTGAAGCCTAAATAGTCCTTTATTCTCTTCAAGGATCCTTTTTCCTTCTTAGCTTCCTTCTGTTCTCTTCTTTGCATTTCACAAAATGTTCCAGTGGCACTCTCCTCAGCTTTGTAATAGAATTCTACTCAGCTTTGCAAGTAAGTAATTCTTGGTTCTAAGCCTATCTCTCCTGCCATTTGGAATGTTGTATTCCAAGATTTCCTCTGGTTTTTAGTTTGAACTGCCACGTCATGAGTGAGTCAGATTGTTATTTCTTGGGACTTGAACTCCTTTTTGGATACATGCATTTTGTATTGATGTGGGAACTCTGGAATTTGGCTATGACATTCCTAGGTCTTTTCTTTTTGAGGGTTCATTTTAGGAGATTGTTGATGGAATCTTCCTACCTTCACTTTGCTCTCTGCTTTGAATAGATCTCGGAAATTTTCATTTATGATTTCTTGAAATACAAGATGTCTCAAAAGTCTCAGCAAGGTTTTATGCTTTACTAAGACTTTTGGGACATACTGTTTGGTGTCCAGGCTTTTAGTTAGGTCACAGTTTTCAGGAAATTAAATAATTCTTAAGTCATCTCTCCTTGACCTGTTTTCCAGGTCAACTGTTTTTGATGGCTGATATTTTACATTTTCTTTTTTAAAATCTTTTTTTTCTTTTTTTTGCTTTTTGGAGGGGGGAAGGCAGGGCAATTGGGGTTAAGTGACTTGTCTGAGGTCACATGGCTAGTGAGTGTTAAGTGTCTGAGGTCGGATTTGAACTCAGGTCCTCCTGACTCCAGGGCCAGTGCTCTATTCACTGTCCACCTAGCCAACTCTTTTTAAAAATTATCTTGATTTTGTTTTTAATATTTCTTGCCCTCTAGTGGAGTAATTGATTTATGTTTGGTCTATTCTACTTTTCACAAAGTTCCATTTCTTGAGTAAGATTTACCACTTTCTATTCAAAGCTATTTGTTCTCCTTCCAATTCTTTCGCTAAAAGTTTGTTTCATTTTTAAAAATCTCTGGCTTTGTTTCTAGTAGTTATTTACTAGTCCTTGTGGAAAATCCATTTTTCCCTTGTTTCTGCTTATAGTTGTTATGTTGTCAGATTTGTAATAATTGCTGATACTTGCTGCTGCTTGATTTGATTGGCTCATCTCTTTGGCTTTAGTTTCTAATTTGGAACTTTGTGCCAGGAGCAGGATCTATTTCCCTGTTATGCTGTTTGGTATGAGAAATAGTATTTTTAGGTCTTGCCCTGGGTCTCTTGGGTTCTTAAGCTAATTTCTGCCTCCCAGGGCTCAGGCTCCCCCAGGAAATTTGAAGTTCAGATCAATGGGTTCACACAATACTTTCTGGAGGCTCATAATCAACTTCAGAGTCTGTGCTCATTGGCTACCCTGGTCTGAGCACTGTGGCATCAGGCTGGTTGCTGTTTATTCCTACTTCCAGTCTCCCAAGTTCTCCCTTCTAGGACTCCCTTCTAGGATCTCCCCAGGGTCTTCTGACAGGAGCCTTCTGCTCTTTCTGCCTCTGAATAAGGAGCCTTCCAGGATCCACACTTCCAATCTTTGGTCAGTTGCTTGCTTTGCTTGAGAATCCCTTTCTCATTGTCTGTGGCATCATGGCTAATTTTTAATGAGGTTCTGAGGTGAAAGGTGTAACTTCTTATAGTTTCTCCTTGGATTTTTTTTATCATTATTGTATATGGTTCATGTTCCAAGAACACAGTAGTAGGAATATGGAAACTGGGTGGTCTGCCTCCTATTTAGGAAGTCATTTTGGCAAGAAGTCATATGGTATGGCTTCAGTCCAGGTTACTATCCTGATCCACTATCCTCTCAGGACATTCTCTAACTTTTCAAAATTCTTCTTAAAATGTAATACCCAGAACTAGATTGAAGCCTGACAAAGGGTGGATAATAGTACAACTATTAGCCCTCCATTCTAGCTATATCTCTATTAATAAGCTCAAAGACTGCAATACATATTTTGTCTGCCATGTCATACTTTTAGCTTATCTTGAGCTGTCAGTCTACTAGAATTTCTAGATTTTGTTTTATTTTGTTTCCCATGAAAACTACTGTCTGGCTATGTTTTCCTTTTGCGATAACAGTTTTCTCACTCTCATATTAACAACCCCTCCCTGCTTCACATCATCTGCAAATTCAATAAACATGCCAACTATGTCCTCATCCAAGTTAATGATGCAAATAGAACAGGGCCTTGACACTAACAGCATTGCTCCAGATTGACGTCAGTCCATTAATTGCCATTTCTTGGGTTCTCTCATTCAACCAGTTCCAAATCCATGTAACTGTATCATCTTCCCATCTAGATCTCTTTATATGATACCCTAGGAAAGTATGAAAGGTCCTGTCAAATGCCTAACTGAAATTCAGGTAGACCTGGGCATACCAGTTTATGAATCCTGTCAAAAAAGGGAATGATGTTAGTCATGACTTATCCTAAATAGAAAAAAATGTTTTTTTAAAATTGCTTTTGCTTTTATACCACTGTGATTTACGGAAATTTGATTGAGCCCTTTTTTATTGCAAAGAAAAACAATCAAACAAAAACACCTGATGTGATGACTAAGTCTGACAGAACATAGTCAGTCTCCTACCTTTCTACCATGAGTGGGGAGGTATGTTTAGTTGTTTGTTTTCTAAGACTGTTATTGGTTTTTCAGTTGTTCAGAATTCAGCTTCCTTTTATTGATTTGCTTATTCCTAACCTAGAGTAGCTTAGATCAATCATATTCATTTAACTCTGGTTGTCAGGTGAGACCCTCAAGATTTAAAGGGCCCTTGGTAATATTTCACCAGATTCCTCCATTATCAGCTTCTTCTAACAATTGTACTCCTTTTTTTTTTAGTGTAAAAGGAGTCCCCTGAAGGGGATCTAGATGTCTTAAGGAATTTGGACCATGAACTATTCCCTCCTCCTCTTCACTGTCGCTAAGGTAGGTGATGGAAGTTCTGATGCAGAAAAAATGTCTACTAGCTAGAGTGAGACTGATCCAAAGACAATGAGGTAAAGAAAATACATACATGCACACATACACATATATCTTTACACACGTGTGGGGGGGTACATATGTGTGTGGTCTATGTAATTTAGGGTTTTAATGGAATCTCTTAACTGAACCAGTTGAATTTTAATGTCAATAACGCACAAAGGATTTATAAAGTGCTAGCTCTGTGCCATGCATTGCAATAGGCACTGATGGCAAAAAGGCAAAAATAAAACAGTCCTACCCTCAAGAAGCTTATAGTCCAGCCGGGTGAGACAACATGTACAGATATAGGTATAGACAAAATGTATTCCAACATATACAATATAATTTTAGGAGGGAAAAACCAACAGCTGGGGAAATCAGGAAAGCCCCATAGAAAAAATGCTTGGTTCTGCATGCATCCTTATACCATGTATTACATATATACCAGAACTTGAAGTAAGAAAAAGAATTTGAAAATCCCACTAGCCCTGGCAGTGTCCTTACTAGCCCTCCCTTTCCACCTCCCACCTCAACTCCCCTCCTCTTCCATGACTTCTATGATCTTTTGGAGGGGAAATGGAAGAAGAGATGTGAAAGGAATGGAAGGAGACAGGCCAATAGGATGAGTCCCAGAAAGATTTGCAACAACTGAGAAATGGAGAACTGAAATTAGAACTATCAAAGGGAAAACAGGGCAACCCCCTCTCCCACCTCCACAATGTCAAATACTGAATATACTTCAACAATAGAGATGCAGTGTGTCTTCCAAATGCCCAAGTTCCCCAGCGGTCTTATATTGTACTTTTACTCATAATAAAGAAGAGGCTGTGGCTGCATCGTTAAGGGGCATACATTCCATAGTGCTGCTTAATTAAAAGTGATAGCAAATAGGTAAGTGCTCAAGTTTAGTATGCCCCAAGAGAGTTGTAGCTTGTAATTATACGTTATGTTCTCCCAGGTTGCATTTCTTTTGATTTGGAGAATTGTCAGGAGGTATTACATAGCTGAATGAACTTGAACTGAGTTTCACCATCCCTTTGGGATAATTTTAGGGAAGTTTCTCAAGTGTTTAGTCCTTCAGAGTGCAAATGATCCTGTGAAACCCAACTATAGCTCCTGGATCATGATTTCATGGCCATTACCAGCTGTAAGCAATTCCACATCAGTAAGAGTAGTCCATAATTAAGGGGTTCAAACTGTATTGTGTGTAAGGGAAAGGACACTGCTCTAGGAGCCAGAGCCCGATGACATGGAGATCCCTTTTATCTTCCTTTCTATGCTATCTTAGTGGTGCTGTTTTTTGCATTTTTGTCATGTGAGAAATTTGACTCAATAGGAGGAGTTGATATACTTTGAAAAAGTTGGTGGGGGGCAACTAGGTAGCGTAGTGTATAGAATGCTAACCCTGGAATCAGGAGGACCTGAGTTCAAATCTGTCCTCAGACACTAACTGTGTGACTCTGGGCAAATCACTTGACCCTGATTGCATTCCCCCCCCCCCCCCTCCCAAAAAAAAAGGAGAAAAAAAAGAAAATATCAGTGGGATAAAAACTAAGCTTCAAGATAGGGGATAAAGGTTCTTTTGGGTGGACTTCTTTGGATCACTTCATTAGAATAGGGAGCTTCTTCTACCAAAAGAGGTAAATGGTGCTTGTTCTGCAGTAACTGAGAGGGTATGACTTGCCCAGGATCATATAGATCACCCAAAGGGATATGAGAAAGGGCACTTGTCTTTTGGGACAGGACAGAAAGAAACTGATTTAGAAGTGCTTCAGGATGAAATCTGCCTTGAGAAGAAATATAACTAAAATAGTTATGAGACTCAACTTTTTAATTCTGAAAATTATAAGGGAAAGAATAATAATAGTTGATATTTTTGTAGCATTTTAAGGTTTACAAAACACTTTTTTGTTTAAAAAAAACCCAACCCTGTGAGGTATTTATAATGCCAATGTTATTAAAATAATTTTTTTATGCAGGATGAGGAAACTGAGGTCATAGGAATGAAATGAGTTGCCTCAGATTATATGGTTGAGAATCCAGGTGTAGCCTGACATCAAGTTCAGGGCTTGCTTCCTCTGTGGTCTGGACCAGTGAAGGAAGAATGAAGTTGTTGGTCTAATATCCTGCTCAGTTCTATTAGTCTAGCTTTGAAATACACTGATAGAGGGAATCTGAAAGTAGAGAAAAAAAGCAAGCCATTTCTTCTTTACCTGGAAAAGGGCTTCTTCTTACATCAGCTTGGTGTAAATAGATGGGTTGAGGTCTGGTGGCTGGTGAATCTAAGAGCAGAAAGTTTTGGGGAGGGGTTTTCAAGTGTATGTTCTGAAAGACCTATGTGACCACAAGAATGTGCTGAATTTAAAGGGCAATGGAAAAGAACTACCCATCATCAATAAATAGGTTTCATATTTTCAAATGGATATTCATGACATTACTCTCTCTGTTATCTTCTTTTGTTTTTCTTCTATCTCTTTTCTCCAGAGCTGTTCTCTAAGCCATTACCGATACTCTCTTCCCACACAGGGACCCCAAATGAACTTGCCTGGTGAATTTTGTTACGTTATTTCCAAGGCCAGTGCCATCAGAGTCCCATTAGCAAAACAAACTGACCCAGATGGGGATATATCAGGGCAGATGGACAGACAATCAAGGAGGCATGCTACTGTCTTAGTGGGAAATTTACTAAAAAGAAACAATTTGGAGGTTATCTATAAAAAAGCCAACTTCTTAGGTAGATTAGCTTTGCCTAGGGAGTAGCAAGAGGATACCTTTCCATCTGTCTAGAACTTCAGAGGATCACCGAAAAGCAGGGGATACATCCCTCTTCCTGTGAATACCTGTTCCTAGGTTTATCTGGTTAGACCCTAGAGGTAGAGCAATGCTTTGGGAGCTTTGCTTTCCTTCCCACCAAGAGTCTTACTGAAGAACTTTCTGAAATGCTGTGATAAGAGTGATACAAAAATGAGTAAGACTTTGTCCTTGCCCTCAAGGAGCTTACAGTCTAGCAGGGATTACAAGGAATTTTTATAAATGACAAAAATAGATTATGACAGAGAACCCAGGTAGAATAGTGGAAAGAGCACTGTATTTGGAAGACCTGTGTTTAAGTCTCTAGCCTTCAAATAAATAGCTGCTTACGGCCAAGGCATTTGATATTCCTGAGCCTTAGTTTCCTGGTCTATAAAGTGGGGATGATAATATTTATACCACCTACTTCACTCAATTGGAAAAGAAAGTACTTTTTAAATTTGTAAAGTGCCCTATGCTTATGAGTTATGGTCATTGTTATTTTTTTTAGGATATGATAAGTTCATAACAGGAAAAAAAATCCTAGGAGAATTCAGTGAAGGGAGCAAACACTGTAGCATAGGGGAATCAAGGAGGAAGGTGACGTTTGAAAAATAGCTACAGAAGGACAGGAGGAACTGGGGCGAAAGGGAAGGCATTCTGAATTTACATTTGAGCCAGGTTTAGAAAATGAGAAGAGGTATGCTGGAGGTAAGATGGTATAGGAAAGAGTAGTCTAGTTTGCTGGACAGTGGGGGCAGCTAGGTAGTACAGTCGAGAGAGTGCTGGGCCCTGGAGTTAGTGAGACTCATCTTCCTGAGTTCAAATCCGACTTCAGACACTTACTAGTTATGTGACCCTGGGCAAGTCACTTAACCCTATTTGCCTTCTTATTTTCTCTAGTATCTCTGCCACGAAAACCCCCAATGGGGTCACAGAGTGTTGGACATGACTGAATGACTGAGCAATGACAGTAAAGGAGGGAGTAATAATAATAGCTATTTATCCAGGGCTTACTATGTGCTGGGCACCATTTTACCAATTACCATATCATTTGATCCCCACAATAACCCTCAGAGGTGCTATTATTATCTCCATTTTATAGATGAGGAAACTGAGGCAGAAGTTCAATGATTTGCCCTGAGTCACAGAGCTAAGAAGTATCAGGCTGGATTTGACCTCAGATCTTCCTGACTCCAGGCTGGTGCTCTATGTACTGCAACCCCTTGCTAACCCTCCTTGTGTGATGAAGCTGGAAAGACAGGCTGATTTCACCCCACTGTCTAGTATAGAATTTCCAGCTTCATTCAAGCCTCGGCTTGTGTAAGATACTACCTCTCAAATCAACTCCTTCCAGTAGCATGTCAGCTCCTTGAAGACAGGGACTGTTTCTGGTCTAGTCTTTGTCTCCCAGTGCCCAGGGGAGTGGAGAGGGGACGGAAGGTGCTTCCTCAATGCTTCTTGGGCTGGACTGGGCTAGATTAGCTCAACAGGCAATGGGGAGCTTTGGATGGTGTTTCAGAAAGGGACTGATTCAATCCCAGCCCTGCCTGAGTGTGATTAATCTAGAAGTGGAGTACGGACGGATGGTTCCAGGAGACTCCAAAGAGGGTTTGGAGATTTGGTTTGGGGATTCTGGTAGTTCAGTTTGGAACATTAGGAATTATTTTTCTGTGCCCTGATTATATTTGTGCTTCTTTACGGCTTTATTTTTATGTTTTCCAGTACAATCTCTTCTCAGTATTACGGTATTTCATTCCAGTTTATATTTATTCTTTTCTACTCAGTGATTACATTTCTCAGAGTGGGAAACAAGCTTGTAGACATGCTGCTTGCACTGTGTTCAGGGTAATGACTTTTTTTTTTTACCGTTTTGCATGGCATATTGTTGTCTATTAAAGCTCTATTTGTGTTAGTTTCTTTAATTGCCACAAACACATGGCATTAACATATGATTAGACCTGATTCTAAGCATTCTAGTTTAATCCATTATTATAACTAATTAGTATATAATAACAGCAGCTAGGAGGTGCCATAGTGCATATAGTGCTGGGCCTAGAATCAGGAAGACCTGAGTTCAAATTCTGCCTCAGACATTTACTAGCTGTATGACCCTGGGCAAGTCACTTTACCCTGTTTGGCTTGGTTTCTTCATCTGTAAAATGTGCTGGAGAAGGAATTGGTAAACTACTTTGTCAAGAAAACTTGAAACAGGGTTTTAGAGAGTTGGATACCAGTGAAAAACGACTGAAAATATGCAATATATTTTGCTTCTCTTAGTATTTGCCAGTTCCAGAAGAGCAGTACAGGATCTTGAGAATATAGCTCTAGAACTGGAAGTCAACTTATTCAAAACCCCTCACTTGGCAGATGAATGTACCTTAGGGAGTCACGAAGGGACTTGTCCATTGTCACCCAGGTAAAATGTAGCATAGCAAGGAAAAATGATCTTAAAGAAATATAACTGTCCAGAACCCCACTGAGATAGTTGAGGGAAGAAGGGGGCCTTACATTTTATTGGCTTCAAAGGATCTATACGGAGTTGTACAGCCTGAGCCCTGTTTAGGATGTGGGCTGGGGCCTAGTGACTGACCATGCTGGTGTTCTGGGCCAACTAAACTATGGCTGTCACAGCTTATTTTGTAACACCTGGTTTGGGCCTGCCATGACCCTTTAAAAATGTACACACACACACACACACACACACACACACACACACACACACACACACAGTTCTGCTATCACACATTTTGGGGAGGGGCAGAGAATGCCTTTTTTTGACTCAGGCCCCTCCCCCCCCACCAGACTCCCGCAGGGGGCTTCACTTCCAGCAGACGATGATGTTGGGGGTCATTGCCCAAGCTCGCGGTAGCTCATCCCGCCGTAGCTGTGGCCGCCCGTGTAGAGGAGGGCCGGGGCAGTGATGGGCACCCTGCACTTCCGCAGCCGGGTTTTTCATCACTCCAAACTGGATCAGCTTCCTTTCGTTCATGTGCTGCAGCTCTTGGGTATAGCGGCCGATGAGGTCTTGGAGGGTGGGCCCTGGGCAGAGGCCGCAGTAGAGCTGCAACACATCTCGGAGGCTGGCTCACTTGTGACCTTGTCTGTTGACATAGGCCAGACATTCCTGTTGTAGTGACTTATCCAGCAGGTCCTGAACCTCGGGTGTGGGGCAGTGCACATGGGAGTACTGGGGGATGGATGAATACCAGGGTCACCACGCCATAGTACGACAGATACTGGATGGCGATCCGCACAAGAGTGAGTTCCACAACAGCCGCACCAGAAATTTTCTGGAGGTTTCAAAAGCCGTTGATGTATTTGCTGTGCGGTGAGGTCCCATCCCTGTCCTTGCTAAAAAACGGGTACATCATACTCTTGGGTGATGGGGGTTGGGAGGGGTCGGGCTTCTACTCAAACACCTTCCGGTGGATGGTATTAGATCCATGTATGGGCAGGGTGCATCTGCCTGTGACATTGAGCTTCTCCAGGAGGATGGGCACGATGGGCACTAGGCCATCCCTCCTCTGTGGACACAAAGCTACTCTCCAGCTCCAGCGCGGTGAGGTAACCAGCCAGCTTCTTGACACTGGGCTCCAGGGCACAAGTCTTGGCTCAGGCATCACACACCAAACCCAGGTTGAAGAGCAGTGCATTTCTACTGTACTTCTTGTGCTCAATGCACACGGGGCAGCCAATTAGCTTCTTCATGGCTGGCCCGGTGATCAGCTTGTTCGGGAGCTCCGACTTGGTGATGACATACACCTGCGCAGTGTCAAAAGACTCCCTGGAGATGAAGTCTTCAGAGACCTGGTAGGTGATTTTGGGGCCCAGCGTGGGGTGGAATTTGCTGCAGAAGATGCACTCCATCTTGCTGCTGCTGCCCATGGCGGGGGGCTGGGGTGCGGAGGCCCTGCAAAGACCCAGAGGGCCTGGGGAGTGGGTCCCTATCCTGGCTTCCGGAGGAGGGAAGCCCACTGGAGGCGCTGAACAAGTGTAGAAAAGGAACATTTGCATTCTTAAAACTCAGTTTGCCTTATGTAAAATCACACAATAAAAGTCACTGAAGTTATGGGGGAAATGGGATTAAGGGAAACAATACTCAGAAACTTTATCAGTGATACATAAAAGATAGGAGCCTCATAAAAATGGTAACAATTTCATTTATGTTAAATGATTAAGGAAGACATATGGCCTTAGGCTACTGTAGGGGCTACTTTCTAGGTGGGGTGGGCTGGGCTGGGCTGGCAAAGTCAACAGCTGCAGGAGAGGGGAGCCTGAGCAACTCCAATCCGTTTTTGAATGTTGTGTCCCTAATCCTGTTTCCCCCATAAATGCGATTTTACATAGTGCATTGCATTTTGGGAATGCATGGGTTATAGCAGAACTGATGATAGAAAATGCATAACCAAAGGAAGTGAATGAATACTAACCTATTTACTGTGCCTATTACATGGTTCAGAGAGGAGAGTCTGGTTCAGAATATTTAAGAATTAAATCAGAAATTTAAACTATGAACATGCTTTTATTGGCATCTTCCTTTGTTTTGCCATTTGGTCAGGTATGAGATACTGGCCACTAGGATGAGGGATGAGCCCCTGAGTGCAGAGAAAGTTTTCATACATCAACCAGGGTTAACAGAACAGGCCCAATACTTTTTAAAATTCAGCCATTGGCTCAGACTTTGCACCTGCTTTTCTCTTTCCTTTGCCTTTTCAATCAAAAATCCAAAAACATCTGGGAGCAGAGGCAACAGATAGACCTTTCCCCCCCACTAATTACTTCCTTAGAAGCCCTGACAATCTTAGAAAACTGACACATATCAGAGATGGGTCTTTCTTATATTAAGAGGAAAAGCTGAGAATCCATCCTTAGTTGCTCCATATTCCCCATGAGTTGATCTGACACAGACCCAAAGATTTGTGGCATTCCCTCATTACCAAGCTCTCTGGAGGTCTTCGTCTCAGTCCAGAGAATATTCTTCAATAGATTTCATTTGCATATGTCATCTTGGGACGAAGCTTCTCTTTTTCCTTTTCCTAGCACTAGCTTTGATTAATCACAAAAGCTCTCATTTGGGAGAGGCACTTGTCACAAAATATAGGAATTAAAATAGGGGAAGAAAACTTGATCAACTTTCTTTTTCATTTTTAGACAACTCTTATGGAGGCAGAAAATAACGTTAAATCAGCAGGATCTGTGGTGCTGACTGAAATCCCTGATCTTGGTGGGAGTGACGAATAGGAGAATGGACATCAGGATGGATGGATGGTGGGTTGGGAATGCAGTCCAACAGGCCATTTCCATGAAGCAGGGCACAGGTCACTGATGTGGAAAGAACCAGAGGCAGAAGCAATGTGAAAATGAGAAAATCACAAGGTTAGGGGGAGTCAAGGCCTAGGTTTCTGCCTATTTGAGTTTATTACTGGGGTCAGTAGAGCTGAGCTAGACAGATTTGAAAAATAGTTTGGCTTCAGTTTGCCACCCTCAAGGGCTGCACAGGTACATGATTCAGAGCTAGAAAAGACCTCCGAAAAGACCTCTGATCCAACCTTCTCATCTTGTAGCTAAGGACACTGAGGTCCAGAGAATTTAGGTGACTTATCTAATACCACATATGTGGAAAGTGTCAGAGCTAGGATTTGAACTTGCATATTCCAAATCCATTATTCTTCCAACTGAACAATTCTATATATATTTATTCTGTACATTCATATATTCATACATAATTTTTTTTTTTTGCTTTTTTGGAGGGCAATTGGGGTTAAGTGACTTGCCCAAGGTCACACGACTAGTAAGTGTTAAGTGTCTGAGGCTGGATTTGAACCCAGGTCCTCCTGACTTCAGGGCCGGTGCTCTATTCACTGTGCCACCTAGCCACCCCCATATAGTCATACATGTTGTCTTTCCTGGAAGATTGTAAGTTCCTTGAGGAACAGGACAATTATAATTTTTGTCTTTTTTCTTCCAGTGCCTAACACAATGTCTGGCCCATTTTTGTTGTTTGGTTGTTTCAGTTGTATTCAACTGTTTGTGACCCTGTTTGGATCCTGGAGAGGTTTGCCATTTCCTTCTCCAGATTACTTTACAGATAAGGAAACCAAGGCAAACAGAGTTAATGACTTGCCAGGGATCACACAGCTTGTAAATTTCTGAGTTTGGATTTGAACTCAGATCTTCCTGACTTCAGGCCCTATACTCTATCTACTGTGCCACCTAGCCACCTGTCTGTCCCACAGTAGGCCCTTAATAAATGCTTGCTTATTGATTGATTGTTTTTCTTCATCTCCATGGAATCTGTCGGGTACCAGACTTGTTCTAACATTTGTCAGCTGGTATGTGCCCCAGGCCATTTCCAAGTTCACTGTGATCTCCATGAGCAGTTGCCATCTTGTCTAGGGAGGTCAGCACAAGCTAATTAGCAGTCTGAGACAGACTTGCACTGTTCAATGTGAATGTTTCCTTCGTGGTGTTGCCTGCTTTTCAAAATCCACACTGACTTCCCTTTGAACCACTGATCCAACCCCTGCTTCAAGAACCATGCTTGGATTAACCAGTAACTTGGCAATTCAGTGACTTGTGGCACTCTCTGGAGTCCCACCCTTTACCCCCAGGAGGGTTCTTTCCCTCTAGGCCTTCATCTCCTTGATTACAAGGCAGATATGATGGCTAGTCCTCAAGGAAGGCAAAGTCCCAATTACAATTGTCAGTTAATGACTTAAGTATTGGGGAGAAGTTAAGTTGCCTGGATAAAATTTGGTAAGTCTTGATCTAGTCCCCTGTCTTTGGGTAGAATGCTACTTGTTACTTAAGAGGCAGGGTGGCATACTAGATATTCTGGATTCTGATACCTACTAGTTCTAGGCCATAGCTAAGTCCAACTTCTCAGTCTCAGTTTCCACTACCATAAAAATGGGAATATAAACCCAACTTTGTTCTACTGAAGCTTAAGGGTTGTTGTTGTTGTTGTTGTTGTTTTAATCCTTACTGGAAGGCAAGGTTTTTGTTTTGTCTTTTGGCATTTCATATTTGGCCAAATTGGGAGTAGTGTTATAACAATATAATTTTGTATGATCATATGAAGTTGAGAGGAAGGGGAGCACAGTTAGATAGAGAACCAATCTCGGTTAGTCTCATACCTGTCAAATATTAGTTGTATGTTCCAGGGCAAATCCCTTAACCTATCAGTACTGAATGCAACTTTTTAAGACTGTAAATTGTAGAATAGTTTTCAATCTGCTTTGGTAGAAGGAGTCTTCTCACTGAGAGCTCCCCAAATCAATAAAACCACAGATTCATTAACAAGAAAAAGGCAAGCAACAAACAGTGACCTTTTATTCTGTTTTGTAGTATCATGTATACAATAAGCTTTTCCATGTGTCACTGATCAAATGAGATCATGACTGGGAGCTCCTTGCTTCACAAGGTGATTCACTGCATTTTTTTAATGGCTTTCTCTGCCAGTTTTTGGCATGTACATATACATATACATACATACATATACACACACACACACACACACACACACATATATATATATAAAACTTAATATATACTATATTATATGTCAGATATATAAAATATGTATGTCAGATATATAAAATTTAATTTCAGTAAAGTTCAGCCTGATAGTCTCTCTATGAATAGTGACATCCTCATGCTAACCATGAGTCTCATCTTTTCCTCCTGATCCTTTCACCTGATTTATTTTGAAAAAGGGATGAGTTAGCCAAGGACAAAGGAATAGCATGTCTTGTACAATCAATTTTCATTCTTGACCACTGTCTAAAAACATAACAACCAATGAACTCAAATGTGAAAGTGGGTTGAAATATTCACACCATTTCAACCAATGGGCAAAATGAAAAATGAATAGCAGTGACACCATACTAGGGATGCTGAACACTAGAAAATGGTCACATACAAGGGTGCTGAAACTCCTTTCTGGGGAATATTTTAAATAGGCTAGCTTCTGTTTTATTCAGAAGAGTACAGATGATTGGAATGATCTAAAAACAAGGTAACTTCCATCCTTTTCATTCTGTGACAAATAGCAATTCATATTTAAAAAAAAAAACTTTTAAGAGTATGTGAATACCGATAACATTTTCATATTTTACCTTAACGAGTGTCTTATAATTAGTCTTTAATGTTTTCCTTATAATTCTTCTGGATCTTCATATTGAATTTTCCATTGTGTTCTGCTCTTTTTGTTACAAATATCTGAAAGTCTTTCAATTCATCAAATATACATTTTATTATACTCAACTTTGCTGGGTAAGTTATTTTTGCATGCCATCCCACCTCTTTTGCTCTTCAAAATATAATATTCCAAGACTTATGGTCCTTTAGAATAGAAGGTGATGATAAATAGAGGTATAGAATAATTTTATATCTACATGTATACATACACATACACGTACCTATTTGTGTCTAATGGTAGCCATCTCTAGAGTGGGGGTGGGGGAGTGGAGAGAAGAGAAAAAGGGGAAAAAAGAAATTTATGTGATAACTTTGTTATGTATTTGGAGGGAATAGCAAGTTGTACATGATAGATTTTCAGTTTCATGTGCAATCATCTTTTTTATTATACTGTGTTATGAAAATGCTTGTTTTGTTCCATGAATTGAAAATTAAAAAAAAAAAGAATATGCAAATATGCTTTCCTCACTTTCAGAGAAAGAAAGTGAGGCTCTTCTGGACTCCGTGAATTGTTATCTACTGCTTTCCCCATTATACCACATTGCCTCTTTTCTTGCCTATGAGTGGCTCTTCTACATTTCTCTTGGCTATCCTTGTACTCAGAATCAGGGGTTCTGTGCACCTAACACACAACTAGCACTCTACTCATTTTGTCTAGACATCACGCATCTCTTGTATTTCTAATACCTAGCAGATTACTAAACTGAAATGTTAATGTACAAAGCACAGTAGGGAAGGACTTCTGCTAAGGTAAGATAAACAAATTTCAAGAGCTCAAGGGCACCTCGGGATACATCAGTTGTGGGAGATGAACACAGTCTGGATCCAATGTTTATTCATTTAAATAAAGCACAGATTGAAGTGGGTTAGGAGAAAGACAGGATCTGATAACCATGGCAGTATTAATTTCTCGGATTAACAGAAATAACAGAAGGATCATATACAGAAAAGGAGGCATCACACATAGGCGGGAGATTGGTTAGCAGGAGAAAGTACAGAGATAAGTGTTGAACTTAATTCCTCTATTCATCAAGGGTCTTCTGAAAATTAAGCATGCTCTGTGGAAATTTGGTGAAGGGGAGGCTATACTATTTCTGAATGCTGAAGGCAGAGTATATTAAATTTACGTGTAGTGCCTTGAAAAGAGACAATTGTAACAAATACATATTGGCCTTCCAGATCTAATAACAATATATTATTATTTTTCTTCCTAACGATTCACTGCCAAGGAGTACTGCCACATTAGCAGCAGGGTGACATAGCTCAAAGGAGATGCCCATAATACCAAGGTCAAGGCTTTAATTATCCCCAGAGACCATTAGTTTATTATATTTTCTGGGAGCCCACAGTCTGGCAAGTACATGCTTTTGGCCACTAGGGGGACAAGGGCAGAGTTTGTATAGGGCTCAGTACAAATCCATCCACCTTCATGGAAAAAAACAACTCAGAATATAGCTTATTAATGTGAACTGCTGGAGAACAGGGGCTGTTTTTGCTTTCTCTGTATCCCTAGAACTTAGCACAGTGCCTGGAGCATAATAATAGGAGTTTAATAAATGCTTGCTGACTTGGTAAAAGTTGTATACAAAGAACATTATCGATCAATCAATAGCTATGTACTAAATGCTTTCTATATTCAAAGGCCTATGATAGGTGCTGTTGTGAGTCACAAAGAAGCCTTGACTTCTGCCTTTGGTGAGCTTACAATCTAGTTATAATACCAGATAGTGAATGAGTAGCTAATGAGAATAAGTGTTGTGAGAGTGCAGAAGAGACAGAGAGGGTGCTTTAGGATGGAGCAATTAGGAAGATCTTCAGTGAAGGATGGGATTTGAGTTGAAATGTGGGTAGAGTTTTAATAGGCCAAAAGAAGAGAGGAAGGAGGCATTTCAGGTAAGAGGAGACAGCTTGAGGTCAGCACAAAAATTAGAAATGGTAAGATGTGCTCAGGAACAGTGAGTACCTCATTTGGTCAGTTTAGATGGGGTAGCAGTGGGAGATCAGACTAGAAAGATAGGTGAGAAACAGGTTGTAGTAGGCTTTGATTGCCAGGTTATAGATTTGAGACTTTATCTGTGACAAAACAGAGAGCCATTATAGTCCTTTAAAAAAATAATTTTTTTACATAAGCTTCATTCCTTCATATATCTCCCCCAATCTCTCTTAAAATACAGAATAAGGAAAAATTAGTAGCACTAATTAACCAAATCCAACATTGTAGCTAATCTCCCATATTCATAGTCCTTGGTCTCTGCAAGACAGGAGAGAAGAGATATCTCATATCTCTTTTTTAGGGCCAAACCTAGTCATTATAATGGCATAACATTAAATAATAATTTTGTTTTGTTGTAGTTGTTGCCAGTCTTAGGTCTTAAGCAGATTAATAAAAGTGATGTTTTTGAAAAATGAATATGGTGGCCTGGCAGATAAGAAAAGAAAAAAGAGGAGGCTGAAGCAAGGGAAGCCAGGTAAGAGGCCTCTATCATCTTGTTACTATCATAAGGTGGCAAATATCTGAAACAAATGGCAGCAGTAGATGTGAGAGACCTTTGAAAAGAAGAGTAGACAGAACTGAGATTCAATATGGAGACAATGGTGATTGTGCTTGCTATCCTCAGTACTGTAGTTATGATCAGTAGAAAGATGCAACATTAGGAATGACAGAAGGAAACAATGTTACATTTGGATAACCTAGATAATCCAGGGAAGATTATGTCATTATCAGCATCATCCCTACCATTTGGGATTTCCACTCACTTTTCCATAGATTATTTCGTTTGAACCTTGGAACAACCCATGCCATAAGTGCTATTACCATTTTACAGATGAGGAAACTGAGGCTGATAGAAGTGAAATGACTTGTCCAGAGTTCAGCTAAGAATCAGGCAGGATTTGAATCCAGTCTTCCTGACTCTAAGGTCAGAACTCTATTACACTAGTTGCCTGAGACCTTCATTCTTATCTTCTTCATGAAACCTTATTGTCCTAGGGGGAAAAATGGAGTCTTGCTTGTAGACAAGAGGTAACAGTTAGTTCTCTTGTCTGGACTAATGTGATTAGAAGTAATGCTGTAATGGGAAGAACACTGGACTTGGAGTTAGAAGACTAGGGCTAACACTCAGGCTTTTCTCTCTGCTATGTGCTAAAACCCAAGTCATTCCTGATTGTTATGGCTCAGTTTTCTTATCTATAAGATAAGGGAGGGGAGCTGTACTACAAAACCTGTATCATCCCTTTCAGCTACAAATTTTATGATCCTATAGGTAATCAAAAGGACAGATTGCATTTTTTGCACCAAAGTTGGCACAAACTACACTTGGGGCAAGTGGCATGAAACACTCCTTAACCCTGGACACTGGCTCCTGTGGGCAAGGTCTGGGCGCCTTTCAGATTGTTTCTGGGGCATTTACAGTGGTAGTGATTGAAAGAGGGAGCATGATGGGGCTAGGCAATGAATGGACTCTGCTGCAAGGTGGGATGATGGAAGCAGGCTGTCTGGGAGCCTCCTTAACTAATTCCTTTTGCAACCTTGGTGCTAAATTCTGCTGTTTCTTTTGATTAAACACTTTTGCAACTGTTCTCAATGTCCTCTAAATTCAGCACCCTGGGGCAAAGCTCCAGTCACCTCATCCTACTTACAGCTCTAGCAATCATGCTCCTTTAGTGAAATCATTCGTTTATTTTCCAGCTACTGTTTCAAAAGGAAGAAAAGTCCCAGGATACTTTGTAAAGATAATTCTCCTCTTACCCCCACATAGGTAATAAATGAAAGGGAAAAAAAAGCTATTCTCTTTCCTTTTGAAATGAGTAATAATAATCCTTAAAGTCTTAGAAAACATTGTATAAAAGCAAGTGTTTCAGCAGCAGTGTAGGGGAACAGGGACATGAAATATGTATTGAATCCAAATGCGTTTTGAAAATCTGCACTGTTTATCCCAGCAACATGAGCTATTCACAGCCATGCACTGTAACTAAATAAAGTAGCAGCAGCGTGGAGCTGTATATAATTGTTTATCCATTTAAATAGAGCACAGATTGGAGTGGGTTAGGAGAAAGACAGGCTCTGATATCCATGCTTTGTAGCTGCATTTGAATTTTCATAATCTCTCACTTCTCAGAAACTGTATGAAGGAGAAAACAATCACTACCACTTCCAGTATTTTCCTTGTAGTGTGGGGGCCTTACAACAACAATGACAACAACAAACATTTATGTAATTCTAACCATAACAAACATTTTCGTAACTATAAAATGAGCCAAAATAGATACGGAAGGTAGGATAACAGAAATCTGTAAACTATAAATAAAGCAGTGTCAATTGCCCTAAAGCAGCTAGAGAAATATTAACCTTTCTTCATCAAAAAGGAGAAGGATTGATAGACTGTCTCAAATGAGTTTAAAATCTTGGAGAAATACTTTTGGAGCAAGTAAACATCCCTTCAGGGAACAATAACAAATGCTGAGGATAGGCACATGCCCCTAGATTTATTGAATGTAACAAAAAATGGTTTACTTCTCATTGTAGCCTATGGAAACAGTTAAGATCCAAGAGTGAAATCAAAAAGCTCTTTAGGAGTGAAATTCATGGGAACTTCACCAACAGAATGTCAGCAGAGAAGGATTGCACTAAGGGTTTAGTTGTGAAGATATATTTACAGTAATAGAACTTTATGATTATAATTCAGGACCAGATCGTCACCATTAAATATTATAGATAGGTTGTTCTTAGGGAGGCTGGATTATTGATGAATGCATATTGTGCAAGGAAATGTAGAGACTACAGAACACATCATTTTAGGCCATGAAAAGGTATTATCTACCAAATGCCTGGGAAAACATGAACCTGGTGGCTAGACTTCAGAAGCTTGCTATCTTTCAGGGACTAGTATGAAAAATTACATAATACAAATAGGGATAGGGATAAAATTCGCAATTTCATTGATTAAAGGGAAGTCCCAGGTAAGGTAACTCCCTCTCCCAGTGCAAATTGTCACCTTCCCTGCAACAATCTTAGCAACTACCTAGAGCATTGTAATGATACTGGGATTTGGAGATCTTCCATGCCCTTTGAACTTGCTGACGTAGCAGGAAGGGGTGGAGCAAGAAAACGCCAGAACCAAGCTACCCTCTGTGCCGTGGTGACTGGAAGCAGCAGCAGCGGGGGCTGTGGTTGTGGCGCAAACTCCTTTTTCTTTGAGCCCGCCAGAATCTCTGCTAAGGACTCCTGCTGAGGACTGCCAGGGATGGGAACTGCAGAGGGCCAGAGCTGCTGGGAGCAAGCTGCCTGGACGCTGAGCAGTTGTTGTGAGTGAGGAGAGGAGGATCTTTGCCTGAGGTAGCCTGTCCTGTTTTGAAGGCTTGAGAATGTGGGTGTTTACTACTTTAACTACATGTGCCAACTTCATAATTACTGTGTTGGCTTTGACTTTCTGGTTTTGGGACTCGGTTTTCTGGTATTTAAATAAATGCTCTGGCTATATTTCTCATGTAGAGAGCCTGCTACATTTTGTGATTAATAACCATATCAGCATACTTATAGTTACTGTGGCATTGTGAATACTGCATTGCTGATACAAGCATGGAGAGAGGTTAAATGACTTACCTAGAGTCACGCAGCCAGTATGTATCAAAAGTAGAACTTGAACCCAGTTCTTGATTCCAGGCCAGCTTTCTTTCACTATTCCACATTAAAAATAGAAACCTTAGAATATTCTTGAGAACTTAACCAATAAAATGTACAGGAACTAGGACATCATCACAAATTAAACTGTTGCTCCCACTCTCCTTGATGTAACTTTGATTCATAAAAACTTAAGAACAAAGTTTTTAATAGATGTCACCATACCAAATAATTCTTTGTCCATGCTGTTTAGAACAAAAAGTCTTTCAAAGTATAGAGACCTACTAAAAGAAATCCAAATCATGAGGGAATAGGATATCCTTATCATCTTGTCTGCTACTGTAGCTATGCCAAGGATAAATGACCACCTTCCCCCCAAATGAACTTACATACCAATATTTTATTCAATTATAAGAAGAAGCTATTTTTATCAACTTATGAAATAATCCGCAGAAAATTTAATATTATAAAAAATTACAGGAGAATGACTTGTCATTGGACTGTTTTATCAAAATTCCATTAAAAATGATGAGGATGAAGTCATTCTTATTGTCCATCATAAAAACAGCGACAAACATAGTACTTTATGGTTGCAAAACATTTTGATAGACACTATATTATTTTATCCTTAATAACTATCAGGAGAGATACATATTTTACATGTCTAATCTCACTTAGGAAAGAGAATTTTGCGATACCCTTTTCAGATCAATAACAGGACAATGGAAACTTCCTAATGTGCCCCATCCCATAACATAAAAATCCCAGAGATAATGTTTCTGATAATATGATCCTCTTAGGAAAATTGTGGCTGTCTGGCCCCTTGTTAAGTTTTACATGAGTGCTTGTGGTGAGTTAGGCTCTGTTTAGCTTCCACCAGGGAAGAGCGTATACAAAATACCCAGAAATAATGATTTTCATACCAATTGATGCTCTTTGTTGTATTCTAAAGTCTAAACTACATTGTGAATTTAAATTACATAATTTAAATTACATAAATTACATTTAAATTAAATGACTTTTGAATCTGCCCACCAAGTAGCTTCTAAATGTTGAAGATAACCCTGAGATATCTTCCTTCCTTATAACATATATCTTTTTTTGAAACAAGTTTTATTGATGTCTTTCATTTTTTTTATCACCCTAAATTATCTCAATATTCTCTCCTTCCTCCTCCACCTTCTGGAAAGAAACCTATCCCACTAAAAATATATTTTAAAACAAAGAAAAAAAAGAAAAGGAAAAATACCAATGTAACTGATAATAAATTGAAAAAATATGAAGCAACAGATTGTGTGGTTTTTCATATTAAATCTGTCATTTTTTCATTTGATTGTATTGTTTAATCTATTCACATTGAAAGCTATATGAATTAGGCTCATATTTTCTTCCATTTATCTCTAATATTGTTCAAAAGTTTTAGAGCAACCTTATTCCCATTAACTCTCCCTCACTAGACCCATCTCTCATCCAGAATATATTTTAATCTCAAAATAGATCCTTGTGACAAGGTATTGCTGTAGAGCAGTCAACAAGGAGTTTTCCATTTTAATTGACATTGAAATACATGGTGTTATGGGAATCTGAAGATCTTCCCTGCCCCTACGCCCTTTGCTAAAGTGGCTACGTGACTCTGAGGACCCTTGGATATTTGAAAGTATACTCTGTTCCCTAATAGGCTCAATGTGGTCACGTGGAGCCTGTGGCGGGAGGCTTGTTTTCCAGGAATGCCCGTGCCTTG
>CM053585.1:494763288-494792700 GCA_028646515.1 Pseudochirops corinnae | reverse complement strand
CAAGCCCAGCAATCCAACTTTAGATTCCTTTTTGGGGGACAAAAAGGATCAAAGCATGGAACAGGAGGAAGACAACACAGTCAGAACTCCCGCACCAAAAGCTTCCAAGAAAAATGTAGACTTGTTACAAGCCATAGAGCAGCTTAAGAAGGATTTTTGAAAACCAAATAAGAGAAGTGGAGGAAAAATTTGGAAGAGAAATGAGAATGATGTAAGAAAATCATCAAAAAAGAGTCAATAAGCTGACTGAAGAAAATAACACCTTAAAAAATCGATTAACTCAAATGGCAAAAGAGGCCCAAAAAGTCAGTGAAGGGAAGAATGCCTTAAAAAGTAGAATTTGCCAGATGGAAAAAGAATCTCAAAAACTTTCTGAAGAGAATAATTTTTTTCAGAATTAGAGTGGAGCAAATGCAAGCAAATGACTTTATGAGAAATCAAGATACTGTTAAACCAATCTAAACAAATGAAAAAATAGAAGGCAATGTGAAATATCTCCTTGAAAAAAACCAGGAACCTGGATAATAGATCCAGGAACCTAGAGAGCTTCCTTCAAGAAATTCTCAAGGAAAATTGCCCTGATATTTTAGAACCAGAGGGCAAAATATAACTTGAAAGGGAGAGACAGAATGGGGTTAATCCTCTCATATAGAAGAGGCAAGGGATAACTGTTACAATGGAGGGGATGAACAGGAAGGCAAAAGGGAATTGGTTAACCTTACTTCCATTGAATTTGGCTTAGGGAAGGAATGACATACACTCTAAATTGGATATCTTGGCCTACAGGAGAGTAGAGGAGAAGGGAATGGGAGGGAGAGAATGAAGGGTGGGCATGTTGGGGGGGAGAGTTATTAGAAGCACAAACTTCTGTAAAGGGACAGGGACAAAGTAGAGAATAGAACAAGTGGGGGGCAGAAAAGGAAGGAGAGAAATATAGTCAGTCTTACACAATATGTCCATTGTGGAAATGTTCTGCATATCTACACATGTACGGCCTATATTGAATTGCTTGTCTTTCCAATGGGATGGGTGACAAGGGAGGAAGGGAAAGAATCTAGAATTTAAAGTTCTAAAATCAAATTTTAAATATATAAATATATATGTGTGTATGTATATGTGTGTGTGTATGTGTGTGTGTGTGTGTGCATGTGTGTGTGTGTGTGTGTATATATATATATGTTATCATTATTATTATTTACATGCAACTGGGAAATAAGATTTCGGGTACTAGGGTTGGGAGATCCATCTAGCCCAACCGAAAAGTCAGAGGGGAAATGGGCGAGGATACAGGAGAGAGCAGATTGAGGAAGGGGGTATACAGTGGGATCGCTGTTTTGGGGTGGTTAGTAGGGGAAAGACAGGGAAAAAATTTATAATTCAAAGTCTCATGGAAATGAATGATGTAAACTAAAAATAAACAAAAGTTTAAAAAAACAGAAAATTCAGAGTTAAGTCCTCCTGCTTATTAGAATATTTTCTTCTCAGCAGTCTTCATTGTATTTTGTATGGAGTTTTGTCTTTTGGGGGAAAAATACAAAATGCCAATGAATGATGAACTTTTCTGCATTTTCACATTAGTCCACAAGTTTTGTTTGGTTTTTCCTCACTCTGGACCCATATGGCATTCAATCTAGATAAGTCTTTCTTGGATTTTATACCTCCAGTTCAAAAGAGAAGGAAATAATCTCCTTTTCACGTTGTGAGGGTTTCAAGAGAGCTCAATATCCTCATACTAAAAAGACATTTTTTCTATCATAATACTTTTTCTATCATATGAGGTTTAAGATAAAAAAAATTACAACTGGAAAATACCTTAAAGTCCACCATTTTCTAATGAGAAATCTGAAGGAATTCAAGGAAGATTGTCAAGTGAGTTAGGTTTATTAAGCACTTAACCATGTCCCAGGCACTGTGAGTTAACCAAGCTCATACTAGCAGAGGAAGAATTTTAATCCAAGGGTGCTGACTGCAAATATTTTTAACGACAGGTATGCCAGGTGGGAAGTCCTGTAAGCTCGCTGGCCCTGAGTTTCTTCATGTGAAAAATTATGATGATCTCACTGAAAGGCAGAATGGCAGAGCAGATCAAAACCCAGTCTCATAGTCAAAGAGTCCTCTGTTCAAATTCTACCTCTGACACAAATTGGCCATAAGGAAAGAGGTAAATGATGTACTGCCTCAATACTCCAAGAAAATCTCTCAGACATTAACTTGTTGAATAGGTAGAGATATATATGCATCGAGAAAAAGAATTTCAGATTTATTCTCCACTGAACTTGATTATAGCTATATCAGAGACAGGTACAGCACTAATGAAATGAGATCCCAAATGGTGCACATTGTTATGTTTCCACGCTTACACTAACTCTATACAATGCCAACATTTCTGATAAAAAAACAATAATATTTCACTCCATCACCCAAATTTTATTGAGCAGGATGCCAAATATTGGCTTCTGAGGAAATATTTAGATGAATTCTGAGTATAAAATTCCTTTTTAAATTTAAAAAATAAATCTTTCTTGTTGGAAATGATGTCACATGAATTTTACCCTGACCTTACACCAATAACCTGCTAACATGATCATTTCTGGTTAGAAGGTCAGCTCTAAGAAGGGAGAAACAACTACACTCTGAATATACTTCACCGATTTTGTTTTGTTTCCACAACAATAAATGCTTGTTGATTGATTGAGTATTGGTATTATGAAGACAGAGATTCCTCTTTACCCAGAATAAAGCCCCTGATAAGTGAGTAGTAATTCACACCTATTAAGGGGATAGTTTAATATCTACCTGAATGGCCCCATCTTATTGAGATGATCTATACCTTGCATGAATTAGATATACACATTGTCAAGAAGGATGGAGTCCATGCAGTAAAGGGAAGAATTAAAATGATGGCTACATGAGGGTCAAAAACTCTACACATGTGTCAAAATCTGAATGGAAAATGAAAAATTCAGTCATTTCTGTTTTCCAATGTAATGACATTTTTTGTCCCAGGAATGGAAACCTTTCATTAGAAATAGAAACTTTTTACTCTTTTTATCAATATTTTGTGCCAGATAATTCAGTTCAATTCATTAAGAAATCATTAAATTACTATTATGTGGCAGTCACTTTGGTGTTGGATAGGCAAAGAAAGAGAAAAGAGTCCTTGATGTTGAGCAATTTAAATTCTATTTTGGGTGAAAAACATGCAGATAGAAAATTAAATGATAAAAAAGTAAAAACAAAAAAAAATAGGTGAAGGGAACATACAAACAAAAAGCAGGGCAGAAAATCAAAATAGATTTCCTATAGGAGATGATATAAACAGAATTTAACTGAAGCTAGGAATTCTAAGAGGTAGAGATGAGTACAAAATACATTGTAGTTGGAAGAGCAGGATTAAAGTACGCATGATGGAATGCTGTGTGTGAGGAAAAAGGAGCATATAAGACTGACGAAAAGAATAGACCATAAAGAATAGTTTGAGTTTGACTGCAAACCAAAGGAAGAAAAGAGATTTGAGGAGTCATCAGAACATGGAAAATAAGAATGCCACCTCCTATTTATCTAACTCTAGGAAGAAAAAAGTACCTAAATTACTGAGGAAAGCTAACAACAAAGGACCTCACATGAATTATACCCTGATGTGTTACCAATATGCCATCAACATGATCATAGATGCTTTGTTTCCCCCACTTAACCTCATCTGTGTGTTGAGCTGAGTTCAAGCCCAACAGGGCCACTGAGAAAAAGAGAAGGAGCCACTTGGTAGCAGCCATAGTTTCAATGTTACCTGTGCTGCATGGACCAAGGGAAACTATTCTCATAAAGACCTCAGAGAACAATGTCCCTTTTCAAATGTCAGCTCAGTCCCTTATCTGTAGGCATTGTTCATGTCCACATAACTGCCATGCCAAGTTTTGGTTGGATTGAGTTTGAGTGCTGGCAATATCTCCTGCACAAAAAGTCCTCACCAAATAAAAGTTAGCCAAAGTCTTTGAAGTCACCTTGCCTGCATACACTACATATGATATTGTGATTGCAGTGAAGGGTAGTCTTCCATTTTGTCATTTCTCTCCCATACAGAAATCAAAACTCCTTGAGGGCATTTTGATATCCTGTGTTGCGAAAGTCAGTTAAATGTCTTCACTAACTTTCTTCCCGTGTCAGGAATGACACAGCCAGGTCAATACACAATGGAAGGATAAAATAACTAAAATCAAATCACTAGTTACAGTAAGTGTACAGAGAATCTCCTGCCCCATCCCCTTCCATTAGAAGGTTCATAGACATCAGCAGCTGTAATCTTTGGTCACTTGAGGTATGCCTTTACGGAACCAAGCTTCTATGCCTCTCTCCATCATTCCTTCCTCAACAGTATCTTAAATGATATGTCCCCAAATTTAACTAAAATAAGTTTTGAAGAAATGTTTGGTGTTCAGAAAATATCCTTCCCCAAAACTACTATCTCCCAATCTTTCTTCCAAGTATCTGCTCAACGAGCACCTCTTATAATAAAATGCCATTCCAGGTTAAAAGGTTTCCCCTCAGTTATTTCCTTTTAATACCCTGTCCACAATTCATTTAGCCCATTTTCTTCCCAGATTCACATGCTCAGAGGAACTCATTCATAGACTTAGAGGACAACAGGGTAGGAGAGTCCATGTAGTCCAATCCCCTCATTATCAAGAAAAATAGCCTGCAGTCAAGTAGGTGTAATGACTGTTCCAGAGTCAGTAAGTTGGTAGCAAAGTCAGTGTAAACCTTTACATATTTTCTTTTTCTCCAAGGAGGGAGAAGTGATACATTATTATTATTAAAGACTGTGACTGGTCAATACAGTTAATCATAACTGAGATCTTCTATTTACCTTATTATAGTCATTGTGCATATTGTTCTACTTCAGCTTATTTCACCCTATATGAGTTCACAGAATTTTTACTCTTCCTCTTAATTTATCATATTATTTATTTTTGAAAATTCAATAAATAGCTAATCACATTTATACAATCATGTGTTTAGCCATTCTAAAGTAATTGGTCATTTATATCTTTTTGACTTTCATTTTCTAAATTAAAAATAAATCATAAGTAAGTTCTTATTTAAAGGATTGTTCTTTCTGGATATAAATGAGTTGTTGACTCATCTTTTTTATTCTAAATTATTTTGAACAATATGTGAACCTATTAGTACCTTGACTGCAATTAGATGAAAATTTGTCTTTCTTCCCATTGCTATTGTTGTTCAGTCTTCTCAGACATGTCTGACTCTTCATAATCCGATTTGGGGTTTTCTTGACAAAGATCCTGGAGTCATTTACTATTTCCTTCTTCATCCCATTTTACAGAGGAGGAACTGAAGCAAACAAGGTCAAGGGACTTGATCAATATGGCTTTCCCAGACCCATGTGTCTGAAGCAAGATTTGAACTCAAGAACATGAGTTATTCTGATTCCATGTCACGGCTCTGTATCCACTATGCCACCTTGCTGCCTATTATTGCTCAAAAAATAGACTGTATCCATCATTAAATAACCATGCTAGTTAGTGAGTGATAAGGCTATGCTGCAGTGATGTTTTCTTTATCTTTATGATAAAGAATTTGGAGTAAAATTATAAATGGTTGTAAATGGCTTGAAATGCTTTTGAAAATGTTCAGTTGTATATTATGAGAGACTTGAGTATTGATTATTTTTATGGAAACAATATTTTTACTCTTTTATCATTTTGATTAAAAGGGATGACCTTCTTGATGTGGAGGACAGGCAGAAAAATATCCAGAGGTTAAAGAGCAGGTGTCATGTTTGAAAAACAGCAAAGCGGTCTATCTTACTGGATTATTCAGGACCCGAAGGAAAATTAGGGATATGAGACTGGAAAATTTCAGTTAGGAGGAATGTTGGGAAGGGTTTAGAATGTTTTGCAGAGGATGTTATTTTCGACTGTGGCTTAGAGAGAGAGCCACTCCAGTTTAGTGAGTAGAGGGGAGCCATGGTTGGACCTACACTTTAGGAAATCGCTTTTCTGAAAAATAGAAGAGACTGAGGACAAAACTGAGGAAGACAGACCCACTAGCAAGCTATTTTAATAGTCCAGGAATGAGGTGATGAAGGCCTGCATCAAAACAGTAACACCAACAAGGACAAAAGGTGCTTCAGAGGTGAAATTAACAGACCTTTGCAACACATTGGATATGGGGAATGATGGGGAATGACAGATACGGGGAAGTTGAGGATGATGCCCAGGTTGCAAACCTGAGGGGCCAAAAGGGTGGAGTTGCCATAACTAGGGAATAAGGTGGATGAAAGGTTTTAGAGTGAAAAATGAATTCATATTTGGACATGCTGATACCTATGGGATACCTAGTTTGAGATGTCTGAAAGTCAGTTGGAATTGTGAGACTGGAATACAGCAGAGCAGTTAGGGTAGGAAAGGAAGAATTGAAAATCATTTGCAGAGATAAGGTACTTAAAGCCATGGAAGCTAATGAGATGACCAGGAGAAGTAGCACAGAGTGAGAAAAGTGCCTATAGAGAGAACCCTGTAGAATACTTATAGGTTTGAGGGAATGACTTACATGAAGATACAGCAAAAGGGACTGAGAAAGAATATTCTGATAGGTGGGGAGAGAACTAAGAGAGTGGGGATCTGAAATCTATAGAGAAGGAAATATTGAGGAGAAGAAGGTGATGGACAGTGTTGGAAACTGCAGAGAGGTCAAGGAGAATAAGAATTGAGAAAAGGTCATTGGTTTTGGCAAATAAGACAACCCTGGATATTATATATTTTCTTCCTTTTTTAAAATTCTTTACAATTTCTTTGATTGATTCATGATGTCTCATGGAGTCCCTGCCTTCCACTTGCCCAGTTCTATCTTTGAGAATGTTGTTTACCTCAATTACCTTTTATGCTTTCTTTTCCATTTGACCAGTTTTACTCCTTAGAGAGTTGTTTTCTTCAGTGGTTTTTTAATTGCCTTTTCCATTTTCCCAATTCTACTTTTTAAGCAGTTTTGCAAACTCTTGACTCTTTTTTCACAATTCTCTTGCATCACTCACATTTGTTTTCCATATTTTAATTATTTTCTCATATGACTTTTAAGTGCCTTTTGGCAATCTTCTGTGAGTTTTTTCTGAGCATTAGCCAACTTCCCATTTTCCTTGGATTTTGGCCTGCAGGTATTATGACATTGTTGTCCTGTTCTGAGGCTATATCTTGGTCTTCCCTGTCACCATCATAACTTCCTACAGTCAGATAATTTTTTGTTGTTTTCTGTTCATCCCCTCAACCTCCACCTTTTTTTGTTTTACCTTTGCCCTGTTCTTGAAATTTCAGCACAACTCCCAATCTCTCCAACTACATGTGCTAGAGTTTGCAGGCCTTGGCTGTTTACCCAGTCTTGTTCTGCTGTTGCCCAGAGACCCAAGGGAGACCCTACTACTGGTGTTCCACTGCAGGTGTGGGGTGGTGGTTGGCTAGTGCTACAGGAGGCCCATGGTTCAGGCAACTTTCCTGGTGCTGAGCTGGGGTCTTAGTGGTTGTTTCTGTCATGTGGTGAGGAGTGGTGAGGGTATTCTTCATTTCCTCTGGACCACAGCAGGATATCTGCCAGCTTGGGACTGTTCTGAAAAATGGTGGTTCTCAGTGCAGGAGTATGGCAGCTCCCCTGGCTATACTAATATACTATGCATAGGTCCTGGTGTATGTGTCTGCCTACTACACCACACTGCAGCTCCGGCTACTGACTATTTGTTTATATTTTTGGTGGGGTAGAAGGGTGCAGAGGCTTGCTTCTGGCTTGCTGGGATGCTTCGTGTCTTTGAATGTATTTCCCTATTTTCTGAGTAGATGGACCATTCTTGACCATCCTCCAAGTCTCCCAGGATAAAAAACTGAGCCACCCGTCGTTCTACTGACTCTGCTCTTCCAGGATTTGTTCCAGGATGTTAGTTGATGGTTGCTTGGTTGTTTAGAGTTGTATATAGGAGAGCTATAGTGATTTCATGCTTACTCTATATTGTGGCTCCTGTGCCCAAGTGCCTGTAGTAACAACCACCACAATCTGCTCTACCTTGTACCACCAGGGGCCACTGATATTGTGGGGGTTAACTTGTGTGGTGCCTCATTCTTAATCCCCATTGCCCCTGAAAGTCAATTCATTTTTACTATTTCCTGGGGGGGTTATCAATATACCTGCACTCTCCTTCCTTCCAACCCCACTGGAACTATCACTCTCATGGCAGTCTCATCTCCATCAAAGGAGTAACTAAAGAAGAATTTGCAACAGTCCAGAAAAGAATACTCATTAGGAGGCAGGAGAAACTTCTAAAGGAGTAATGTACACTTGATAAGACTACAGCAGTAAGGATCAGCCTAAATGGCCTTAGAGTACTCTCTATGAACTTACAACTCCTTATGATGGGACACCTTCATTCAGTCAGTCACTGGGGATCTGTCAAGCTGGTAGAACTTGCCCAGACATACTGAAGGTGGAATTACACCTGGCTACCACAACCAACACCTATAAGATGGGTTACAACCAGCCAAAATACAATGCATTCAAACCTCTGAAGTCAGCTTGTGAGCTGTTTCATCTCTCAGATGCCCCCTATAAAATCTGTCAGGTCAGCTTCATTCAATTGCTGCCTGACTATGGTAACAAAAATGCTTTGCTTATTGTCTGTATGTTCTCATGGTGGATGGAAGGATTTCCCTGTTTCACTTCCATGGTCTCTGAGGGAGAGAAAATCTTCTTAGAAAAAAAAAACATTCCAATATGGGGAGAACCCAAGAAATAAATGGAAATAGAGATACCCATTTTACAGGAGCTTATTAACTCTTCTGTATATGAATACATAGGGAGTGTGTGTATATATGTGTACATAGACAGAGGGCACAGGATCAATTAAAATAGGAAGGGATGATATTTTAAAAGGTGAAATTAGGAGGTGGAAGAGGAATAGAATGAGAGGAGACAGAGAGAGACAGAATGGGGTCAATCATTTCATATAGAAGAGGCAAGGGATAACTGTTACAATGGAGTGGAAGAACAAGAAGGCAAAAAGGGAATGGGTCAACCTTACTCTCATTGAATTTGGCTTAGGGAGGGAATGACATACACTCTAAATTGGGTATCTTGCCCTGCAGGAGAGTAGGGTGAAAGGGGATGAGAGGGGAGATGATGGAGGGGAAGGCAGTTGGGAGGGAGGGTTGTTAGATGCACATACTTCTGTAAAGGGACAGGGACAAAGTAGAGAATAGAACAAGGGGAGGGCAGGATAGAAAGGAGAGAAATATAGTGAGTGTTACACAATATGTCCATTGTGGAGATGTTCTACATAAGTGCACATGTATGCCCTGTATTGAATTGCTTGTCTTTCCAATGGGGGTGGGTGACAAGGGAGGAAGGGAAAGAATCTACAATTTAAAGTTCTAAAATCATATGTTAAACATATATATATGTATATATTTATTATTATTGTTGTTATTTACATGCAACTGGGAAATAAGATGTATAGGCACTGCGGTAGGGAGATCCATCTTGCTCTACCAGAAAGTCAGAGGGGTGATGGGGGAGGATATGGGAGAGAGCAGATTGGGGGAGGGGGTATACAGTGGGATCTCTGTTTTGAGGGGGTGGGTAGGGAAAGACAGGGAGAAAATTTGTAACTCAAAACCTTGTGGAAATCAATAATGTAAACTAAAAATAAAAGTTAATTTACAAAAAAAAATACCCTCTTATATAGACATATGTGTGTGTGTGTGTGTGTATATATATATACATGTATGTATCTATAAACTTACATTCCCTTCACCTATCCTCATACTGAGAAAAGTTTTATAAGTTACAATTCTCATTTTTCCATGTTGGCATGTAAATAGTTCAACTTTGATAAGTTCCTTTTCCTTCTCATGCTTCTTGTGTTTGAATGTCAAATTTGCTATTCAGTTCTGGTTTTTTCCTCAAGAATGCTTGAAAGTCCTTTACCTCATTGAATGACCATATTTTTCCCTGAAACATTATACTCAGTTTTGCTGGTTAGGTGATTCTTGGTTTCAATCCTAGTTCCCTTGATCTCCGGAATATCATATTCCAGGCCTTTTAGTCCCTTAATGTAGAAGCTACTAGAATTCTTCCCTTCTCCATAAACCTGACAGGTAAATTATTGCTTGCTCTCCCTGATTGCTTACAGTATCAGCCTTTATACCTAGATCTTGCACCTATGTAGACTTGATTTTGGTATATGGTGTTAGATATTGGCCTATGCCCAGTTTCTGCCATAGTATATTCCAATTTTTTCAGAAGTTTTTGTCAAATAGTGAGTTCTTATCCCCAAAACTGGGGTCTTTGGGTTTATCAAACATAGGTTAATATAGTCATTGACTGTGAAGTCTCATGTACCCGATCTATTCCATTGATCCACTACTCTATTCCTCAGCCACTACCAAGCAGTTTTGATGACCTTTATAATAACAGATTAAAATCTGGTATGGCTATGCCTCCTTCCCTAGCATTTCTTTCCTTTATTCCCTTGATATTCTGGTCCTTTTTTTCTTCCAAATGAATTTTGTTACTATTTTTTCTAGCTCTATAAAGTAATTTTTTTGGTAGATTGATTGGTATGGTAGTAAATATGTAATTTAAGTAAAATTGTCATTTTCATTATATTAGCTCGACCCAGTCATGAGCAACTCATGTTTTTTCCAATTAGTTAGATCTGACTTTATTTGTGTGAAAAGTGTTTCGTAATTGTGTTCATATAGGTCCTGGGTTTGTTTTGGCAGGCAGATTTCCAGATATTTTGTAATGTCTGCAGTAACTTTAAATGGGATTTCTGTTTCTATCTCTTGCTGTTGGATTTCATTAGAAATATATAGAAATGCTGAGGATTTATGTGGGTTTATTTTATATCCTGCAACTTTGCCAAATTGAGTTATTATCTCAAGTAGTTTTTTTACTTGATTCTCTAGCATTCTCTAAGTATATCATCACATCATCTGCAAAGAATGCTAGCTTAGTCTCTTCTTGGCCTAATGTAATTTCTTAAATTTCTTTTTCTTCTCTTATTACTACTACTAACATTTCCAGTACCAAATTGAATAAGAGGGGTGATAGTGGGCATCCCTGTTTCACCCCTTATCTTATTGGAAATGATTCTAACTTATCCTCATTACATATAATACTTGCTGATGGTTCTAGGTGGTGCTACTTATTATTTTAAGGAAGACTCCATTTATTCCCATACTTTCTAGTGTTTTTAATAGGAATGAGTGTTGTAATTTCTCAAAAACCTTTTGTACATCTATTGATATAATCATATGATTTCTGCTAGTTTTGTTGTTGATACGATCAATTATACTGGTAGTTTTTCTAATATTGAGCCTTCCTTCCATTCCTGGAATAAATCTGACTCGATCAAAGCCTATTATTCTCATGAAAAGTTGCTGTAGTCTTTTTGCTAATATTTTATTTAAAATTTTTGCATCTGTATTCATGAGTGATATAGTCTATAATTTTCTTTCTCCATTTTGTCTCTTCCTGATTTAACTTTGTCTGACATCCGGTTGCTATCCCTGCTTTTTTAAAATTACTTCTCCTGAAGCATAATATATCCTTCTCCAGCCTTTTACCTTTATTCTATTTGTATTTCTCTGCTTCAGATGTTTCTTATAAACAACATATCATAGCATTCTGGTTTTTAATCCGCTCTCTTATCCACTTCCACTTTATGGGAGCATTCATCCCATTCACATTCACACTTACAATTCCTGACTGTGTATTTCCCTCCATTCCATTTTCCTTTCCTTATACTTTTCTTTTTCTTTTCACCCTGTCCCTCCCTCCTAACCACTGTTTTACTTCTGAACACCACTTCCCTCAGTCTGCCCTCCCTGCTATCAGGCTCTTCTTTTCCCCTTCCCATCCTACATATCAATTGGATGAGATAGATTTCTATGGAAAACGGACTGTGTATTTTATTCCCTCTTTGCACTAAACCCAATGAGAATTAGGTTCATACAATGCTCACTCCCTCTCATCTTTCCCTCTACTGTAATAGGTCTTTCACAACTCCTCATGTAATATAATTTGCCCCCACCCTTCCTCTCTTTTTTTCTCTTCTCCCAATACAATCATTTTTTCACCTCCTAATTTTTATATCATGTAAATGTCAATTTATACCCACACACTCTATGTATACTCCTAAGCATCCTAATAGATATTCACTTCATCAGAATTTAGAGTATCATCTTCCTATGTAGGGATGTAGACAATTTAATCTTATTGAATAACTTTTTTTTTTTCTGATTTATCTTTTTTATGTTTCTCCTGGGTCTTCTCTTTGAAGATTTAATTTTCTGTTCAGATCTGATCTTTTTATCAGGAAGTTTTAAAGTCCACTATTTCATTGCATGTCTGTTTGTCTCCTGAAAGATTATGCTCCATTTTGCTGAGTAATTGATTTTTGCTTGTTATCCAAGCTCTCTTGACTTCCAAAATATCATATTCCAAGGCCTCTGATCCTTTAATGTAGAAGCTGCTAAGTCCTGTGTAACTCAGACTCTACCTGCTTTGTATTTAAATTGTTTCTTTCTGGCTACTTGCAGTATTCTCTCCTTGACTTGTTAGCTCCAGAATTTGGCTAAAATCTTCCTTGGAAGTTTAATTTGGGGATCTCTTTCAGAAGGTGATAGGTGAATTTTTTCAATAACCATTTTTATCCTCTTCTTCTAGGCTATTGAGGGGAGTTTTCCTTGATAATTTCTTGAGAGATGCTGTCCAAACTCTTTTTGTGATTATGATTTTCAGGTAGTACAGCGATTCTTAAATTCTCTCTCCTTGATAAAATTTCCATGTCAGTTGTTTAGCCAATGAGGCATTTTACATTTTCTTCAAATTTTTCACTTTTTTTATTTTATTTGACCAGTTCTTGAAGTCTCATAATGCCTTAGCCCTCACTTGCCCAGTTCCAATTTTTAAGGAATTATTCTCTTCAGTTATTCTTTTTATCTTCTTTTCCATTTGGCCAATTTTTATTTTATTTTTTTGTTTAAATTTTTGTTTTTATGTAGGGGAAAAAGTCAAATATACATTTAACCCAGTTTGGTTGCAAGTTCCTTAGCTTTTGCCTTTTCCAGCTTGGCAATACAAGCCACTGATTTGGGACCCAAAACATTGCCACCCTAGTGACGACAGATCTCATCATATCTGTAGTTATAATTGGTTTTGATGGCTTCCACCAGCTTAGCCAGAGCTCCCTTATCTTCAGGGTTAATCCATGTGAAGGCAATGCTTGTGCAGGTCTTTCTGTGAACTAAGTGGCCAAATCTTGCTTTACCTTTGATAATACAGTAAGGGACCCCCATTTTTCGGCACAAGGCAGATAGGAAGACCACTAGCTCAATGGGGTCCACGTCATGTGCAGTCACTACCAAGTGTGCTTTCTTGTTTTCTACCAGGGTAGTAACAGTGTTAACACCTGCTCTGAGGACATGTGGTCTCTTAGTGCAGACATCTCCTTTGCCTGTAGCCTTTTGTTTAGCCAGAGCCAGCAGCCTTTGCTTCTTGTCTTGCTTTGTCTCCGGTCTATACTTGTGAGCCTGGGTGAACTGGTTAATTGCTGGAAGAACCTTCAAATGCTTATAAAGGACAGACCTTTGATGCTGCAGTCTGATGTACCAAGGCCATTGGACAAATCAAGTAAGGTCCCTTTTGGGCTGGATGTCCTGACCAATGCCAAAGTTCTTGGGATGCTTCTCAAACAAAGGATTGATCACTTTCTTGGCCTCCTGCTTCTCCGGCAGGGGCCAGAGCCAACTTCTTCCCCTTGGCCTTCTTCCCTTTTGACATCTTGGCCAGCTGAATGAGAAAGCTCAATTTTTGTTTTTTAAGGAATTGTTTTCTTGTGTCTTTTTTTGTGCTTCCCTTTCCATACTATAGATTCATTTTTTTCAAGATTATCTTGTATCACTCATTTCTTTTCTCAATTTTTCTTCTGACTCTCTTATTTGATTTTTAAAATACTTTTGAACTCTTCCAATTGTATTTTGCAGTTTGAGAGCAATTCATATTCCCCTTTGAGACTTCACTGGAAGATATGTCAACATTGTTGTTCTCTTCTGAACTTTTGTTTTTGCCTTCCCTCTCTCCATAGTGGCTTTCTATGATAGGGCTCTTTTTGTGCTCACTTGCCTATTTCTTGACTTTTTCACTTGAGCTATGCTGCTGAGGTACCAGGGGCCCTGTCCTAAGTTTCCTATGCTGGTGTCCAGGGCCCAGCTCACTGGCTTTCTGAGCCTGGGTCTCCAGGACTGGTGGTTCAGTCACTTTCCTGGGGTGGCCTAGCCTAGTCATACATGTTGTGTCCTGGGTTCCAAGCCTGGAAATTTGCCTGCTTCACTGGGGTTAGAGGCCTCACAGCTGGCCTGCTGAGCCAGGACCATAGGTCTCTGTTCCTGGACTGTGCTGCCTTCTTGCTTGCCCAAATGCCTCCTTCACTGGGCTGCATTCCACTTTTACCCAAGTAAGACAGACCTTTCCTGAAGTGCATCTAAGTAATCTTACTCTGGAAAATTGTTTACTTCCATCTTTTTGTGGATTCTGTTGCTTCAAAATTCCTTTAGATGCTTAATTTAATCTTTTTTTTCTCTTTTTTTTTTTTTTGTATAGAAAATTGAGAAGAACTCAAGTAACCTTCTGCCTTTTCTCCACTATCTTGGCTGCACCTTGATCTTGTAACATTTTAAAAGAACAAGAATGGCCTGCAGAAGAGGTACAAAAAGATGTTCCTATCTCACTACTTTGAAAAGAAAAAAAGTCTATGAATGAGGTAAATTCTATATATTTTCAGGCTTTTAAAAATATTGATCAGGTTTGATGTTTCCACCTCTTCTTTCATTTATTCTTCTTTTAAAATATTATTAATTAAATATTTTTATTATGTGCACTATAAATATACATAAATATTTTATGTGAAATAGTACAGAGAAGGAAGTTAAGAGAACAAACAAGGGGACAGCTTTGAACATTATATGGTGGATTTTCATAAAATTCATAAAATATGTATGTACATATTTGTATATGTGTTTGTGTGTCTAAAGCAAGTTATACCTAATAGATATGAATACTTTTTACAACATTCTTTTTTTCTGTTCTTTGTATAAGAAAATATTTTGTGTTTTATTGTTAAGAACCATTGTTTTTAAATTACAAAGAAGACCGCCACCCCCCCCCCCCAGATACTACTTGTAGAAGATATGATGGTTTACTTCAGAACTCCAGACACTTAACAGACAAATTAAGAATTTTAATGGGTTTAGTAAAGAAAAAGCACATTAAATAAGTGCACAAAAATACTCATTTTTGTATAGAAATAATAGAGTAGGAGAAACTTATAGAAAAATAAAGTCCATTCAATATATCAACAAAGCTCACGAGATATTTTGAAGTTAACCTAAAAACACACATTTAGGTGTTACATAGTTGCCACTAGAAATATTCTTGATAGACAAAAATGAAGAAAAATAATTAAAGACATATTTATTATTCCATGTCAGACCATATCAATATAATCAAAAATAAATTTAATATTTAGATAATTTTCTGCATTTAGTGACATAACTATTAAAATACTAAGAGGTTACTTTTTAGAAATAGTCAAAATAAAACAACATTGGTGTAGAGAACAGAAGATACTGAACCACAAGGAAATAAACAGAATTTGGGAGAAGGTAAAATAAGCTTTCAAGCTATATTATGAAACAATCATCATCAGAATTACTAGGTATTGGGTAAAAATGGAAAATAGATAAATGGGGCAGACTAAATAAGGCAGAAAAAAGAAGTGAATACAGCAGTTCATTATTCATTACACCTAAGAACATAAATATCAAAGGAAGGACTGTTCATTGAGTTACAAGAATTGCTGCATAAAATGGAAGGGAGTTAGACAGAAATTAGTTTTAAGCCTACATATTGTACCATGTGTGACAATAAGGAACATATGGATATGTAACCTAATCCAAAAACTTATGGAAGTGAGGAATGAATAATTAAGGAAAGGAAGAATAAGGAAAGAAAGAAGAAAGAAAAGGAAGGAAGGAATGAAATAGAAAGAAGCGTACTTTCCAATTTGGACTATGGTGAAATTTTTAGTATATAAAATTGTTGAGAGCAAACACCCTTACCCTCAGTTGCAGGTACAAGATAAAGATGTTGAGAGCCTCTGGACATAAACATTCTCACACTCTGCTCCAGCTACTAGACAAAACATGTGTCTTCCCAAGGTCACTACCTGAGGGTCACAGCTGGTTATGTGTTTGCATGAGGATGTTCTCACAGAACAGCTCACTCTGTGATGGTAGCTACCTCAGCTCGTTCGGCCCTCCGCCCATGGCCCTGATTGGACAGAGGCATCAGTGCCCAAGGCGATCACTCGCGGTATTTAGATTGGGATTGGTACAGCCAGCGAATCCTACACTCTGCATGCTTTACTTTAACTTTTTAAGCTTTGTTCTCTGGGAGATTGAAGGGAGCCCTTATTCATCTCTCTGTCACCTCATTATTCACGTGTCTCGAGATAAGCAATGAGAGACTAGCTGGTCTAATCTCTCTCAACTCAGCTGGCCGTGACATAAAATGTAAATCATTTAACATGAATAACGTCAATGCAACTAGAATAAGAAGGCAAACAGTGGAGTAGGAAATCGTTTACAGTAATTATATCTGATCATCTAATCTTCAAGATATGTATGAGACTGAGACCAATAGATGGACAAAAATATTACCCAACCATTAGTTGGCTAAGGAGAATATGGCCTATTTTCTTTTTATTTCAAAAATAACATATTTATATCTTTTTCTTATGCAGTAATTTAATTTCAAAATAAATCTCACTCTTCCCTTGTACAGTAGGTAATCTCTGGTGACAGAGAATCATAAAGGAGAAAGAGAAAAATATTAGTTCAGTAAAAATAACCCAAAGCAAAGTTTCCCAGGATATACAACTGAACTTTTTTTTCAAAAGAATTTCAAACCATCTACAACCATTTTAAAGATCTTTCCCAATTATTAATTCTGAGATGAATAGAAAGGAAAACAACTCTGATGGTTAGCTTTATAACTCTCCAATGAGCAAAGTTATTTAAAGATGGATACAATTTATTTTTGAGGGATAATAGGCAATGTTGTGTCAAAGTGGAGAGAGTGCTGGGACCTGGAATCAGAAAGACTCATCTTCCTGAGTTCAAATCTGGTCTCAGACACTTGGGTCTGGGTAAATCACACTGGGCATGTCACTTAACCTTGTTTGCTCCAATTCCTCATATGTCAAATGAGCTGGAGAAAGAAATGGTGAAACACTCAATATCTTTGCCAGGAAAAACCAAATGGGATCACAAAAAGTCAGACATGTATGAAAGTACTGAAAAACAACAGCCACTGGAAGACAGACACATTCTTGCTGTTTCAGCAAACTATGAATAGCTCTGCATATTTTCAAGACAATGAGGAATTAAGAAAGATTAGTAAATAACGTTTTATGTCTATTTTTTTCAATCTCACTACTTTGCATACAGATCAAGGAGGTCAAAGTCAGAAGGATCAATCCTATACATAAGAAGCTACTTATAATTTTAATTATAGAAAATAAAACTTGAAATGACAGAAATTCCCATCAACTAATGGATGACTGAACAAATTACAATCATATCAATGTGGTGAACTATTAATTGAATTTTTAGAAATGAAGACTCTGATAAATTCAGAGAAGCAGTGTGAACATTTTGTGAAGCCATGTAAAGTGACATAAGCTGGACTAGGAGAGCAATATGAACGATGACTACAGTAATGTAGATAAAAATCCCAATGTTGATTAATTGGAATGATCAATCTCAATCCTGGATAAGAAATGATGAATCTCTTCTCCATTAACAGAGAAACTGAGAGGTAAAGGTTTGCACTCTGGCTGTGCTACCTACTTTCACACTGTGAAGGAGTCACTTCACCTATTGGCTTCAAGTTCTTCATCTAGAAAATGAGATTGGATTATATGGCCTCTAAAATGTCTTCCCTCTCAAAGTCTATAAACTAAATGCTATGAGCCAATGAATCTGGGCAGGGCATGGGATAAGTAAATTGGACATGGGATATCAAAAGAAAAAAAGGAGGGAAAGTAACTTAACCTAGGGCAGTAGTCCATGATAGAGACTTGGTGAGCAACATATTTGGAAGAAAGATGGAGGGGCACATTGTGTTCTGAAGAATGTGTTCTGAACATCAAATATTCATTGGAAACTTAATTTATTGAAGGTTTTGGAAATACTTAAGATATTGGTGAAGAAGGAATGATGAAAAGAAGTATGGCAGCTTGATCCCATAAAGCCTAGTATCCTCAGGGGACCAAAGAGTATAGCTGCTGATGCTTATGTAGCTTCTAACAAGAGGGGATGGGGTAGGAGCTTGCCTGTACAATTATTGTATCTAGTTATTTCATTTCTGTTATTTTATCCTTCCGTTGTATATTTATCTTGCTGGCTCATTCTGGGTACTGGAAGAAAGCTAGTGAAAGGATCTGAGTTAATGACATTTAAGTGACTTTTGCAACACAGGATATAAAAATACCCTGAAGGGATCTGGGTTTCTGTGTGACAGGGAAATCACAGGATGGAAGACTACACATTATTGCAATCACAATGTCATATGTGGCATTTCCAGGCAATATATCTTCAAAGACTTTGGGTACTTCACATTTGGTGATGACTTTTGGGGCAGGAATTTTGCCAGCCTTCAAACTCAATCCAACCAAAACTCAGGGATGGGAGTCATATGCACATTAACAGTGCCTTCAGGTAAGTGACTGAGTGTGACATTCCAAAGGGGATATTGTTCTCTGAAGTCCTTAAAAGAGCAGTTGCCCTCAGTCCACGTAGCACAGGTAAAGTCGACACCATGGCTGCTACCAAGTGGTTTCTGCTCCTGTTCTCAGTGGTCCTGTTGGGCCTGAGCTCAGCTCAAGGTAAGTGGGGGCCGGAGACTCTATGATCAGGTGAGGAGGTTGTTGGGATGGGCGTCAGGGGATCATTCAAGAGAAGTTATTGGGAGTTTGCCCTCCTCAGTAATTCAGGTACTTTTGTCTTCCTTGAGTCAGATCAATAAGAGGTGGTATTCTTCTTTTCCAAGTTCTGATGACTCCTCAAATCTCTCTTTTTCCCTGGTTTATCAGCCATACCCAACCTATTCTTCTTCTTTTTAAATTTTTGCTCTTTTTTTTTTGGAGGGGGAAGGCAAGGCAATTGGGCTAAAGTGACTTGCCCAAAGTCACACGGCTAGTAAGTGTGTCAAGTGTCTGAGGCTGGATTTGAACTCAAGTCTTTCTGACTCCAGGGCTGGTGCTCTATTCACTGTGCCACCTAGCTGCCCCAACCTCTACTTTAAACTCTATTAATTCTATTCTTCATTTATCTATGCTCCTTGCTATACCTCATACATGTAGAGTACCCAGAACAAGACGGTATAAAATGCAGGTAAGACTACTGGGTAGAAAACATTATTTTATTCAGCTTGTCTCTACTTTAACTTTCCTGTTGAAATTGCCTCTATATGCCTCATAAAGTAGAACTTTCCAAGGACTTTCATACCATAAAATGGCGAGGGTTCTGCTTGAGACTTTCCTCACTTTTAATCATTCTGTTGCCCAAGAGCAGCAGCTGTTTTGGGTGTGATCCATGTCAAGGGATGAGACAATTCATGAGAAATTCTGTACCACTTTTCAAAAAACAACAACAGCAACAAAGCATTTCTCCTTTCTGAAAAGAAATCTAGGAACCTTACTTTGTTCACTTTCACCTTCTTAAATAGGTAAAATGTAGGAGATCTTTAATAGTTCCATTCATGACCATAATAAATCTTTAGGAGGCAGGCTACCAACGTTGAGATCTAATCATTTCCTCTATTTTCTTCATTGCCACCTTTACCCACTTCATTCTTCCCTACTACAGTCCATAAGACTATTTTCCACTAGAGCACCATTTAATTGCTGCATGTACTAGAAATTTCATGGGACAGAATCTTCTTTAAATTATATGCCAAGAGGCCACACTGAGTTATTTTACTTTGTACAAGTCATTCATATGACCTGCCACAATTTGCCCACTTAGTCAATATTGATTGATGGACACAGTTCATAAGAAAGCAAATATATGTGTGTGTATGTGTACACATATATATATATATATGTATATATGTATATATATATATATACGTATATATGTAATATATATCCTGTAAATAATTTAACTGTATCATGGAGCTTGAATTGACTGTCTTTTGCATATACTAAGTAGAAGACTGGAACTTTATAAGACATATGTAAGGGAATCCATACACAGAGAATGTGAGGTCATCCACAAATGAGGGGATGCTCATATTAGAAACATACATGATCAAGACACACAGAGACAGATAACTTATGCTTTTGATAGAGCAAGCTTCCAATGTCTTCTACAGCTGTCTTTATATGGGTTGAGGCTAAGATTGTTCTTTGCCCATGGCCAGTATGATCGTCCTTCCAGGTTTACCTTGAGCCTGGGACCAGCATGGATCTCTGAGATCCCTATTAGTTATCCATCGGGTAAGCTTGGGTCATTCTTATTCAGCACTACGGGGAAGGTCCATCCATTGGAGGATTAGCCTATGACACAAACAATTCTGTGTGCATTCACTGCATATTGGGCATTTTCTTTCATCCGACTTTTCCATACCAATGCTGTCTCCTCTTAAATGAACAAAATACAGAAGATGATGATGATGACAGTGGAGAAGATGTAGAACAGCCTTCACCTCCCCCAGGACCTGGTCCTCCTGGTCCTCCTGGTCCTCCTCCTCCTCCATCATCAGAGGAGATACCTGACCCAGAAGAGCCAGATGTTGAGCAGTAAGGAACCTGTCAACTCTCCCCACCATTGAGGTACGTCATTTTTCTTCTTAGTGAACCAATGTCCATGTTTGAATATGTAGTTGCTGTCAACTGACATCATATCAGTCCTAAAATATCTTTTGTGCTTTTTCCCCTTTTCTATTAGTCTGACTCTTCACTCTTCTTTCCTCTAAATGATTTGCTCACATTGGCTTCTCTCTTCCTTGTTGTCCCTGAGAAGGACAGAGACAGAGAGAGTTAGAGAGAAAGAGATAGTGAGAAACAGAAAAAGGCAAAGAAAGGGGAGGGAGAGAGCGGGAGCAAGGGCAGGAGGGAGGGACGCAGGGAAGGACAGAGCGGGAGAGAGACAGAGAAAGGGAGAGAGAGAGAGACAGAGACAGAGAGAGAAAAAGGGAGAGACAGAGACAGAAAGAGAGAGAAAAACAGAGACAGAGAGAGAAAGAGAGAGGGGGAGAGAGATCCCCTATTCTTTTCACCTTCTCCTTTATGTTACTTATACTTATCCCTGCCCAGTATGTCTTTCCAAATTTTGTTTTGCTTTCTTTTTAAAATTGCACATATATGTGACTCTGTGATTGCCATTGCTGTGAGGCAGGGGATCAATTCAAGCACAGTCCGTCTCCTATAAGCTTTTCCTTTTCCTGTTTCAGTGCATGAAGAAGAAGATGTGCATTTGAGAGACACCTTTCAAGTTCTCATGTGGGCCCATATATGGGGACAGTACATACTTCTAGATCTTTTCCTTCCCTTTCTTTGCAATACCAATAAATATGCTTGAACTTAAACATTGACTTCTGTTTTTCTTTGTGGTGCTTCATGTCACTTAATTTTCAGCATACTGGGTTCTAGATACGAGACCAGAAGCATGGTCCTGAGCTGCTTGGTGCTTCACTGATTCCAGTTTATTCTGTTGATGCATAGCCCTGTCCCAGACTTAGTGGCCTACTCTTGAGTCCCCAGAGTTTGCCTTGCTGAAAGTTGAATAGGGTCCACCCATATGAAATATTTTTGAGCCCCTTTAAAGTTCATAGTATTTGAAGGATAACAAGGACATAATGTTAAGAGTTCTTCAATTTCCTGTATCATCTTTCTTTGAGGGGGTAAGGCAAAGCAATTGGGGCTAAGTGACTTGTCCAAGGTCATACAGCCAGTGAGTATGTCAAGTGTCTGAGGCAGAATTTGAACTCAGGTCCTCCTGACTCTGAGGCCCATGCTCTATTCACTGTAGCACCTAGCTATCCCAACCTCCCCTGCGATTCCCTCCTTCTGGTCAAAGGCTGTGAGGACACTGTAGATTGAGGGGGAACAATCACTTGAAACTTGACTGATTTTATGGAAGGCAACAGACAATAGCTGAGAGACAAGATGAATGCCAAGAAAGACAGCAAGGCAAATAAGGAGGAGAAACATCAGGCAGTACAATGAGGGTAGGGGGAGAATGCTGCCAATGTTTCTGAGTAACTAGGAGAATAAGCCAAGGAATTGAGGGGGAGACATACTTCAGAATGTTTTGGTCCATATTCCTTGAATCTTCTGCTTGACTATGCAGAGCTCAAAGCTGTTCCTCTACAAGGGAAGACTGGTTGCTCTAGAAGCAACATTTCTTCCCAATGAGGGTACATGCCCTTCCTTGCTCAGCAATTAGGGTGTCTAGTATCCAGTGATTCTGCAGTACCATGAGGACAAATAAAACAATCTGCATTTTTAGGCTGGTGATGAGCCTTCCAGTATGCAAGCCCCAGGTTACCTCTGCCGAGAGGTTCCCAAAAGACTTGTCCACTGGACCAAAAGTGACTATGGTACCAGTCAGGGACCAGATGGCCACCAACAAAGCCCCAGTGGCAGGAATCATGCACCATTCCTGGAGAGACAACCTTAATCAGAGAGAAATTTCAACAGAGTTGCTCTCTGGAAATAGGGACAATTTGGTCATAGTTTTGACAAGGGTGCCAAGACCTTCCCTGGTGGGAGGGAGACTGGGCTATAGAGTGGAGCAGCATAAGAAGAGCAATGGGGCAATTCAACTGCAAAGGTGGGTGTTAGAGCATGAATCCCAGGTGAAATGAGTGAAACTCAAGAAGTAGAGTGCCTCTAGGCATGGCAACAAGAGGCCATTCTGGCATTCCCAGGCTATGCCAGAAATTGAATAGATACCTTTACAGTTGCCTTTATTTGGGACACAGGTCAATGGTCTGATGCCAGATTTGTTAGGGCAGGCTCCCACACTACACTGGGTACAGGGAAATTTGTAGTGGCCAGATGAATCAAGTGAGACATGCAACCCAGGAGGAGTTCTAGATGAAGTTAGAATTATATTGCATGGGATTTAATGATCCAATGTAGGGCCTCTGTTGCCACTTGTACTGAGGATGCAGAATGGAGTCTGAGTTTCTAGAGAGACTCCCGAGTGTGACAAACCCCATAGGCAAGGTTCTAATACCCTAGGGGCCCTCAATTCTATGGTTAAGTTCTCAATTTCTGGGTTAGTGTGCTCCCTTTCCCCACAGGCATTGCAATGCCTGACATTATGAGACTGTGGATTGAGGTGAAGGTAGAGGATAAGAGTGGCTCCCTTTATCAAAGCTGCTGCTCTCAAGCAATAAGGAGCAGATGTTTTTGGAACATGCTCTCTCAGCCAGTAAAATAGGACCCTCACACTGGGGTCATGATCCTTGCTTCTAACATGGAGGCAATGACTAAAGATTGAAGTTAAATGCAGAGTTTTAGAGAAGCTTTGCATTGGGCTTCTGATTGGGTGATTGCCAGGTGGGAGTGGGGCAAGGCATTTAAGCCTGTTGATCAGAGTCAGTGGATTAGGACTAGAATAAATACCACAAGTCCCACTGATTTGAGATAAGAGCAGCATAAAAATGAAAGGAAGAAACCCATCAAAAGAGAAGCCAGATACTACTACTTCCACAATCATCAAGACTGATAGTAAGAGGACAGTAGTGAGAAAGAAAAGGGTTAGTTCATAGAGGTTAGTTCACAGACTACAAACCTTGTCAGCCCATTTCTTGTCTCTTGGGTTAGTGGTCTGTATCTATTGTCATTTGCTACTCAGCCTGGGGGTCTTGGGAGTAGCTGCCTCAGATATCAACTGCTTTGGACCCCATTTTATTTTCAAGGCAAAGACATTGGTAGATTCCACAATGAAAGTGGGCAGTGTTGCCCTTTTGAAATATGACAGGTGGGTCCCTGACTCAACTTACCTGAGCTTAGCAGCAGTTTGGTGGTGAGCAGAACTTCAAAAGGCCCTTTGCACCATGGCCCCAAGGAGTTTTTTTGGTTGGTGGTGTTTCCAATAAACTCAATCACTGGGTTAGATCAGGAGTCCAGTATTGGTTGGGATTCTCAAAGAATGTGACTGTGAGACAAGTTGGTGAGTTTCTGACATTTTTCTGAACCAATCCAGTACAGTAGCATATGGGGGAACCTTTTATGCTTCCCACCCATGGGTACAGTGGCATAAGGCATCTTGTCACTATCTCAAAGGAACTGAGCTGGTTGCAACCCTATGGTTCGGATCTAAAGCTCAACAAGACTAAGGGCAGGGCTTTGTACCAGGGGATACCTAGCTCTTCAGAGATTTTAGCACAAGAGGTTTTAACTAGCCCATTCCTGAGGACGGGTGGTATTGGTGGTGGTAGTGGTAGGTACAACAGAGATGCTGAGGGATTGTCTGGGATTAAAGTAGATTAGTTAATGAAGCTCCTGTAAAATGGCTACCTGTATCACTACCTACTTCGTTAGGGTCTCCCTATGAAGGAATTATTTTTTTTCTAAGAGGATTCTCTATTCCCCAGAGGTTGTGACAGTACAACAGAGAAATACTTTCACCCAACATGAAAACATACAGATCACAGGAAATCTTTGCAATCAGGGACCAGTGGCAATTGAATGAAGCTGACTTGACAGATATTAAAGGGTGCATCTGGAGGAGGAAATTACCCACTAGCTGGTTTCAGAGGCTTGGGTGTCTTGTATTTGGGGCAAGTGTGCCACATATTTTAGGTGATGATGGTAGCCAGGTGAAATTTCCCCTTAAATATTTTGGGGAAGTTCTACTAGCTTGCCAGGTCCCCTGTGGCTGAATGAATGAAGGGGTTTCATCATAAGGAGTTATAAGACTCATAGACCTGTAAACTTTTCAAGTGTAAATGCCTCCTTTTGAAGTTTCTCCTGCCTCATAATGAGCATCCTTTTTTGGGCTGTAGCAATTTCTTTTTTTCTTGGCTGTTCAGGTGGAGATGAAAATGCCGCTAAGGCTATGCCTTTGGGACAGAGCAATAGTTCCATAGGGCCTGGAAGGAAGGATAGTTCAGGTATATTGATAAACCTCCCAGGTAAGAGGAAACATGAATTGGTTGTCAGGGGCAACTGGGATCAAGAAGAAGGCAGAACAGAGGTGTAATGTTAATAGGATTTGAAGATCTTCCATGCCCTTGTATTGGCAAGTAAACAAGTACTTAACAATAGTTTCAAGTTAATTATATTGAGCATCTGTTAAGAAACAGAAGGTATGAACCCTTGTTGCTGACATAAGAGGAAGGGTTGGAACAGGAAGGAGCTAATACCATATATAAGGAGAGGCCCAGGCTGGAGAAAGAGATTTTGATTTTGAGAATGGAGCTTCTGCTGAGACTGTTTTTCTTGGAATATCTGCTGAGAGCTTCTGAGAACCAGGCTGAAAAGCTACCATGAGTGAGAGAGGAGAATCCCTGCTTTAGGGCTTGGGAATGTGGGTGTTCTCTGCATTAACCATGTGTACCAACTTGGTGGTTGCTGTAAGGACTCTGACTTTCTGGTTCTGGGACTCAGTTTTCTCATATTTGAATAAAGACTGGTTCTGTCCTCCATATGGATAGCCTATTACATTTTGTGATTCACAACTATACCAGCATATTCATAACCATGGTGGGCATTGTGAATATTGCATTATTGTTATAAGAGGTTAACCACAAGAAAGTGAGTGAGGGTGGTACAAGGTGAAGCAGATTGTGGGGGTTTGGGATTATAGGTGCTTGGGGATAGGAGCCATAACACAGAATAACAGTAAACCACTGTAGCTCTCCCATATTCATCTCCACACAATTAAACAACCGTGAACTAGCATCCTGAAACAAATTCTTGTACAGCAGAGCCAATAGAAAGTTGGGGTAGATTGGTCTTTTAGCCTGGTTGACTCAGAGAATAGGCCAGAAAGGTCCATCTCACTCAGGTAAAAGTGGAGTGCATTCAAGGACAGGAAGCATCCCAGCAAACCACCGGTGAGCCCCCTCCTTCCCCTGCCCCACCAAAAACCAGTGGGAGACCCAGAGTGCCAGTGTGGTGGAGCAGGCAAAAGCCAGTACCAGGTCCCTGCATGCCTTAGAGAGCCTGGGGAATCAACATACTCCATTCAGCCCTACTCCAGCCTTGCAATGGGACACCAGATAGGATGATCTCCCTTGGGCCTCAGGGCAATATCTGTACAATTTCACGTAAACGGTTGGGACCAGCAGCAACTTGCAGAAGAAGCTGGAGACAGTGGACCTTCCACATTGGAACTGAAGCTCAAATTTAAAAGAAAGGAAAAAGGCTGTGAAAAGGGGCAGGAGATGAGCAGAAAACAATAAAAAATAATCTGACTGTAGAAAGTTATTATGGTGACAGGGAAGACCAAGACACAAATTCAGAAGGGGGAAACAATGTCCCAATACCTTTGGGCAAAACCCCAAAGCAAAATGCAAAGGTAGTTCATGTCAAGAAAATCTCATGGAAGAACTCAAAAAGGAGCTTACCTGTCATAGAAGATGCCAACCCCACCCCTGGGGCCCCCTAGGTTGGCAACCTGGGTATCATCATCAGTTTCTCCCTATCTCTCTTCCCCCATATCCAATGTGTTGCAAAGGTCTGTTGATTTCACCTTTGCAGAATCTTCTGTCTTTGGATGCTGCTACTACGTTGATTCAGGCCTTCATCACCTTGTACCTGGACTATTAAAATCCCTATGGGTGGGTCTGCCCAGCTCAGATCTCTCCTCGCTCTCCTCCATTTTTCAGAAGAAGTAGTTTTCCTAAAGTGTAGGTTCAACCATGTCACCTCCCTACTCACTAAACTGCAGTGGCTCACTCTCTAATCCAGGATAAAAAATTAAATCCTCTCCAAGGCATTCCAAACCCTTCCCAACTTTCTCCCTAACTGAAATTTTCCAATATCCTTATATCTTATTCTTCCTCAGGTCCTCACTAATCCAGAAAGATAGACCTCCTGGCTGTTTCTCAAACGTGACACCTGCTCTTTAACCTCTGGACATTTTTTTGCCTGTCCCCTATGCCGAGAATGTTCTTCCTCCAATTCTCTACTGCCTTCCCTGTCTTCTTCCACGTCACAACTAAAATCCTACCTTCTTAAGCATCTTCCCAATGCTTCTTAATTCTAGTTTTCCCAAAACTTCTTCCTGTTAATGTCCCAACTCTTGCCACTTTTAATCACTTCCTATTTCCAAAAGAAAGCTTCTTTGTACATATTTGATTGAATGTTGTCACTGCCATTGGGTTGTGAGCTGCTTGAGGGCCAGAACTGTCTTTTAATTCTTTTTGTTTTCCCAGCATTTAACGTAGCACCTGTCCTATAGTAGGGACTGAATAAATGTTTATTGACTGGTTGTGTGGCCCTGGGACTGTCACTAAAACTCTCTCAGCCTCGGTTTCCTTGCTTATAAAATGGAGTAGTAATGAAAGCACTTACTTCACAGGGTTTTTGTGGAGATCTAAAGAGATAATACATGTAAAGCGCTTAGCAAACCTTCAGGTGCTATGCATTATTTTCTGGGATTGTTTTTGGGAAAGCCCTATGTAAACCTTGAAGATAAGTGAGCATGTGAGTTACATAAACATGAGTCACAAACAGAAAGGGGTGGCATTGGCAAATGTAGGGGAACCAGTTCTAGATCCAATATTCTGGATATGCTTTGAGTTTGTTTTATTGGAAATAGCATTTATTTTTTACAATTACATGTAAAGATAGTTTCTTTACTAAAGATACTTTAAGTAAAGATACTTTCTTGGTCTCTGAGGGAGAGAAAATCTGCCAATATGGGAAGAACCTAAGAAATAAATGGAAATAGAGGTAACCCATTTTACAGGAGCTCATTAACTCTTCTGCTTTCATTCTGGTCCATAAGTCAGCATCTCCAATGTGCCTGTCGGCACTACAATCCTGTCATTAGGAATGGTTGAAAGAGATAATGGGATGCATAAAACCTCTTGTGGTAAATTCTCTGAAGATCTAGGTATCCTCTGGATAAAAAATCTTTAATTTGGTGTTGTTGAGCCTTAGATCTGGAACATTTGGTTCCCAGAAGCTTAGTACATATAAGATAATAACAAGATGCCTTATGCCACTTTACCATTTTATGGAAAGGACAGCATTCACCCACCTATAGTACTGTACTGGGCTGGTGCAGAAAATCTCAGAAACTCACCAAATTGTCTCACAGTCCTGTTCTTTAGGAATTCCAACAGAAACCAGGCTCCTGATCCAACCCACTGATTGAGCTTATTGGAAACACCAGCAAGGGAAAAATTCCTTGCATTCATGATGGAAAGGGTCTTTTGAAGTCCTGATCATCACCAAACTGCTTCCAAACTCAGGTGACTAGTGTCCTTAATCCACCCGTCATATCTCAAAAGGGCAACACTGCGAATTTGACTGTGAAATTTGCTGGTGACTTGACCTTGAAAATAAAATGGGATCCAAGGCAACTAATATTGAAGGCAGAAAGCTCTTCCCAAGAACCCACAGGGAGAAAAGCAAATGAGAACAGATACAAACCACTAACCCAAGAGATAAGAACTGAGGTGAGGTTTATAGTTACTCTCTCTATGAAGTCTTTTCTTTCTTACTGTTGTCTTCTTAAGAGCAATATTGATGTTCTGGCTTCTCATTTTTGTGGAATTCTTCCTTTCTTTTTTATGCTGTTCCTTTCTCAAATCAGTATGGCTTATGATATTTATTCTAGTCTCAAGTCCCTCACTCTGATCAACAGGCTTAAATTCCTTGCCTCACCCTGAATCATGCAATCAGAAGTCCAATGAAAGACTTCCCTAAAACACTCAGTTTAACTAACTTTCAGTAAGTTATTCAGTGTGTAGCCCTTCAACCTTTACCCATTAAATCCATTTCCTCCTTAATAGAAACCTGCATCATGACCTCAGTGGGAGGATCTTATTTTATTGGCTGAGACAGAATGTTTCAAAAACTCCTGTTCTTGCTTAGGAATCTCTAGAAAATCAGATGCCACCCTGCAACCTCAGTACAAGTGCCAACACAGGCCCCCACCTTTTTTTTTTTTAATTTTATTTTAGTTTACATCATTCATTTCCACAGATTTTGAGTTACATATTTTCTCCCCCTCTTTCCCCCACCCACCGCCCCAAAACAATATATATATATATATATATTTGTATTCCCTTGCCCAACCTCATACTGAAAAAAGTTTC
>CM053585.1:494746722-494762788 GCA_028646515.1 Pseudochirops corinnae | reverse complement strand
GAGGGGAAGAACAGGAAGGCAAAAGGGAAACGGTCAACCTTACTCTCATTGAATTTGACTTTGGGAAGGCATGACATAAACTCTAAACTGGGTATCTTGCCACACAGGAGAGTAGGGGGGATGGGAATGACAGGTGGGATGATGGAGGGGAGGGCAGGGTCGGGGGGAGGGTTGCTGGAAGCACACACTTCTGTAAAAGGACAGGGTAGAGAATAGAATGGGGGGGTGGGATAGGAAGGAGGGACATTTAATCAGTCTTTCACAATATGTCCATTGTGGAGATGTTCTGCGTAACTACACATGTACAGCCTATATTGAATTGCTTGTTTTTCCAGTGGGGGTGGGTGAAGAGGGAGGAAGGAAAAGAATCTAGAATTTTAAGTTCTATAATCAAATATTAAAAATATATATGTGTATATATAAATATATATTTTTATTATTATTATTAACTACATGCAACTGGGAATTCACATATACAGGCACTGGGGTAGGGAGATCCATCTTGCCCTTCTGGAAAGTCAGAGGGGTGATGGGGGAGGACATAGGAGAGAGCAGATTCAGGGAGGGGTTATACAGTGGGATAGGGCTGTTTTGGGCTGGTGGGTGGGGGAAAGATGGGGAGAAAATTTTAACTCAAAATCTCATGGAAATGAATGATGTAAACAAGAAAATAAATTAATTTTAAGAAATTAAAAAAATAAGTTATTTATAATTTATTTTTAATTTCAGAAAACAAAAGTTGAAGATACATAAATGACCAATTACTAGAGAATGGCTGAACAAATGATCATATAAATGTGATTAGCTATTTAGTGAATTATCAAAAATAAAGAATATGATAAATTAAGAGAAAGAGTAACAATTTTGTGAACTTACATAGAGTCAAATAAGCTGAACTAGGAGAACAATATGCACAATGACTATAATAATGTAAATAAAAGATCCCAGTTATGATTAACTGTACCGACCAATCTCAGTCTTGGTTAATAAATGATGAATCACTTCTCCCTCCACAGAGAAACCAATTTGTAAAGATTTGCACTGACTTTGCTACCTTCTTATTGAATATGGAACAGTCACTTCATCTACTTTACTTCAGGTTATTTTTCTCGATAATGAGGGGTTTGGACTATACGGACTCTCCAATCCTATTCCTCTCTAAGTCTATGAATGAGTTCCTCTGAGCCTTTGAATTTGGAAGGAAATGGGCTAAATGAATTGTGGATGGAATATCAAAAGGAAGTAACTGGGGGAAATCCACTTCATCTGGAATTGCATTTCAATATTAGAGGTTTTTGTTGAGCAGAGTATTTGGAAGAAAAACAGAGAGATATTATTATTGGGGGAAGAATATTTTCTGAACAACAAACATCTATTCAAAACTTGTTTTAGTTAAACTTTGGGACAAATCATTTAAAATATTGTTGAGGAAGGAATGATGGAGAGAGCCATGGGAGCTTGGTTCCTTATAGGTCTTCCTCAAGTGACCAAAAAGTAAAGTTGATGATATCTATGTACCTTCTTGTGGAAGGTGATGGAGCAGGAGCTTCAATGTACAGTTACTACATCTAGTCATTTCATTTTAGTCATTTCCTCCTTCCATTGTATATTGACTTTGCTGGCTCATTCCTGACCCTGGAAGAAAGTTAGTGATGACACTGAAATGACTTATGCAACACAGAATACTAAAATACCCTCAAGGAGTTTAGATGTTTTTTGTGGGAAAGAAATGACAAGATGGAAGACTACCCATCATTGCAATTACAATATTATATGTGGTGTTTCCAGAAAAAGTGGCTTCAAAGACTTTGGCTAACTTTTATTTGGTGATGACTTTTTGTGCAGGAGATTTTGCCAGCCCTCAAACTCAATCCAACCAAAACATAGAGATGGGAGTGATCTGGACATGAACAATGCCTTCAGATAAGGGACTGAGTTGACATTTGAAAAGGGACATTGTTCTCTGAGGCCCTTGTAAGAGCAGTTTCCTTTGGTCCATGTAGCACAGGTAACATTGACACCATGGTTGCTACAAAGTGGCTCCTTCTCCTTTTCTCAGTGGTCCTGTTGGGGCTGAGCTCAGCCCAATTCACAGATGAGGGGAAGTGGAGGAAACAAAGAATCTATGATCATGTTACCTGGATATTGGTCATTCATCAGGGTATAATTAATGTAAGGTCCTTTGTTGTTAGCTTTCTTCAGCAATTTAGGTACTTTGGTCTTCTTAGGATTAGATAAATAGGAGGTGGCATTCTTATTTTCCACGTTCTGATTGCTCCTCAAATCTCTTTTCTTCCTTTCGTTTGCAGTCAAACTCAATCTATTCTTTAAACTCTATTCTTTTCCTCAGTCATATGTGCTTTTTCCTTCACACACAACATTCCTTCACCCATACTTAAATCCTGCTCTTCCAAATGCAATATATTCAGCACTCATCTCTGCCTCTTAGAATTCCTAGCTTCAGTGAAATTCTGTTTATGTCATCTCCCATAGGAAATCTATTTGGATTTTCTGCCCTACTCCTTGTTTGCATGTTCCCTTCACCTAATTTTTTTTGTTTTTACCTATTTAGCATTTAATTTTCTGTATGAATGTTTTTCACCCAAAATAGAATTTAAATTGCTCAACATCAAGGACTCTTTTCTCTTTCTTTGCATACCCAGCAGCAAACAAAGTGACTGGAACATAATAATAATTTAATGATTTCTTAATGAAATGAACTGAATTATTTGGCACAAAATATTGATAAAAACAGTAAAATTTCTACTTCTAATGAAAGGTTTTCATTCCTGGGACAAAAACTGTCACTACATTGGAAAACAGAAATGACTGAATTTTTCATTTTCCATTCAGATTTTGACACTCATGTAGACTTTTGACACTCATATAGACATCATTTTAATTCTTCCCTTTTCTGCATGGACTCCCTCCTTATTGACAGTGTGTTTATCCAAATCTTCCAATGTATAGATCAGCTTTCTAAGATAGGACTGTTCAGGTAGAGATTTAACTATCCCCTTAATAGGTATGAATTCCTCCTTGGTTATCAGGCCCTTTATTCTGGGTAAATAGGAATCTCTATCTTCTTAATACCAATACTCAAACAATCAACAAGCATTTATTGTTGTGGAAACAAAACAAAATCTGTGAAGCATACTCAGAGTGAACTAGTTTCTCCCATATTAGAGCTGACCTTATATAGTGGTAATGAAATTTGAATATCCCTTTGTATTGCTAAGCTGACAGATACTTAGCATGTAATTTCAAATTAAGCTTCTGTTAAAGAAACAGAAGGTCTGAACCCCTGTTGCTGATGTAACGGGAAGGGGCTGAACAGGAAGGAGCCATACTGTATATAAGGAAAAACCTCAGCTAGGAAAATCAGAACTTCCTGGGAACTTGTAATGGCAGAGATTCTTCTGAGGGACAGCTGGAACTGCTGAGGCTGCTGAAGACTTCTGAGGGACAGCCAGAACTGCTAGGGGAAGTATGCCTGTGGTGTTCATACTTTGTTTGTGTCTTTGTTAAGGTCTAACTTCTCAGTAATACAGATTTTGAAGGATTTAAGGTGGGGACTGGACACTGTGAGCTTCAGTATGGAACAGGAACTGGACAAGGAGCTGGGAGCTGTCTGCCTTTGAACCCAGGTGACAGTTTGGTGAATACAGGTAGGAGCTGGGATCATGGAAGGGGGTCCAGGGAAGGTGAAAGCCTGACCCCGTCAAGATGAAAAGACCTCTCCTTGGGTACTGAGTAGAGATTAAATTGTGATTTATATGTGACTCAGGGTTGGATGGCCTGTGTATTTCCCACTACCCCTTAAGAGTACTGAGTAGAGACCAATGAATAAGCAGTAACTGATGATTGAATAGTGACTGATGACTGAATAGTGACTGATTTGTAACTTAGCGTGCCCCATGAGTGAAGGACTTTGACCTTTTGTACTTTATGATTGAATGATTGTGTTACTAAGTGATTGATTGACCAAATGATTGAACATTGTTCAAAACTATATGACCACTGTGGTGAAAAATATGAAACTATGTGGCCATTTTAGTGATAAGTTGTTGAGTTGTGACATGATGAATGCTGTATTTTGATTTTCTGTGGTAAGTTGTAACACTGAGAATGCTGTATCTTGATTTTCTGTGAATGTTTGCTCTGATTTGTTATTGAATAGACTGTTCACTATACTGTGTAATCAGAACCTTGAAAATCTGTTCACAGTAGCATTCTTCTGAAAAGCTGCCCGTGCTTGGCTTTATACCTTCTAACCAGAAATGATCATGTTAATAGGTTACTGGTGTTGGGTCAGGGTATAATTCATGTGACATTTCAAACAAGAAAGATTTTTTTTTAATTTTAAAGGGATATTTATACTCAAAATTCATCTAAATGTTTCCTCAGAAGCCTATATTTAGCATCTTGCTCAATAAAATTTGGATGATGGAATGAACTATTATTATTATTATTATTTTATCAGAAGGGTTGACATTGTAAAGAGTTAGCCTAAGTGTGAAAACATAACAAAGTGCACCATTTGGGATCTCAGTTTCATTAGTGCTGTACTTGTCTCAGATATAGCTGTAATCAAATTCAGTGGAGAATAAATCTGAAAATCTTTTTTTCCCAAAGCAGATCTATCTCCACCTATTGAACAAGTTAGTGGCTGAGAGATTTTCTTGGAGTACTGAGAGAGTACATCATTTACCTTTTTTTATGGCCAATATCTCTCACAAGTAGAATTTGAACATAGGACATTTTGACTGTGAAACTAGGTTTTGATCTGCTGTGCCATTCTGCCGCTCAGTAAGATCATCAAAACAATTTTCCACATGAAGAAAATGAAACCCAGAGAGCTTACATAACTGCCCACCTGGCATAGCTGTCTAGTATTTTGAAATATATGACATGAACCCCAAATCCTTAATTCTATATCTTGTGATCTAGGGAAAAAAAACATATTGGGGTAAAAGAAAAATATTTACAGTCAATGCCCTTGGATTAAAATTCTTCCTCTGCCAGTATGACCTTGCTTAACTCACCATGCCTGGTACATGGTTAAGTGATTAATAAACGTAGCTGAGTTGGCAGTCTTCCTTGAATTCATTCATATTTCTCATTAGAAAATGGAAGATTTTCATTAGATGGACTTTCAGATATTTTCCAGTTGGAAATTCTTTGATCTTAAACCTCATATGACAAAAAATTATTCTGATAGATAAAATATCTTTTTGGCATGAGGATATTGAGCTCTCTTGAAACCCTCACAAAGTGGAAAGGAGATTATTTCCTTCTCTTTGCAACTGGAGATAAAGGAGCTAAGAAAATCTTATCTAGATTCAAAGTCATATGAGTCCAGGGTGAGGAAAAACCAAATAAAATGTGTGGACTAATGTGAAAATGCAAAAAGATTCATCATTCATTGCTGTTTTGAATTTCTCCCCCACAAAACAAAATTCTAAAATCATTGAGCTATCATTTCTTATAGCATAGTAGTATTCCATTATAATCATATACCACAACTTGTTCAGTCATTCCCCAATTGATGGGAATACCTGCATTTTCCAGTTATTTGCCACCAAAAAGAGAGCTACAACAAACATTTTTTTAGAACATATAGATTCTGGGGTGGCACCAAGATGGCAGAGTAAAGGCAGGGAATCACCTGAGTCGCCCCTTTAAAACACCCCTGAAAATAACTTTTAAAATGACTCTAAATAAATTCAAGAGCAGCAGAACTCATAACAAGAGAGAGTGAAACAAATTACCAGCCCAACACAGCCTGAAAAGTCAACAAGCAAGGTCTGTTGCACCAGTGAGAGAGAGGAGAGCATTCCAGAGCAGGCTGAGCCGGCACAGACTGGGCCCAAGGAAACTCAGAGCAAGACTGTGGGTGACTAAATAACTGGAAGAAGAGGAGGTTTCCAGACTTCTCAGCCCACAGATGTCAAAGAAAAATTAAGAGTTCAGCAGAAAGGTCTATTGGACCCGATTGAGAGTGGAGTGCAATCCAGCATAGGCTGCACTAGCACAGCCCTACCACTAGCAAACAAGAGCAGGCCATGGGAGTGACTGAATCAGCAGCACTGAGGTTTGCTTCCAGAGCTTTCAGGGCACAGATTGTAAGGGGCTCAAAAAAAAAGGTCAGAAGGAGATTAATGGGGACTCTTTGCTAACACTAAGCAGGACTCCATTGCTTTGCCCATACTTGGATCTGGGTTTCAGTCCTAGGTGGCAGTCTCAGGGCAAAGAGGAAAACTAGCATAGCAGAACTTGTGGAAAGAGTGGAGAGGGGACAATCCTCACAGTTCCAAGGTAGAAAAGTGTGCTTGTGGTCACTCACAGACCACTGCACAGACCAGGAGAGGTGTAAACAGTGCTCCTTAGATCATGCCAATTTGGAAGAACTGAAAATTTACAGGGCCCTAGAAGTATCTCTGAAAATATCTGCACAAAACCCCTAAAACTTAGGAGAGTTCACACTTCACCCTGGAAGCAAGGTCATACCTTAACACAGAGTTAAAACTTTAAGTAATAGGCTGGAAAAGAGAACAATTAAAAAAAAAAAACCACTTACTGTAGAAACTTATTTTGGTGACAAAGAAGATTAAAATGTCCTCTCAGAAGATGACAACAAAATCAAAGCTCCTGCATCCAAAGCCTCCCAGAAAAATCTGAATTGGTCTCAGGACATGGAAGAGCTCAAAAAGCATTTTAAAAATCAAGTAAGAGTTGTAGAAGAAAAATTGGGAAGAGAATAGAGAATGATGCAAACATGTCAAAAGTTTGCTAAAGGGGGTGCAGAGCCAAGATGGCAGAGTAGAAGCACCAACTTGGCCTGGGCTCCAGCTCCAAAACATTTCCAATACCTGTAAAAAATGACTCTAAACAAATTTTAAAACTACAGAACCCATCAAGTGACAGAGAGAAACAAATCTCCAGCTGAAGGCAGCCTGGCAGGCCAACAGGAAAGGTCTATCACAATGTTCTAGGAGCTGATCACAGTCCCAAAGAGCCATGTGGTTCCAGCCCCAGGGTGGCTCCAACCAGCAATGGCCAGAGGAGACTTCAGGAGAGTGAATAACCAGCAGCTATGGAGGCTTCCAGACTTCTTAACCCATAAATGTCAAAGACAAAGTAAAAGGTCATTGTCAAACTCTGTTAGAACTGGGGTGGTTGGAGAAGAGGGATCCAGGCCCTGCTCCCTGGGCAAAAAATGGCAGAGGCATGGCAGCTGCTCCACATGGCTGCCTCAGGAGCTCCTGATGTGTAGATTGTAGGGGGACCAAAAGCGACCATTCAGAGGGTAATCACTCTTGCTTTGAACTGCTTGAATCTGGATCACTGCCTTGGGTGGTGGTCCTGGGATGTGTGACCAGTGAGCCAGAGCTTGTGGGGGGAGGGGAAGTCAGCTGGAGAGACAGTGCCCTCCTAATAGCTCAGACAGCTGGGAAAATGCCAGCAATTTCAGACAAAGCTCTCTCCACTCTGGAGGCAGAGTTTTACCATGGCAAAGAACTCAATTGTCAAGTAATGGGCTGGCAATATGAACAAGCACAGGAAGCACAAATAGACCACAGAATCCTTTTTTGGGGGACAGAAAGGATCAAGGCATAGAGTGAGAGGAAGACAGAAAAGTCAGAACTCTTGCATCAAAAGCCTCCAAATAAAATATGAAAGGTTACAGGCCATGGAGGAGCTCAAGAAAGATTTTGAAAATCAAGTAAGAAAAGTGGAGGAAAATTTGTGAAGAGAAATGAAAATGATGCAGGAAAATCCTGAAAAGCAAGTCAACAGCCTGCTAAAGGAGACCCAAAAGTACACTAAAGAAAAAAATACCTTAAAAAATAGATAACTCAAAAGGCAGAAGAGGCCCAAAGAGCCAAGGAGGAGAATAATGCTTTAAAAAGCCAAACTTGCCAGATGGAAAAAGAATTTCAAAAAAGTTACTGAAGTGAATAACTCCTTGAAAATTAGATTGGAGCAATTGGAAGCTTATGACTTTATGAGAAATTGCGATACTATAAAATAGATCCAAACAAATGAAAAAATAGAAGGCAATGTGAAATATCTCATCGGAAAAACACTGACCTGGAAAATAGACCAAGGAGAGATAATTTAAAAATTACTGGACTACCTGAAAGCCATGATAAAAAAAAAACAACCTAGACACCATCTTTCAAGAAATTATCAAACAAAATTGCCCTGATATTCCAGAACCAGTGGGCAAAATAGAAATCAAAAGAATTCACTGATCTCCTCTTGATAAAGATCCTCAAAAGATAACTCCTAGGAACATTATAGCCAATTTCCAGAGGTCCCAGGTCAAGGAGAAAATACTGAAAGCATTCAGGAAGAAATAATTTGAGTATTGTGGAAACATAATCTGGATAACACAAGACCTAGCAACTTCTACATTAAGGGATTGAAAGTCCTGGAATATGATATTCTGGAGGCCAAAGGAGCTAAGACTAAAACCAAGAATCATTTACCCAGAAAAACTGAGTATAATGCTTCAGAAAAAAAATATGGTCATTCTATGAAACAGAGGATTTTCAAGCATTTTTGATGAAAAAACTTGAGCTGAACAGAAAATTTGACTTTCAAATACAAGAAGCAAGAGAAGCATGAGAAGGTAAACAGGAAAAAGAAATCGTAAGGAATCTATCAAAGTTGAACCATTTATATTCCTACATGGAAAAACAATAATCGTAACTCATAAGACTTTTCTCAGTATGAGGATAGTTAAAGGGAATATATATGTATATATGTAAACATACATATATATGTATGTAGAAGAGGGTGAAAAAAACCTTGGTAAAGGAGGGACACACACACACACACAAATACTTCATTTTTGTCTATCAAGAATATTTCTAGTGGTAATTATATAAGACCCAAATGTGTGTTTTTAAGTTAACTTCATAATATCTTATGAGCTTTGTTGATATATTGAATGGACTTGTGTCAGGGTTCTCTCTTAGAGTGCCCTAACTTACCAGGAGAGGCAACCAGTTTCACACACAACTCAACGACGCTAGCGTACCTTTCAGGAACAGAAGAGTCACAGCTCTGAGGTCTAAACAGAAAAGTTTATTAAAGTCTCTCCATGGGGAAGCCTTAAAGCCATATACTAAGGTAGGCAGGCTTCCAATCATGCCTCCTAGCCCTAAGTCTTAAATAGACCCCAGATCCACCTACCACGCGTGATAGAACCCAGCTGAACAGAACTGTGAGACGGGGAGTGCAATTACAAGGGTATGAAGGCCCTAAGGTGTAGAGACACCAATCAGGAAGAGACTCTCCCACGCAAGAGAGTCCTGAGCAATGCAGTATCCCCTGGCGGGGTACAGTGCAATATGCCCTGACCTCCACATGACCCAACTAATTCCCGGGCCTCAAACATCTCCCTGTGGCATGACACAACCGCTTGCAATGTGAACCTCACAGACTTGTTTTTCTATAAATTTCTTCTATTCCATTATTTCTATACAAAAATGAGTATTTTTGTGCACTTATTTAATACACTTTTTCTTTACTAAACCCATTAAAGTTCTTAATTTCTCTGCTAAGCGTCTGGAGTTCTGAAGTAAACCATTATGTCTTCAGTAAATAGTGCCTGTGTGTGTGTGTGGGGGGGGGGGTGTGATGTTTTGAAAATTTTTTTAAAATGGTTCTTAACAATAAAACACAAAATATTTCCTTATACAAAGAACAGAAAAAAAGAGTGTTGTCTATAAAAGTATTAATATCTATTAGGTACAACTTGCTTTAGATACACATACACATATACACATATGTATATACATATTTTATGGATGTATAATAAATTCACTATGTAACATTCAAAGTTGTCCTCTTGTTTGTTCTCTTGTTAAATTCCTTCTGTGTACTATTTCACATAAAATATTTATGTATATTTATAGTGTATATAATAAAAATGTTTAATTAATAATATTTTAAAAGAAGAATAAATGAAAGAAGAGGTTGAAAAATCAAACCTAATCAACATATTGAAAAAACCTGAAAATATATAGAATTTACCTCATTCATAGACTTTTTCTCTCTTCAAAGTAGTGGGATAGGAATATTTTATATCTCTTCTGTAGGCTGTTCTTGTTCTTTAAAAATGTTACAATATCAAGGTACAGCCAAGATATTGGAGAAAAGGCAGGAAGTTACATGACTTCTCCTCAATTTTCCATAGGAAAAAAGTGAAAAAAAACACCCATTAAATTAAGCATCTAAAGGAATTCTAAAGCAACAGAACCCACAAAAAGATGGAGTTAAACAATTTTCCAGAGTAAGATTACTTAGATGCAGTTCAGGAAAGGTATGTGTTACTAGAGTAAAAGCGGAATGCAGCCCAGGGCAGGAGGTATTTGGGCTAGCAAGAGACAGGCTCTTAGCCACAGCAAAGACCAGGAACAGAGACCTATGGTCCTGGCCCATCAGGCCAGTGGCACAGCAGGCCTTCTGTGAGGACACTAACCACAGTGCAGCAGGCAAATGGCCAGGCTTGGAACCCAGGACACAACATATATGACTAGGTTAGGCCACCCCAGGAAAGTGACTGAACCACCAGTCCTGGGGACCCAGGCTCAGAAAGCCAGTGAGCTGGGCCCCGGACACCAGCACAGGAAACTTAGGACAGGCCTCTGGTACCTCAGCAGCATAGCTCAAGTGAAAAAGTCAAGAAATAGGCAAGTGAGCAAAAAAAGAGCCCTACCATAGAAAGCCACTATGGAGAGAGGGAATGTAAAACATAAACTCAGAAGAGGACTACAACGTTGACATAACTTCCAGTGAAGTCTCGAAGGGGAATATGAATTGCTCTCAAACCGCAAAATGCTATTGGAAGAGTTCGAAAATATTTTTTAAATCAAGTAAGAGGATCAGAAGAAAAACTGAGAAAAGAAATGAGTGGTGCAAGATAATCTCAAAAAGCCAGAAAGGGCAGCACAAAAAAAGACTGAAGAAAACAATGCCTTAAAAGGACGAAAATTGGCCAAATGGAAAAGGAGATACAAAGACTAACTGAAGAACAAAATCCTTAACAACTAGAACTGGGCAAGTGGGAGCTAAGGCAGTATGAGATTCAAGAACTGGTCGAATAATATCAAAAGAATGAGAAATTTGAAGAAAATGCAAAATGCCTCATTGGCTAAACAACTGACCTGGAAATTTTATCAAGAGAGAATTTAAGAATCGCTGTACTACCTGAAAGTCATAATCACAAAAAGAGTCTGGACAGCATCTCTCAAGAAATTATCAAGGAAAACTCCCCTCAATAGCCTAGAACAAGAGGATAAAATAGTTATTGAAAAAAATTCACCTTCTGAAAGAGATTCCCAAATTAAACTTCTAAGGAAGGCTATTGCCAAAATCTGAAACTATCAAGCCAAGGAGAGAATAGTGCAAGCAGCCAGAAAGAAACAATTTAAATGCCAAGGAGGTACTGTCAGGGGCTACACAGGACTTAGCAGCTTCTACATTAAAGGATCAGAGACCTTGGAATATGATATTTTGGAAGTCAAAAGAGCTTGGATAGCAAGCAAAAATCAATTAACCAGAAAAATGGAGCATAATCTTTCAGGAGACAAATAGACATGCAATAAAATAGTGGACTTTAAAACTCTCCTCATAAAAAGACCAGATCTGAACAGAAAATTAAATTTTCAAATACAAGATTCAAGAGAAACATAAAAAAGGTAAATAAGAAAAAATGTTATTCAATAAGATTAAATTGTCTACATCCCTACATAGCAAGATGTTATTCTAAATTCTAATGAAGTGAATATCTGTTAGGATGGTTGGAAATATACATAGAGTGTGTGGGTATAAGTTGACTATTACATGATGATATAAAAATGAGAAGGTGAAAAAAAAGATTATATTGGGAGAAGTGAAAAAAAGAGAGGAAGGGTAGAGGCAAATTATATCACATAAGGAGTTGTGAAAGACTATTACAGTAGAGGGAAAGATGAGAGGGAGTGAGTATTGTATGAACCTAATTCTCATTGGGTTTAGTGCAAAGAGAGAATAAAATACACAGTCAGTGTTCCATAGAAATCTATCTCACCTAATTGATAAGTAGGATGGGAAGGGGAAAAGAAGAGCCTGATAGCAGGGAGGACAGACTGAGAGAAGTGGTGTTCAGAAATAAAACAGTGGTTAGGAGGGACAGGGTAAAAGGAGAAAGAAAAGTATAAGGAAGGGGAAAATGGAATGGAGGGAAATACACAGTCAGGAATTGTAAGTGTGAATGTGAATGGGATGAATGCTCCCATAAAGTGGAAGTGGATAAGAGAGTGGATTAAAAACCAGAATGCTGTGATATGTTGTTTATAAGAAACATCTGAAGCAGAGAAATACAAATAGAATAAAGGTAAAAGGCTGGAGAAGGATATATTATGCTTCAGGAGGAGTAATTTTAAAAAAGCAGGGATAGCAACCGGATGTCAGACGAAGCTAAATCAGGAAGAGACAAAATGGAGGAAGAAAATTATAGACTATATCACTCATGAACACAGATGCAAAAATTTTAAATAAAATATTAGCAAAAAGACTACAGAGACTTATCATGAGAATAATATAGACTTTGATCTGGTCGGATTTCTTCCAGGAATGCAAGAATGGTTTGATATTAGGAAAACTATCAGTATAATTGATCATATCAACAACAAAACTAGCAGAAACCATATGAGTATATCAATAGATGCACAAAGATGACAAATTACAACTCTCATTCCTATTAAAAACATTAGAAAGTATGGGAATAAATGGAGTCTTCCTTAAAATAATAAGTAGCTCACCTAGAACCATCAGCAAGTATTATATGTAATGAGGATAAGTTAGAATCATTGCCAATAAGATAAGGGGTGAAACAGGGATGCCCACTATTACCCTTCTTATTCAATTTAGTACTGGAAATGTTAGCAGTAGTAATAAGACAAGAAAAAGAAATTTAAGGAATCAAATTAGGCAAAGAAGAGACTAAGCTATCACTCTTTGCATAAGATGTGAAGATATATTTAGAGAATCGTAGAGAATCAAGTAAAAAACTACTTGAGATAATAACTCAATTTGTCAAAGTTGCAGGATATAAAATAAACCCACATAGATCCTCAGTATTCCTATATATTTCTAATGAAATCCAACAGCAAGAGATAGAAAAAGAAATCCCATTTAAAGTTACTGCAGACATTATAAAATATTTGGGAATCTGCCTGCCAAAATAAACCCCGGACCTATATGAACACAATTACAAAACACTTTTCACACAAATAAAGTCAGATCTAAGAAATTGGAAAAAAAAAAACAAACATCAGTTGCTCATGGTCATGGCTAGGTCAAGCTAATATGATTAAAATGACAATTTTACTTAAATTACATAGTTAGTGCCATACCAATCAATATACCAAAAAATTACTTTATAGAGCTAGAAAAAATAGTAACAAAATTTGATTGGAAGAAAAAAAGGTCCAGAATATCAAGGGAATTAAAGGAAAGAAATGCTAGGGAAGGAGGCGTAGCCATACCAGATTTTAATCTGTATTATAAAACAGCAGTCATCAAAACTGTTGTTACTGGCTGAGGAGTAGAGTAGTGGATCAATAGAATAGATCAGGTACACGAGACTCCACAGTCAATGACTATATGAATCTACTGTTTGATAAAACCAAAGACCCCAGTTTTGGGGATAAGAACTCACTATTTGACAAAAGCTGCTGGAAAAACTAGAATATAGTGTGGCAGAAACTGGGCATAGACCAATATCTAACACTATATACCAAAATCAAGTCTAAATGTGTGGATGATCTAGGTATAAAGGCTGATACTGTAAACAAGCTGGGAGAGCAAGGAATAGTTTACCTCTCAGGTTTATGGAGAGAATTTATGACCAAACAAGAGTTAGAGAGCATTATAAAATGTAAAATGGATAATTTAGATTACATTAAATTGAAAAGATTCTGTACAAATAAAGACAATGTAACCAAGATTAGGAGGGAAGTAGAAAATTGGGAATTTTCACAGTGTGTCTCATAAAGAACTTATTTCTAAATTATACGAAGAATTGAGTCAAATCTATAAGAATACAAGTCATTCCCCAATTGATAAACAGTCAAAGGTTATGAAAAGGCAGTTTTCAGAGGAGGAAATAACTATAAGCATATAAAACTTGCTCTAAATCACTATTGATTAGAGAAATGCAAATGAAAACAACTTTGAGGTACCACATCTCACTGGTCAGATTGGCTAAGATGACAAAACAGGAAAGTGATAAATGGTGGAGAGGATATGGAAAAATAGGAACACTATTGCATTGTTGCTGGAGTTGTGAACTCATTCAACCATTCTGGAGAGCAATCTGGAACTGTGCCCCAAGGGCAATAAATAAGTGCATACTCTTTGACCAAGCAATACCACTTCTGGGGTTGTATCCCAAAGAGATCACAGAAGCGGGAAGAGGTCCTATATGTACAAAAATATTCAGAGCATCTCCGTTTGTGGTGTCAAAGAAATGGAAATCAAAGGGCTGCCCATCAACAGGGGAATGGCTAAACAAGTTGTGGAATAAAGATGTAATGGAATACTATTGTACTATAAGAAATGAGGAGCAGACAGACTTCAAAATAGAGACTTATATATACTAATGCTAAGTGAGAAGAGCAGAATCAGGAAAAATTAGTAAACAATTACAGACACAACATATGTGTGATGACTAACTTTGTTAGGCCGGGCTCTTTTCAGCCATGTAAGGTTATAAGACAACTCCAAAAGATTCATGATGGAAAGAGATGTCCACATCCAGAGAAAGAATTAAAGAGTCTGATTGCAGATTGAAGCAAACAACTTGCTGTCTTTCATTGTCTCATTTTGTTTTGTTTCCTCATTCCCATTGTTCATTTGAGGGGTTATGATCTTTCTTTACAACTTAATGCTTAATGTGAAGGTATTTGTAAATCCTATATTTGATTGCATGCTGCCATGGAGGTGGGGAGGGGGAGAAAAAGGAGGGGGAGAAAATTTGAAACTCACGAGTTTGTGGAACTGAATATTGTAAACTAAAAGTAAATAAATAAATTCCTTTTTAAAAAAAGGTGGGGGGAGGGAGGGGCGGAGCCAAGATGGCGGTGTAGCAGCAGCAACATATTGCAGCTCTCACATAGCCACCCCAAAATACCCATAAAATAGGACTCTAAACCAATCCTAGAACTCCAAAACGCACACAAAGATACTTCCCACAAAAGTCAGCTCGGCTACGAGAAACCATATCAGCACTGTGAACCAAAACCAGCCTGAAGCCGCGGCTGTGTCCCGGGGGTGGCTGGATGGGAGGAGCGGAGGAGCCTCTCAGGTGAGTGGATTAGCGGCAGCTGCGAGCAGCATTCAGAACTAGGTCACTAGGGATTGTGAAAGGGGGAGAAAAGCAGTCTGGCCGAAAGGCCTCCAGCGCGGAAAAGCGAAGGGCAGAGGTTTTGCACCCGCCTCCGCGTTGTAGCTTCCTGCCCGCGGCCTGCAGACAGCAGGGGGACTAAGCAATTGTTTTGAGGCCAGTACTCTCGCATTGAGCGGCCTAGACCCGGATCGCGGTCTTGGGCCTCGGGCCTGGAGTCTTCATTATCCAGTCAGCTGGAAGTAAGTAGGAAGAGTCCCAGCATCTTCCTGAGAGCTACGGCAGCCGGGAGGACCCCAGTGATTTGGGACAGAGCATTCCCTTTTGGAAGCAGAGCCCCATAGAGATTTTTTAAAAAATCATGGTCTGAACAACCATGAGTAAGAATAAGCATAAGAAGCAAAGAACAGCTCCCAAGCCCTAGATTCCTTCTTTGGGGAAAAGAAAGATCATGGGAGAGAGAGGGAGGAGGAGAGCGCAGCCAGAGCACCCCCACCAGGGGCCTCCAACAAACAGGAAGAATGCCTTAAAGCTAGAGATGAGCTGAAGAAGGATTTTCAAAACCAAATAAGGGAAGTGGAAGAAAAATTGGGAAGAGAAATAAGAATGTTGCAGGAAAATCATGAAAAGAGAGTCAGCAGTATGACTGAAGAAATCAACACC